>SPJY01015242.1:1678201-1745046 GCA_005191435.1 Raddia distichophylla | reverse complement strand
CGGAAGACGTGTGCAGTACCAGGCATCTTCGGAATTGTTCAGTCTTCAGTGCATGCAGCAATGAGGCATTGGGCAAAGTTAATTTGGTGTGGGCCTTTAAAGGGGCCACAGGTGTAATTTCGGCCTTCGCAGACGCAACTCTGGGCCAGAGCCCAGAGAAGACCACTAAGGATGTCTCCAACAGTAATCACTAAATTCGGTTCCCTATAAGGCTATAACCTCTACAGACTTTCTTTAAAAATATTCTCTCCCTATATTTCTCATATCTCCAACAGCGTTTCCTATATGGAGAATTGTATAGAAGAAGGAGAGAGAATCCCTATATATAAGAGAATGAAGAGAAATTCTCTATTTTAGGAAACGGAATAGGGAACACCGTTGTAGCATATAGGGGAAGAATCTGTCCCCTATTTTGGGGTAGAGGGTAGTTTAGGGAACCTTGTTGGAGACAGCCTAAGCCTCTAACCAGCACATGGGACCAGAGGCCGAACTCGATCGTCGTTAGGAATTCGGACTGGCCGAAATGTTAAAAATGGAACAAACAAATTCGCACGTAGCTGCAGTTTCTGTTACGTTTATTGGCATTAGATCTAGCCAAAGGCTCCCTTAATTTTTTTATGCAATACTCCACCCTTTTTCTTAAAGGACATAATCGTGTCCTTTCTTTTTGTTCTTGTTGTAGGCTAAACATGCTCACCTCTTCAATATAGGGAGCGAGGGTGAACTCAACTGGAACAAAGGATGTTCTCAAATACAACTCTCGAGGATACACCCTTATACATAGTGCAAGATAGGACTCGAAAGGAGTGCACTTTAGCAAAGCGACGTGTAGAACTTGACATAGCAGCCAAAAAAACTAAGGAACACGAAGTATAGTGGGGGGCCCATTGTGCATCAGCAGAATCGTCATTATGCGCTTCATGAGGGGACATGTAACCACCTCTCCATCGTAATTACCCTTGTAACTCTGCTTTAGTAAGATAATGGAGTGGCATATCGGTCATCCGTCTTACACCACACCTTGTAATAGACATTCTTCCATTTTAAAGACTATAGATCAAGAGTAGAAGGATCAAAATAGGGGGAAATAGATCAAGAGTAGAAGGATCACACCACACCCTTGTGTTTGTTGTCGTGTTGCTCCCGCGCTGTTGTGACACAATCCATCTATGCTCGCCGTGGCCCACCCATGCCGCGCCCGCACACACCCGATCGTGTCCTTTATGTCGTGTTGCGCTGGCGCCGCCATGTCGCAATCCATCCATGCTCGCCACGGCCTGTCCTTGTTGCGCCCATGCGCACCGGACCGTGTCGCAGTCTCTGCGACCTGTGCCCTGCCACACATACCTCACCGCGCCGCCCTTGCCCATCCATCGCTGCACGGCTGCAGCCCCTGTAGAGGCATGGGATGGACAAAAGAGTGAATCAGAGAGGAAGACATGTGAAGGGGGGAGTTGACAATTTTGAGAGAAAAAAAAAAACAGATTAGCATGGAGGGGCAAGAATGTCCTATTATATATCCCATGAGGCGTTTTAAATACCATACGATGGCATTTGTCAAATATATAGCGCAATTGGACAGTGATAGTCATTCAAAAAACCTCAAAAAATTTGTTCCAGCCAGTGGTCCGGTGGGTGGCTACGCATGAGATTCCGGTTCCTTGCTAGGCTAGGCGCGCGGTGCCAAATCAGTTGATCGGGGATTCAGGAGTCAGCGGCGGCACCGCCACCGCCACCGACGCGGAACGCCAGTGTGCCACGCTAATAAAAACGGGAGCGGTTGCAGCACGCGACACGAGCCAGGCATGTGCGCAAGCAGGTGGGGCGGAACACGCGACGTTCGCACGCCGCCCCATCCCACACGACACATGCAACCGCGCGCTTGGGAGATTTCACAGATGCATCGTTCACTCAACCAGTTCAAGTGCGAAACCCGCACGACTGGGCTGCACGTACTCGATCGCGAGCTAGAAAGCTCATGATCGGTGGACAGCGATCACGTCGAAACCGCAGCAAAAATGGCCAGATTTTTCCTCGTATCTCCTGCGCACATTACGTTCTTGTCAGGAAGTTTCATGCCACCGTCGAGAAAATAAAAATAAACACGCGCGGTCTCTCCATCTCTCGCGTGTCCTTGGACCAACGGCGCTGCGTTGGGGCTTCGGCCCTCGCCCGTCACGAAACCGTCAACGGTGCGTCGAGTCCATCACGCGAGACCGATTCTAACAGAGAACATCATGGACCGAAGTGTTGTTCGCTGTTTTCCCGGCTGCCTCGCGAGTCGCGACTTCCTCCGCTAGCTAGCTGCCGCGCCATCGCCGACATCCCTCTTGAGCCTTGACGGTTTCGTGATCGGGTGTCGTAAAGACTCCGGCTGGTGTTCCGACGCTCTGTAAAGAACGACCCTATGTTCTATTCAGGGTTTGTACTTTTCCACTTAGATTTTTTTTTTTAACGGGTTCTCCGTCTCTTTCTTCTAAAGCTGTGGCCAGTGTTGCTATTGCAGCTTTCCCAAGAGGCAGATGGCTAATTCATTCGCTTTAATCCTTTGGTAGATCCACAAAATTAGCTCTAATGCCAATTACTAGGAGCAAAGATTAGAAACTTATGTAAACTTCAGTGTGCAAACTTTTTTTACAAGTTTTACGCTGCTTCACGAAACACACTTCACGAAACACACACCTAATGTCATGGTACTACTTGTTGGGCTTTTGCCAATAGGCTTCGCCACTAGGCTTTCGCCCATTTGCTTAGCCTATACGGAGTTTGGCCCATTTGCTTGGCCTATACGGAGGGAGGCAGCTGCAACAGCCAAGTCAAAGAGGTAGGTTCTCCCTACCTCGTGTGAGAGGCCGGCAGCAGCAGCCAGAACAGTCGGCTCCGCCTGGGGCGGGAGCGCATGCGCGCGTGGCTGTGGTGGCTGGACTTCTCGGGGTTCGTTGCGCCAGCGCAGCATATAGGAGAGCCCTCTCTTTCTTTCGGTGACTTTTATCGGCTTTCATCCTCATCTTTTTCCTGACTTTGGTGTGCTTCTACCACCGCTGTTCACCGTGAGTTTGCGGGCTCGCCGGCGGCGTCGAGGTGCTCGGTTCCTCGCTCTGGTTCCTGGTGGCCACGGGGTGGTCCAACCAAATAACTCTTTCAACGACGCAACAGCACAAAACACTCATCTAGGCCTTGTTTGTTTTAGTTTAAAGTTGAGGTGAGTTTTATTGTAGAAAATTTATGACCCCCCTTGAAAGATGTTTTGAAGAATTCAAAAGATTATGAAAAAATTATTTTACAAACTCTAAAAAACTAATTAAAACCCCGCAAAAATGACTACAAAATACTACATCATTTGCCGCAAATTTTTATTTAATTTAATTCAAACTGAAACAAACAGAACCCAATGCCATGGTGCTACCGCAATACTATAGTACGTACAAGCATCGGGCCCATAATAATAATAAAAAAAGTCAAAAGGAAAGCGACCTGATAAGAGGTGAGAATGACAAGCGAAATTCCCTGCCGTCCAAACCCCCGTCATGTCATCCCGGATCGAGGATCGGAAGCTTCCAAAGAGATCCCATTACCCAGAAGGAGAAAGCAAGCAAATACGAGATTGCAATTTGGAAAGCAAAAGAAGGTAGAAAAACAAAGCAAAGCCGTGCTCGCTCGGTCGCGCGCGCGCGCGCAGGGCACACGCCGCCAACTCGGACCCAGCCAAGCCGGCCCCCACAAGGCCGCACGCACGTACGTCGCACGGCCAGCCTCGCAACCACGCCACAATTCGCATGCAACATCCGCGAAATTTCCCGCGCCCCACGTACATATGCGCGGCGACGACGTCTGCTTCGCTCGCCGGCTGCTTACATGAAGAGGTAAACGACATCGGCTCGACGGCTCTGGTGCAGGTGCGTACGGTTGGCGACTTGGCGTGGTGGTCATGGGCGGGAAGTCGCGCAAGGCGGACGGCGCGCGGTGCCGGCGGCACCACCCGCGGCTCCGGCAGGGGGAGGGGGTGTGCGCACGCTGCCTCCGGGAGCGGCTGTCCCACCTCGCGGCGTCCGCGTCGCCGCCGACCGTGGTGCGCGGCGGCGGAGGGGTCCGCGGGGAGGAGGAGGAGGCGTCGTCGTGCTCGGACTCGGAGGCGTCCACGATGTACTCGTCGACGGACGCGTCCACGGGCGCGTCGTCGGGGTCGGCCAGCCCGTGGGCGGCGGCGTTCCACCGGCCGGAGGCGCGCCGCGGCGGCGGCGGCGCGGCGAGGCTGTCGCACCTGATGAGGCACGAGCGGCTCGTGGCGGACGGCGACGAGGTGGTGCGGAGGAAAGAGCGGGCGAGGAGGAGGGGGGCGACGGGTTTCTGGGGAAAGCTGCTGCGCGCGACGCGGGGAGGGGGTGGAGGCAAGGAGGACGGCTGCTCGCTGGCGCTCGACGTGGGGAGGAGAACGGCGGCAAAGTGGATCCTGTTCTGATCATGCTTGTGGAGTTCGTTCTTGACCTCTTGCTCGTTAACATCTGTAACTTCGATCCATGTGATGTGATATTTGTTGGGTTCATTTCTTGTTGATGTTGGTCTAGACTGTGGATGTTGAAGCTGACAGCCAGCCTAGCTATGATCAAATATTCTGTACAAATTCCAAGGAAATAACACAATTCATCGGTATTCTTTGGTTACAGCGTATGAATTATCCAGGTTATTTTTTATTTTTTTTTGAGAAGGACAACTTGCTTTCATTCCTGCGACGTCTGCTGCTTCTGTTTGGTGCAGATGTCCAGGCCAACTAGCAATTAACGATGTGCAGGCCAGATGTTTGTTGTTCGGGGTCAGATGATCATGGTTAATGCCTTGGCTGGTTAATCTTTTCTCTAGTGTGGCCTGTACTCGTGTTTTTTTTATCTTCTTTTCCTGGCTTGCTCAGGTTTTGTACATAATCCTGTAAGTCCTTTCTTCTACTAAATGAAGAGCAGAGCTCCCGCCTCCTGCTGAAAGTTTCAAAAAAAAAACGACCTTGAAGGTAAGGCTCTGAATGCTTCTTCCCCAAATCCCTCTGCCGATTGCCGATGATGAGAACAAATCGTATCGTATCATATGTTGACAAGATGGTACGCCTGAAAAACTAAATTATTAGACTTCTTGAAGGTGCATATGTCCATATATGTATAGCTAGTCTAAGATTCTATTCTTTTGGACTTATCTGAACAGCTGAAATGACTAAATTTCAAGAGCTTCTTGAGGTAGTTTCGAGATTCGGATCAATTTCATTTGACTTACCTTTTAAAATAATTAGGATCCACCGTGGAAACAGCGAAAAAACAAACTAAAAATCCAAAGCATATATCTTTTGAAAACGTAGATAAACCGTTAAACTGTTAAGCCCAAAAGAACAGAGTCTAAGTCTTTCTCCTATACCTTCCGGTAAAAAAAAACTCCAAGGTACCTACGTAAGAAATGCACCGGACTACTATGTTCCTTAGCAGTTTTGCATCGTGCATTCGTGCATGCTTCTGCAATTTTATTTTTTATTTTTTACTTGAGGGGATGATATCCGATTTGTTTATTTTGACGTTTGGTTTGTGTTTGACAGGTTGCAAAAATGATAAGATTCCTTGTGGATGGGTACAACAGACCACTTCCTGCTATCGTGGAGGTGGAGATGCTAACTGAGGAACAACCATTATCCAGCGAATGATCCGTTTATTTCTCGCTTGAAGCATCTGTTTTCTGCTGAATCAGTGGCGTCAAATAGGCGATAAATAAAAGAACAAATCAGATGATGCATTCATGCAGCGCGACATCCTTCTTTGGGTGACAAATACCGCTTGAAACTTGCTCGGTTCATGTGTATTGAATCTTTTCTTTCGTATGAAGAATAAGCTGAGGACTTGGCACACTTGCTGAATGTAAAAATTATGAAGATAGTAAGCTGGTCCTCCCATTGCAATAATTTCATACTCCAAAAGCGCCTATTTATTCATTCATTCGAAGCGCCGCGGCGGCGGCGGCGCGGCGAGGCTGTCCCTGCTGATGAGGCACGAGCGGCTCGTGGCGGACGGCGACGAGGTGGTGCGGTGGAAAGAGCGGGCGAGGAGGAGGGGGGCGACGGGTTTCTGGGGGAAGCTGCTGCGCGCGACGCGGGGAGGGGGTGGAGGCAAGGAGGACGGCTGCTCGCTGGCGCTCGACGTGGGGAGGAGAACGGCGGCAAAGTGGATCCTGTTCTGATCATGCTTGTGGAGTTCGTTCTTGACCTCTTGCTCGTTAACATCTGTAACTTCGATCCATGTGATGTGATATTTGTTGGGTTCATTTCTTGTTGATGTTGGTCTAGACTGTGGATCAGAGGCGGAGCTTCCTTGGGGCCAAGGTGGGCCTTGGCCCCCCCTATAAAAATCATTTTCCTTAGTACACAACTAGTATGTAATACAAATTTCATCCTAATTCAAGCATCATGGCCCCCCTCCTTGCCCGGCCTCTCCTCATTTGGCCTTCAAGCTCCGCCACTGCTGTGGATGTTGAAGCATGACAGCCAGCCTAGCTATGATCAAATATTCTGTACAAATTCCAAGGAAATAACACAATTCATCGGTATTCTTTGGTTACAGCGTATGAATTATCCAGGTTATTTTTTATTTTTTTTTGAGAAGGACAACTTGCTTTCATTCCTGCGACGTCTGCTGCTTCTGTTTGGTGCAGATGTCCAGGCCAACTAGCAATTAACGATGTGCAGGCCAGATGTTTGTTGTTCGGGGTCAGATGATCATGGTTAATGCCTTGGCTGGTTAATCTTTTCTCTAGTGTGGCCTGTACTCGTGTTTTTTTTATCTTCTTTTCCTGGCTTGCTCAGGTTTTGTACATAATCCTGTAATAGTCCTTTCTTCTACTAAACGAAGAGCAGAGCTCCCGCCTCCTGCTGAAAGTTTCAAAAAAAAAAAAAAACGACCTTGAAGGTAAAGCTCTGAATGCTTCATCCCTAAATCCCTCTGCCGATTGCCGGTGACGAGAACAAATCGTATCGTATCATATGTTGACAAGATAGTACGCCTGGAAAACTAAATTATTAGACTTCTTGAAGGTGCATATGTCCATATATGTATAGCTAGTCTAAGATTCTATTTTTTTGAGCTTATCTGAACAGCTGAAATGACTAAATTTTAAGAGCTTCTCGAGGTAGTCTCGAGATTCGGATCAATTTCATTTGACTTACCTTTTAAAACACTAGGATCCACCTTCGAAACAGCAAAAAAACAAACTAAAAACCCAAAGCATATATCTTTTGGAAACGTAGATAAGCCGTTAAACTGTTAAGCCCAAAATAACAGTCTAAGTCTTTCTCCTATGTTAGATCAGGCCAAGATCAAACCTTCGAAACTGCTCGGCAAGCTGTTCCTCACCTCTTGGCCGAACAGCAAGAGCGCATGCCACGTGCTCAGCAAGAATCACGTCTCCCCGACATAGCTCGTTGCTGTAGTACACGATAAGCTCACATATTTTTCCGGTGCTAAAACTTGCACCTTTCCTTGGCCCTTGACCATATATTTATACTAGAGAAATTACAAGAGACCTACTCAAATTAGAACTACTAAATCTAAACAAACTCTATTTCTAGTACTTCTACTTTTAAATAAATCTAGTTCTACTCAAACTAGACAACCTCTTACCACCTAATTGTTGTCTTATCTAGATTATTTCCAACATCCTATACCTTCCGGTAAAAAAAACTCCAAGATACCTACATAAGAAATGCACCGGACTACTATGTTCCTTTGCAGTTTTGCATCGTGCATTCATGCATGCTTCTGCAATTTTATTTTTATTTTTTACTTGAGGGGATGATATCCAATTTGTTTATTTTGACGTTTGGTTTGTGTTTGACAGGTTGCAAAAATGATAAGATTCCTTGTGGATGGGTACAACAGACCACTTCCTGCTATCGTGGAGGTGGAGATGCTAACTGAGGAACAACCATTATCCAGCGAATGATCCGTTTATTTGTCGCTTAAAGCATCTGTTTTCTACTGAATCAGTGGCGTCAAATAGGCGATAAATAAAAGAAAAATCAGATGATGCATTCATCATGCAGTGCGACATCCTTCTTTGGGCGACAAATACCGCTTGAAACTTGTTCGGTTCATGTGTATTGAATCTATTCTTTCGTATGAAGAATAAGCTGAGGACTTGGCACACTTGCTGAATGTAAAAATTATGAAGATAGTAAGATGGTCCTCCCATTGCAATAATTTCATACTCCAAAAGCGCCTATTTATTCATTCATTCGAAATCAAACTGAAATCTTGGCATTGCTAGGTCAACTGAGTGAAGGAACTTTTCTCCGCTTTTTCTACTAACGTATAGGCAATTCTGAAGGAAGAAAAGCAAACAGAAAAAAACAAATACCTTGTTCAAACAAGATATTATTTTTTTATTATTTCAAATCTTCCTATTTTGAATAGGGATAACAACGGGATTTAAAATCTTTTCTGAAAACATTTTATCAAACAGCAGCAGGCAGGACCCCAAGACAAAGCGAGCAGAAGAGGAGCCATTGCAGGTCCTTGGGGCTGTTGCCTGTTGTTACGCAGGTCAATGGGCTGTGGATATGGACATTGACATGGTGGCAGCACACCAAGAATGAGAGGCATTGCTGAGAAGACCATAAACTGCCCAACCAGCAACCAAATTCCGATATTAGTTTTAGCTCAACTGCACGCATTGGAATTCCAGAGGCACAGCAAGATTAATGAACATAGTTTGCGGCCACTCATTTCCTTATTTGAATCCTGGGCACATCCTTTAGCAGTTTAGCCCCATCTTCAGTGCAGTTTTCCTGTAATGCCGGAGCCTTTTCCAAGCCAATTCCACAACAGAATATGTTCGCTAGGTCCACGAGCATGGTTTTGTCCCTTCGTACATCAGCAATTGAGTTGTAATAACCAAGCCATGCATGATATGCTGCTTCATTGATGCTCATATCAAAAAAATTTATTGAATCATCAATCTGCATTACAGAAAGGAGGAAATGCATCTCAATTCTATGGGGAAAATGCCTCCACTCAAATTCCTCAGCACACAACCATAAAACTGTAACTGATACCTTTTGTTCATCCAGTTATAAAATGACAATTTAAATGTGTTCCAAAAATTTAGTGTGATATTGCAAAGGTCAACGTGTGATTCTAAGGAATGTAATGTAATATTACAATGACAATTCTCGAAGGTGCAAAATAAGTAAGAAGTGAGCTAATTCAAACCTTTTGTTTCATCTTCTGGTCAATGTGCGGTGTTTGAGACTTCTCAATGACTTAATCGGTAGATCATGTATCGCATCTGGACAATTTACTCCACGTGTTGAAAAATCTGAGGCTACCAGAATCAGGCAATTAGAATCTCGGAATTCTTCAGACATACGAGTTCTATAAAGCTGAGGTTTTCTTGAATGAATTTCTCTGACATTTAACTTCAAACCTCGAAGCATGATGTACATAAACTCAGTAACTGTTGAAAAACTGGACGTCGATACTAGATCTGAAACGACACCGGAGGCACGATATTTGGTAACGCAATTCACCTCTCAGGCTACATCTGCGGGGCAATGATTATGGGCGCTCCTTCCCAACAACGCAGCCGACCGCCGTGGGTCGCGGCCACAAGCCGGCCACGACCTCATAGGAGCCTA
Source organism: Raddia distichophylla (assembly GCA_005191435.1). NCBI lineage: Eukaryota > Viridiplantae > Streptophyta > Magnoliopsida > Poales > Poaceae > Raddia > Raddia distichophylla. The sequence goes on along the minus strand of SPJY01015242.1, from coordinate 1,735,388 downwards.
AGCCGCTATTTAGCCGTTCCATGGTTACACCAGGGGTGCCTCCCTTTATATAGTGGAAGCCAGGCAAGAGTCCGACTAGAACTCTAAACCAACCCTACCTATTACAACACAGAGTCCTTGTAACCTACTCGTACATATATTCGACATCAACTTCTAACAGTAACCATTGTAGTTGTGCTGTCTCTGTATTACGGTTACTTCCTATCTATACAGATTAGGCTGAGCTCCTACCTTCGTTTTAAGGTTAATGCAAACAAGCGGAAAAACTTTATCAGATCAATTGCAACCGAAAGTGGGCTGCTCTCTTCTTCTTGCGAGATCGATCAGGAGCTCCTCAATCATTTTGTCAATCGCTTTGGGACCTCACAGCGGCGTCAACATGACCTTATCTGGAGTAGGTTGGATCTGGCCTCCCCTGACCTTCACGTTTTGGAGGAGCCTTTTCAGGAGGATGAAATTTACCAAGTAATTAGTCATTTGCCGTCGGACAAGGCTCCGGGTCCGGACGGTTACATTGGCATCTTTTTCAAGACCTGCTGGCATATTATTAAACCAGAGATAATGGAAGCCTTTAAGGATATGTGGAATGGTAATTTATCAGGTTTTCAACTTGTGAATAATGCCTTCATTGCTTTGCTACCTAAGAAAGTCGATGCGGTAACGGTGTCGGACTACAGGCCTATAAGTCTGGGTCACAGCGTGGGGAAGATTGTTTCCAAAGTCCTTGCCAATAGATTGAGGGCATGTATACAAACTTTGGTCTCACCTAACCAAAGCGCCTTCATCCAAGGAAGATCCATTCAGGATAATTTCCTCACAGTGCGTCATTCCATTGCGACTCTGCATAGCAAAAGAGTGCCCTCCCTTCTCTTCAAATTAGACATCGAGAAGGCGTTCGATTCACTGAGCTGGGAATACATTTTACAGGTGCTACAGGGTTTTGGTTTTGGCCAAAAGTGGAGAGACTGGATTTCCATTTTGCTAGCCTCCTCATCCTCTCAGGTTCTTTTGAATGGTCGTCCAGGGAATAAATTCAATCATCATAGGGGCCTTCGACAAGGGGATCCTCTTTCCCCTCTCCTCTTTGTTCTTGCGATGGAACCTCTTTCCAAGCTTCTAAACCTCTCAAAACAAATGGGGCTGCTTTCAAAAGTCCAACACAACTTGTTCAGGATCTCCTTATATGCTGATGATGTAATGCTGCTCTCCTCGCCTTCTGACAGAGACGTGCAGGCCATTTTGGAAGTGCTCTCCATTTTCCACGGCGCTTCCGGTCTGAATGTTAACTGGGAAAAAAGTGACATTTTCCCTATTCGATGTGAACACCATGACTTCAGTTGGATGCCCTCGCTTATTGCTGCACAGGTCAAAGATTTACCTTGCAGATACTTAGGTCTTCCGCTGCGACGTTCGAAGCTAAAAAGAGTGGATGTGGCGCCGCTTATCGAGAAAGTTAGAAAGAAGCTAGGCAGTTGGAAAGCAAATCTAATATCCAAGGCAGGTCGTCTCGTCTTGATAAATGCGGTTGTCACCGGTATGTTGGTATATCATCTCATGGTCTTCCCGATGGATAAGTGGACGATCAAGCAGATAGACAGGATTAGGAGGAGCTTTCTTTGGCGAGGAAACGAACAATGCAACGGTGGGCACTGCTTGGTCAACTGGGCTAAGGTTTGCAGGCCCAAGGAGTTAGGCGGGCTGGGCGTCAAGGACATTTCCCGCTTTGGCTCTGCCTTGAGAATTTGGTTCCTTTGGCAGGTTTGGGATGTTGCGCCGAGGCCTTGGTATGGCCTGCGACTTCCCTTCTCTTCTACAGATCACTTTCTTTTCCGGGCCAACACCAGGTTAACGTTAGGAGATGGTTCGAGGATTTCTTTTTGGAACTCCCCTTGGATTCGAAACATCCCTTTAAAAGAGATGGCTCCTTCCTGTTTCCAATTAACCCGGCGATCTGATCCTTCAATCCGTGATGCATTGCTCCATGGATCCTGGATGCGCCCTCTTCGACGTCTACGTTCACGTCAGCAGCTACTGGAATTCCTTTCAGTTTGGAAGGAAGTCAGGGAGGGCATCGCTTTGTTGTCAGAGGTCTCTGATTCTATAGTGTGGATTTATTCACCAACAGGTCGATACTCTTCTTCATCAGCTTATCGTATGCAATTCATTGGGTCCTTCCGATTCTATAGTGTGTATTCAAGACAGGATCCTAACGGCTGACAAGCTAGTTCGTCGGGGGTGGTCAGCTCCGGATGTCTGCGTCCTTTGTGAGCTTGGGCAAGAAACCTCCTCTCACCTTCTTTGGTCTTGCCAGTTTGCTAGACAGGTTTGGCACATCATTCAAACGCACTTGCTAATCACCGATGTTACCACCTTCCAATCTTCTCCTTTTGCTACGTGGTGGGATGATCGTACCGGTCCGGGGAAGCTAAGAGCACTGGGTGATGGAATAATCTTGCATACTATTTGGAATATCTGGATTGAAAGAAACGGAAGAATTTTCAGAGATGCCGGTACTTGGCCTTCGGACGTCGTGGCGGACGCTCTGGGAGATTTTAGGTTAAGGAACGCTGTTGTGTAATTGGTGTTAGAGGGAGCGCGTCCCTCCGTGTTTGCCGGTTGTTATTTGTTGTTGTTTTCCATAACTGTGTATTCTCTTCTCCTATTGAATGAAAAGGCCTCTCGCCTATTCTTCAAAAAAAAACACTGTATGGCTGAGAGAAAGGGGCATGCGGACCTTATAGTCTACTTCCTAGTCAATATGCTCTTGCAGAAGTTGATGGACAATATGAAAATGCATCTCATGTGGTACCACCATATACAGCTGGTGCACCTAAAGTGTGACCTTCTATTGGTAAACAAAGATGGGAACTTACCTTGTGCATAAGTGCTCTCCGGCCTGTATCCAACGGCCACTGGCCTTTGTTGCAATTTGCTCCGCCCACCTCCCCTAATCCGTGCAAAAAAAAACCCGATCCAACACCTCACCAATTGGACGATCCATATTTAATGTTTGCACATGTGCATTTCTCCTCCATGTGCATAGGATATGTGCCCAACAAGGATTCACCCCTCGACTCATGGCGTCTCCTCTCAGCACTCATCGCCACCCTGTCACTTATCTCCTCTCGCATGTCTCGGATTCTACGATCAAGATCAATTTTGTTCCTCCTTATAGGACTTGAGTGCTCTCCTCCCCTTCTTCAAATCATAGTTCCTGAGGGCAGCACTGCTCCATTTTGTCCTGATGGCACTTGTCTCCAATTCACCATCTTTTGAATCCTCTTTGCCCGAAGATCCAAATCTTGCAATCCTCATACCCCTCTTTGCAGTAGATTTCCTCTTCTCATCCGCACCTGAAGTAGCTGGCCTCCATTTCCTGCCAAATCGCCCTGCAGCCATCGAGAAAAAATCCTCTCCCGATTAAGGGAAAATTAATTATATGCCACTCCAAAGGTTAGCTATTAACTATATGCCACTGCAAATAATTTAATTAACTATTTGTCACTCCAATCAAGATTCTCTTCACAAAATGCCACTCTCACCCTTTAACAGCAATTAGCATAATAAAAATCCATTTTTCCAATAAAAAAAGACAATTATGCCCCTTGTGTGTAACCTTGATCCTTTTTTGATCGATCCACAAATCCGAACCGGCGAATCCTAGCATCTCCCACAAGGCCCGACTCTGCCGCTTCTAGATTGTTTCGATATTTCCATTAGCTGTAGCATGGGCTCTTAAGAAAAAACATGCGCTGCTGATCTAAACAAGAGGAAAAAACAAGGAGAAGTTATATATCTCCAGTTCTAGTTTGAAAATTTTGAACAGGCAGCTCTTTGCTTAAACTGTTCAACCTCTGAAATGGTGAAGATGAACGGAGTAATAAACAATATACACAGATATAATCAAAAAAGGTTTTACTGGGCAAAGGAAAAAAATCAAGGGAAACTAAATAGCCTTACATGAGAAATCCTCTGGTCCTCGAGGTTCTTATCAATGGTTGAGGGGCCAAAGTTTCTTTTCTTGTTGCGAAAATGGTTTTTTTGTTATGCTAATTGCCGTTAAAAACTGAGAGTGGCATTTCATGAAGAGAAATTTGATTGGAGTGGCAAATACTCGTAGTTAATTACATTCTTTACTGTGGCATATAGTTAATAGCCAACCTTTAGAGTGGCATATAATTAATTTTCCCCCTGATTAAACATAGCCACTGTTGTCTCCTTCCTACCATTCCCAATCCCCGCAAGCTCTCCAGCTCTTTTCACACCAAAGAAACCGAAAGATGCCTCCTTTCTATGCGAAGGCCGAAGAACCCCATTGCCACCACCAGGGAGACACCATCCGGCATCCGATACTCTCTCATGGGATTGAACGCTGCCAAGAGCGGCTCCTTTCCGCCTACTTCGGTTTCAATTCCAGCTTGCAGTTGCTCCAAAGACAGTTCATCCAAAAACTTCCAACTCCTCCCGCCTCGGGGTTGTCGGCCATTCGATAGGCTCCTCCCGACGGAGTAGGCCAACGTCCTCGTTCCAGAGGTCCTCGGCACTGGGCTTGATGCGTTGTTCGTTTGGGATTACCGGGGCGTTGCGTTGCGTTCGCACCTAGGCGCGCAGGTTCAAACATGCGGGCGCGCGCGGGCCGAACACAACGCAACGCCACAAAACGCGAAAACGAATGAGGATTTAGGAAGCGATTGGCAAGTGCGTGAATGTGGGCCCGGGGCACACGAGGAGGTGGGCCCTTGATCGGTGGGAAGAGAGGCGTCATCGTACGATCGGGACGTGTATATCTCGGAGCGTAGGCGGGCGAGGTAGAGCTGCTTCTCGTAGCGGAGAAGGATGCGCTGTTTCTGCCGCGCGGGCTTCTCATGCATGCGCTTGTACTGCCACTTGGAGAGCCGGCTCGGAAAGGTGCGTTGCCCGCCTCCCATCGCGGCGACTGGGCAGCAGGGCGGCGGCGACGGAGGGTTTAGCGCTTGCTACTTGGGTTTTTTAACGGCGCGGGACCGAGCATCCAGCCACAGCTGCTACTAGTGTGCTAGAGCCTCTCGGTTTCTGCTTTCTCGCTGCGAAGACATTATCCGTGAAGGACCAGGATCGGCGACTAGAGGGGGCTGAATAGGAGCCCAACTCGATTTCTGACCAAATCACCCCAAAATCCTTTTTGGACAAAAGACTAAACACTTGGCGAAGACACCACATGGAATCACCGACGTAGACCGCAACCAAGCCCTTGCTCAGTCTCAACGCTTCACCTCCACTAGAGAGTAGGCAGGACAAGCCGACCTTAACGCCCCCACACGGCCGACACCTAGCCTTACCAAGCCTCGCCTAGGCCTAGCCGAACATCGTAGCGCCCCAAGAACAGCACCAAGAGATCGAACAGGAGAATGCACATCCTGTAGATCGAGCATGAACATGGCAAGAACAGGAACGTGCTGTTCATCTCTCTCTCTCTCAAATCTGATGCTCTCACTCTCCATTACCTCATCCTCTCTCACTCCCATGGCCAAGGGAGTACAGGAGCAACCCGGTGCCATGGATCCTTGCGCAAATGTGCCGTCGTGCCACAGAGGGGCGCTGCACCGAGAGGGCTGCCGCACAGACATGCCGCCGGCCAAGGGAACCAGCGTGCCACGGGACAGGGAGGTCGTCGCCGTCGAATCCCAGCACTGCAGCCAGCCGGCGTCGCCATGCCGAGCTCCCCCTTGGGCCGGCGCCCTTGGTCGGCTCCCCTCTGGACCCCGGGCGGTTGAGCCGCCGTGTGCCGCCTCTTGGAGCCGTTGCTGGCCGGCGCCGCCTTCCCTTCACATCGCTGCCGTCCTCAGGCCGGCGCGCCCCTGGCCAACGAGCCTCCACCGCGCCCCCGGCCTCGGCCTTGCCGGGGGGCCGCCGCCGTTGTGCGCGCCTGGCTCATGGCCGGCGCTACCTTAGTCCAAGGTCGCCGTGGCCGGCGCCCCTTGGCCGCCCCTTCCTCTGATCCTCTGCTGGAGAAGACGCCGGCCGTGGCCAGCCGCCTGGGCCGCCGCCTCCTTCTCCCTGCTCTCTCTGGTCTCTCTTTCCCGATTCACCGATTGGAGGTCCTCTCTCCCATGAATCTCTCTCTCAACTGCACTCTCTCTCCGATCTACTCTCTCACGGCCTCTCTCTCATGGGGTGGCCGGCGGCTGGGGGAGGAACCCTAGCCGGCTGCTCCATCTCCCCCTTTTTTTTCTATTCTATTTTCTTTCTAATCTCTCTCTTTTCCTCTAATTTCCAATAGAAGATACACACAAAATATGAGAAACATTAGTGGAAATATTTTTATATTTATTCTGGTATTTTTGTCCACCATACAAACCAAGGGGAGACCCCTCTCTCCCTCACACCACACACCTCTCACCTAGGGCTACATGGTGGTGGAGTAGCTTACCCTAAGCCTCCACCCCTCCTTATATAGCCACCCTAGGGAATATTTCCCCGAATATTCCGGCATCCCGGGAATATTCGGTACCGAACCACGCAGGGCCCGCACCGGGTTTTCTCGCAGAGGCTAACCCGTAACCTCTAGGATTTTAACCACACCGGCTAACCCAGAACCGAACTAGGGTTTTCCACGAGCTAACCCAGAACCTGACAGGGTTTCTCACACACTGGATAACCCAGAACCGAACAGGGTTTTACCACCGGGTAACCCAGAACCGAACCAGGGTTTTACAACGGGATAACCCAGAACCTTCCACGCAACTTCCTCGATCGCCAGCCCATGCCTGGGCCCACTGGACTGACCAGCTTCGCCACCATGGTTATCGACGCCACAGCCCCCAGCTGCCTCGGACTCCTTGACATGGCGAGGCTTCTCGAGTACACCACCCGTGTGACCGCCAGGTCATCGAACCCGGTCGTCTGCACGCATCCGGATGTACCAGCTTCCAGCTGTCCCCGCGATGCGTCAGTCACGTACCCGCCGATACCTCCATCACATAGGTGAAGCTTTCCGAGTACACCACCTCATGTGACCGCCAGGTCACCGAATCCGGTCGCCTGCACGCCCCCGGACGCACCAGCCTCTAGCTGTCCCCGCGAAGCGTCAGCCACGTACCCACGGGTACCAGCATCACAGAGGTGAACACATACCAAAACCATATACCTTACCTCTCCTGCAAGGTTAGCACAACATAAGATCATCCAAAGGCAAGCTCAACATCAACACGTGTCACCCTGACACGACCCACCGAACACCGTTCACTCACGCTCAAAACAGCGCAGACAGAACACCACCGGACATCGTCCGATCAAAACTCTCGTGGAAACCCATCACTACTTGACATGTCCGGTCGGCATCGGACACCGTCCGCCAGACACTCAACTCGTGTTTGTCTCACAAATGCAACTCAAAACACTTCAAAATCACATCAAATTCAAACCGTCACATATATTCATCACTACACAAGGGGACCCACCACATGGGTCTCAACAATCCGGGATGCCAAGAGGGCTCGAGGCTGTCTCCAACAGACTTTCCTAAGGCGCCCTCTATCCCAACACAAAATAGGAGACGGATTCTTGCCCTATGTGCTTTAACAGCGTTCCCTATTTCGTTCCCTAAAATAGAGAATCTCTCTCCATCCCTTATATTTAGGGATTCTCTCTTCTTCCCCTATACAATTTTCTGTATAGGGAACGATGTTGGAGATGGAAGAAATAAGGGAGAATGACATGTTTGACACCCAATTCGATGGCCTCGTTTCAAATGACATTTAGTTCGATAGCCTTGACCCGAATGACACCGGGGCACGTGAAATTCTGATCTCGGTGACATTCTTCTAATTTTCCACTATTTAATATTGATTTCCCCTATTTTCCTTAAATGCTCTGCCCATTTTACCCCTGTCTTCTTCCCCACGTCCACCATGCCTCCTTTGGCTCCCACCACGGCATGGCGACAGGGTGGCGGGCATGGCGGTGTCGGACATGGCGGCGGCGGGCATGGCGGCCTAGGGCGGCCGACGCTGGAGTTGGAGGGGTAAAATAGTCCAGCCACAATGGAAAAATAGGGTAAATTGGGGATTATAGGAAAATTGTCATCGAGATCAGAAATTCGCATGTCCGGTGTCATACGAGCCAAGGCTATCGAATTTAATGACATTTGGAACGAGGCCGTCGAATTGGGTGTCAAACAGGTCATTCTTTCAAGAAATATAGGGATATAATTTTTTTAAGAAAGTCTGTATACCAGACAGGGGATCAAATTCAGAGATAGCTGTTTGGGAGCGAGGACTACACTCGAGTCACTGGCACGTGCGGCCTACCCCAGATCTCTCGTGTAGCGGGGCGGCGAGCACAGAGCAATGGAGGGGGAGAGGAGGCGGGTGCTGGTGGTCGGGGGCAGCGGCTACCTGGGCCAGCACCTCCTCTCCGCGCTCGCCTCCTCCGGCGACGTCGACGTCAACGTCGCCTTCACCCACCACCGCGAGGCCCCTCCTCCAGCTCTCCTCCATGCGCTCCCTTCGGTCCGCGCCTTCCGCGCCGACCTCCGCTCCGGGGACGGCTTCCAGTCCATAGCCGACTCCTTCGGTCAGGTGCGGCTCCACACTCCCACCACGCCTCGTGCATCTCCACATCCAATCCGAATGCTAGTGGCAGTTCTTCTTCTTCTATCACATCATCAGAAACAGCTTGTCATTATCTTCATGTCTTTTAAATTCACACCTCATCCTGTCCTGGGTTACGAAATGCTTTCTTTTTAATCCATGGGCTGTATATGATTGGTCGCATGTTTTTTGTTTTTGTTCTTCTACATGAATTTACACATTGCATTGCTTTCCTATAACTAAGAATTTTATCAATTAACTTGTTCAGCCACATGTTATTGTGAACTGTGCTGCACTCTCAGTTCCTCGGGCATGTGAAATGGATCCGGCTGCTGCTATGGCTACCAATATACCTTCTTCATTAATCAATTGGTTGCTAAGCTTTGGGAATGACAACTCTCTTCTTATTCATCTCTCAACTGATCAAGGTAAAGCACTCTTGTGCTTCGATATAATATTATTATATGCAAATCATTTATATTTGTGGTTGCGGTTCATCCTTTTATAAAGCTTATAGGTGATTAGTGAATGTGTAGATGTTCATATGTGTTTGTAATTTGGGGCATAGTGGGTCGAGTTTTACTTTATTATCTATGTAAAACTTAGACCAAAGCTAATTTAGGAGCTTATTAAAGTTGATAGATTACATGGCTGACTTTATATGTGGTTTCATGTTCATTCTTTTGTCGTACTAAGTTAACAATACTATGTAGAAATTGTAAATCTTATCAGATTCTCCTGTACTGGTAGTTTATGAAGGAATAAAATCCTTCTACAAAGAAGAGGATGACTTGTTACCAGTGAACATGTATGGAAAATCTAAAGTTGCTGCAGAGAAGTTCATTATTGAAAAATGCTCAAACTATGCAATCTTGAGAAGCAGCATTATTTATGGGCCACAAACAATATCTCCTGTTGCAAAATCTCTCCCCATTCAGGTAAGGAAAGCAATTGCCAGTAGTTATGGTACTTTCTCAACGAAAAGAAAGCCAGCATTTTTAAACTGTCTTGCTTTTGTTTAAAAATAAAATAGTTTGATTGCCCTTGCTGAAGTACAGTGCTTGCAGTTGTAATAATGTCTAGTTACAAAGTGTTTGCTCTTTGGATGTAGTGGATGGATGATGTTCTTTCACAGGGCCAACAAGTGGAATTCTTTTATGATGAGTTCCGGTGTCCTGTTTATGTAAAAGATATGGTGGATGTAATCTTATCTTTAACAAAAGCTTGGCTATCAGGTATAAATATGAAAGGTGAATACATATTGATTATGTATTGTAATCGATTAATATGCTCTTTTATGATATAATGCACTGCATCTTTCTTTCTAACATATTCCACTTTGTGTTTAGCATTTTAGTAATACATTTTGCCTCTTTAAAAAAAGGTTTTGTGTAACTTGTGTTTGCTCATTTATCAGTTTGTTGGGGACTGACTTTAAAGAACCTGGTGCAGATGGTAAAAGAATTCAAGTAGTCCTGAATGTCGGTGGACCAGATAGGGTTTCAAGACTGCAGATGGCTGAGTCTGTTGCTGACCTTCGTGGATACAGCCACTCTGCAATAAAATCTGTATCTGCATCCTCGGTATTAAACTATTAATCTTTCTTCTTCCTCTCTCTCGGCTTGTAGCATTCCAACGCACATAAAATGCAACTGAAGAAGCAAGGTTTTGCAACACAGAGTTGGCACTAAAACTTTTTTTCTTCACCCCCTGCCTTTCTTGTTTTAGTTGTTTCCAGCCCAAGCAGTAAGTTCAGTTTAAGAACTATGCGTTGATATGACTCTTTGCCATCATATGCGCCTTGTTTGTTTCAGATTAAATTAATTTAATTAAATGAAAATTTGTTATTTTTGTATAAGCCAAATGATGTAAAATTTTGTAGTCGTTTTTGTGGGGTTTTGAATAGTTCTTAAATTTTGTAAATTATTGTTTCCATAATTTTTTAAACTTTTTAAAACGTTTTTTGAGGGGGGTCACAAATTTGTTACAGTAAAACGCAACTCAACTTTAATCTGAAACAAGGCCATAATGTCCCTATCCATTTATTATTCAGGTTAATCGGGGTGTAGCTTCTCCGCCAGACATATCCATGGATATCACCAAGCTAAATCAAATGCTTGGTATCAAGCCAATCTCATTTCAGGATGGAGTCAGAGCTACGCTAGATGCAGAAGACAGTAAATGACACTTCGTAAACGGCTTGTTCATGTTCCCACAAGAGTTGGTTGAATCAAAATATGGAAGTATGACACATGAAAATTGCAATGATGGTAATTTTTTTTAATTTGTTTTAAAGATGTAACTTTGTGCTCATCAAACATCAATTTCCTGGATTTTATTATGTGATTGTACCATTCTGAATAATTGTATGCTTGTTATGATGTTTCTAATACTTTCTTACCACATATAATAGACTAATGAGCTATCACTAAAGAGGATTCTGTACTCTGTCATGTAATTCTCTTTGGTGATTGTAAGAAATCCTAATGTCATATTTATTGAAACTTGCTGTGTGCCCAATGAGTTGTATTTTATGGTGTCTCAATGAATTAAGATCAATGTTGCATATCTCTGAATTAGGTTGAAACAGAAGTGCACAGATTGGAAACATATAAATGGGCCCAGGCCGACATTATTTGCAGGATTGACGCGCCCATGAGATGAAGGTATGAAACAATATGTTTATGGCGGAGGAAACATGATTTGACTCAAGCCCTTGCCTTGCAGAGTGACCTACCGCAACGGCAAGGCTATACAGCCTAGTAGCACCAGTGCTAATCAAACTTTTAAGGCCCTAATTAAGACTTAATAGCCAGTACCATGACCTACTAAGCATGCCTTGGAACTCAGGCTGTTGCTCCAGTGGTATCAACTAATTTTTGTTGCTTTTGACCCCATTGCAGGAAGATAAAGGTAAGAAGGGCATGTGCTCGACATATATTTTTTTAGCCAAATGTGCTTAAACTCTATACCAGCAGAAGTAGGCATACCAACTCTTTTTCGAGCAGCTGTAACAAGAGAAGCTTGCAGAAACCAGGCCATATCAAAACTATGCTTGGCTCTAGTGCTGTTATAGCGAAACTATGATACAGGACTACAAGTGAGTTCTGAAACCTTTACACTCGCAGTAAAAACGAAATCATAAAAGTGAGGTGTGAATCCTTCTTACACTTGCAGTAAAAACATGCGTGCTTACGCTAGTCGAAGAGTAGTACTCACTTTTTAAACTACTTGTCACAGTGTGAATTGAACACCTTGTTCCTGTTGCAAGCTGTGTCAGCTCGTTGACATTTATTGTCACTTCAGAGCATGAGTACCTCGATGTCCTGTCCTGGTAAGCATGCATATGCAATATTAAGATATGCGATATTAAATTGCTAATCAACAGTAAAGTTGTTGCTAAAGCAGCAATCTCCAGCTAAAACAGCAATTGCTAATCAACAGTAATCTCTGTATGGTTCGTAGAATTCCAGACAATCTCCAGCTAAAGCAGCAATTGCTGCAGCAATTGCTAATCAACAGTAAAGTAGTTGCTTGATATTAAATTGCTACGTAACATGCATGCAATCGGAGGGCAGTGTTAATGAACCAGCGTAGTCACATTCGTTGGTGCAGGCATACATCTTTGACAGTTTTAAGTGTTTAATATGCCAATAGTGGCCATATATGCCTCTAAAAATCTCTAAATTCCTGGCTAATATGTGGGGTTCAAGAAGCTATTGATGTTAATTTATCTTAGGTTGCCATGCTTTGGAAGTATAATGGTAGGGTTGTTATTGGGTGAGAAGGCAGCAGAAGCCATCTATCTCCTTTTCGAAACTACCCTATAGGTGACTTGTGTTTTCAACCAAATTAAGTCTCCTTGACAGTTGAGAGGTCCATTGATTGCTTGCTTGAGCAGGCTAACATAACGGCATACATGGAATTGTTGGCGCAAACAGCCAAAATCGTCAATAACCTCTGTTCATCCTAGGAATTTTTTTTGCAACATGAGTTTCATGAATCCTTCATCTAGACCTTGGAGAAAGATACTAATCTGTTCTTTACAAAAAAAACTGTCACTTGGTAATTGTTCAGATGCCAAAAGAATAGTAGCAGCAAGTGTAACTAACCGAAGTAAAGACATAGCAAAAACATAATTGAGAAATAAGAATACCTTGGGATGGGAATCAGTGGGCTCCATGTGCCAAAGTTTTAGTGAACCAGACACATCATCATGTATTCATGGGGGATCATGAAGAAGTGATCTATTTCTTGTTACTTGAGTCCCTCTCCACAGGACTATGACATGGACCCCCAGCTAAATCCATATTAATACCCTCCTCTATCCTTGCCTCCCAAACCTCTCTCTCATATATGCCATGAAGAGTTTCTTGCAGCAGTTGCTCCCTTGCATCCTCCTCCTGTTCCTTGTCATGTCACAGTACCTGCCAAGCTCAAGCCTTGCCTTGAGAACTTTGAGAGAAGAAGCAGAAGCAGGCAGTGGTTTCGGAGGCCATGAGGTTCCTGCGACCATATCTCCCTCTCAACAAGTAGGCGGCGGCGACGACGACGGCGCCGGCGCCGGCAAGTATGCTGTGTCGAGGAGAATGGTTCCTCAAGGACCAAACCCTCTCCACAACTGAGCGAGCTGATGTATGAGCATGGTGGCTCTGGCGCCGACATGATCGACCATCGCTTCTCGCGCAGGTGCACGATGCAGCATGCTTCTGTCAGAATCAGAATGCTCTTTCGTCGATCTCCATTTAGCTAGCTAGCTAGAGAGATGGTGATGATTTTGGTGATGATGCAGAGTCCAAGATCATCATACGTCCATCTATTACTAGCTAGCGGTGTGTTTTCTTGCAATATGATTAAAAAGAAGTGTATATAGATACTACCTTGTTAAGTAGCAGCTAGTGTGTAAAAGTTTATCTTGTACTAGTAGCTAGGAGTTTAAAGCATCTATATATCAGTGTAGCATACGAATATGAATATTTAATCTGACAAATGGAAGCTTGATTGAACCCGAGGCGACGTGTATTTCTTTGTTTCTTGTGTCGAGAAACGTGTAGCTGTGTTAGCTGGCCATGTTATTTTGCTGTGGTAGTTGCAGACTTGCAGGGCTTCCATCTGCCCAAACAGACAGATGGCCATTCAGTTCGGCTGGTGTGTGAAATCAGTTGAGGTGGTGTTAAAAAGGTCAGCAATTAGCCAAAATCCAGCTGATCCGACAAGTGATTAGTGATTAGTTGCCAAATGAACATTTTTTTACTAGGGGGCCCTCCTTGGTATCTAGTACCAGTACACATGTGAAATCGACGAGCCTATGAAACGTGGACAAATGTTTGCTGCTTTCTTTTGGTCAAAGCTCGTGATCTGAAACTGCGGACCTCTCTTTTTGCGGATGATGCAGCCATTTTCATCCGCCCTGTCCAGAGCGAGCTCCAGGCAGTTATAGATCTCCTCTCCGCTTTTGGTTCTGCATCCGGCCTCAACATCAACCTTGCCAAATGCTCCATCTCCCCCCTAAACTGCGACGCCGCCGACCTTGACTCCATACTTGGTCCCTTCCCAGGGATTAGGGGTTCGTTCCCTTACAAGTACCTAGGCCTCCCTCTCCACTTCAAAAAGCTCGGCAGGACTCACTTTCTCCCGCTTCTTCAGAAGATCCATGCTAGGCTCCCGTCTTGAAAAGGTCGCCTTCTCTCCAAAGCAGGACGTCTGACCCTCGTTAATTCCGTCCTATCGGCTCTCCCGACTTACTTTGCCACGGCTTTCCTCCTCCCCAAGTGGGTGGTTGGAGAGATCGATAAAGTCCGGCGCTCCTTTCTCTGGCTGGGCTCCGAGGACTCTTCTGCTGGTCATTCCCTGGTAAACTGGTCGACGGTCTGTCGACCCAAGGACTTGGACGGTTTGGGTGTCCTCGATGTTGGACTCTTCAACCGCGCCCTCCGCCTTCGTTGGCCTTGGCTCGCCTGCAAAGATCGTTCTAGGCCGGGTGCGCATTTTGACCTGCCTTATCCAGATTAGAATCCTCCATCTTCAGAGCAGCCTCGATCCTGATGGTCGGTGACGGCCGTCGTGTCTCCTTCTGGAACGACCGCTGGCTATCCGGCTCAGCTCCGGCCCTTCTTGCACCTAACCTCCTCAGCCAAGCTAGATGCCGTCGCGGTACCGTCGCCTCTCTCCTCCCTGGTCACCGTTGGTTGCGCCTAAGCGGGCCCATCTCCTCGCCCACGCTCTTCGCGGAGTCCATCCTCCTGTGGAGTAAAGTCCGCCTCGTCACGCTCTCCGACTCTCCGGACGAGATCACCTGGTCACTTTCCTCCTCGGGCCTCTACTCCGCCAAATCGGCCTACAACCTCCATTTCATGGGCAGCACATCTCACCCCCTCACCTGCCCCATTTGGTCTGCTTGGGCACCAAACAAGTGCAAATTCTTCGCTTGGACTCTCAGCCTTAATCGCATCAACACCGCTGACCTTCTTGCTAAAAAGGGTTGGCCTCATTAGCCGGTGTGCTCTTTCTGCGAAGGCCCCTTGGAGACGTTAGATCATCTGTTTGGAGCCTGCAACTTCTCATCCGCTCTCTGGCAGACTCTTCTACACCACGACCCTCCACTAAATGGTCACGCCTCCTTCCTCGACTATTGGCTCTCTCGTCAGGCAAGCCTCCCCAAGTCCGCTGCACGCTCCCTCAATGGCCTCATCATTCTGACATCCTGGGAAATCTGGAAGGAGCGGAATCGAAGGATTTTCCAGCACCAAGCCCTCCCGGTCCCCCGTGTTAACGAGCGTATCAGAGCCGAGATTGCCGCTTGGAACGCGGCCTTCCCTTCTTGTAATATCTCCTTGTAACATTGCTTCCCCCCCCACCTCTCTCTCTCTCCTCCCTCTTAACCGTTCCTGCCTCTTCTTGTAAATTGTACAGTCTGCTTTCCTCTTAATGAAATAGCAGAGCCCCTGCCCCTTTTACTAAAAAAAAAAAAGCTCGTGATCCAAAGTAGATATCAGGTGGGCAGGAGTAACAGTGTCTGGTCAGAAACAAATTATCTCTTGCCGGCATTTGCATGCGATCTAAATGGGTGGAAATGGAGCCCAGCAATTTTTTTTTGAGAAAATTGCATCAGTAGTCCCCAAACTTGTTCCGCTTGTACACATAAATCCGTAAGTATCGAAACCGCTTATTTAGGTGTCCAAACTTACGAAACCATTGCAACTTGATCCAATGGGTAGTTTCACAGGGTGGTTTGGTGATGTGGACTGCCACATCACCTGCCACGTGGCCGGATTTTGCCACATCACATCTCTCTCTTCTTCCTCTCCCCTCTCTCTCTCTCTCCCCCCTCTCATTCACTCTCGGTGGGGAAGGATCGAGACGACGTAGCGTCGGTGGAGATGGGGCGCCGTGTGGGAAGCACGTCAGAGCCGCCGCCATCCACGCTGCGAAGAAAGGAGCTCGGGGTGGGAGATCCGCGCCATCGCGCTGAGCCGGGCCAGGAGGGGAGGTCGCCGCGCCTGGCCGGACCGGGGAGAGGTAGGCGCCACCGCCGATCTTGATTCAGAGAAGTCGCGCCGCCGGGCTTGAAGCAGAGGAGCCATGCTGCCGGGCTTGAAGGGAAAACGAGCCGCACTCCGCCGCAGATTGAGGAAAATAAGTGGCCCCCTGCTCGCCTCCCGTGGGGAGAAGGCGCCGCACGCGTTGGAGAGGAGAGGGGCAGTGCCCCCATGCCGGCTCAGTGAAGAAGGGGCGGCGCCGCCAGCCGTGAGGAGGAGGAGATCGCCGTCGCCAGGCTCGAGGAAGAGCATGGTGTTGCAGTTGCGCCGACGCGAAGGAGGGCGGGCGGACACTGCAGCCGTTGAGACTCGGAGAAGGGGCGCGAGCGCCACCATCGCGCTGGCTGGGAGGAGCTGGGCGGCGGTGCGCCGGCCACCCCCACGAGCCGTTGGAAGGGGAGCAGAGAGAGATTGGAGAGGGAGAGCCATGTGAAAGTGCAAAAAAAAAATTAAAAATGCCACGTGGCAGGTGAGGTGGCAGTCCACATCACCAAACCACCTTGTGAAACCACCCATTGGACCAAGTTGCAATGGTTTCGTAAGTTCGGGCGTCTAAATAAGCGGTTTTGATACTTACGGATTTATGTGCATAGGCGGAATAAGTTTGGAGACTATTGATGCAATTTTCTCTTTTTTGCCATTTTTTTTCTTAAAACTAGCGCAAATCGACTCCATATCGTTTGTGTTGAAGTTTAGAGATTATTTTATAATCAAGCCAACTAACTGAGCCTAGCCAAAATGCGAACAAAATTCGTTTACAAATGACTACTTTTACTATAGGATTAATTAAGAAGCGGATTTGACGAATTTTTGAAATCAATCCCCCGAGCCTTTTATTATGGAACAAGCACAAGCTCTTCCGTCTCGCCCCTCCACGGCTTTACTGCATTGCGCCCTTCTCTACCTTACGATTTGCATTCCACCAACCAGCTAGCTGTTCCTACTTACTATTGAAAGCTAGAATTAAAGCTCAGAGAAACACATGCAGCTCATCAAGAACAGAATTGCTGCCGCTCCAGCGATAGCATCGTATGTACTCTATATTTGTTAGATGATGTTGCACCCTCTCAGATTGCCACCAACGCTGATGCAGATGCAGATGCAGATGCAGTGCAGCTAGGACAATTAAAAATCTTGCCAACCAGTTTCGTAGTAGTATCAAGCGCAGCAACAGCTCACCAATCAGAGCCCAGGACATGGGGACAGCGATATAATTTCACATTGAAGGAGTTGCATCGCACGGTTTAGACATGCACGATCTCCTCCTGCACTGCGCCCTAATGAAAAGGAAATGGAGTACTACTCTGCTCACTCTCATCTGATGCATAAGCATTTACATGGCATCAATGCTTGTCACAGACACTGGCAATGGGGATCATCGCTTCCAGCGGCAACCCATTCATCGTCATGAGCTGCTGTTATCATCGGCATTTACCTTACCAATCACATCATTGGGCAAACACAGGATTCTGATTTCTGCTCTTCCACTAGCTAAAACCATGTTTTAAACACCGCAATGCCACTACAACAAGTTGTGATTGTAACTAGAGTAAAAAGAGCAACCATGTCCAGTCGCTGTTATAGCATTTCAAATCAAGCATGAACATTTGCTAATTAGTTATAGTTAGTTATATATTCAGTGGTAGTACATGTTATTGAAAGTTAATATCTGTCCCATCTCATCTTTCGGCGCACCAATAGGTGCCACAATGCATCAAGAAAATTCCCAGCCTACTGAAATAAGCAACCGGGACAGAAATAGCAGAAACGATCCACCTTGCTTACACCCATCCTAGCAAAGAACCAAAAAACAGAGAGGGGCTGAATTCACCATAACTATGGTCATCGCCAAAAGAACTATGGAGATTCAGAAGATGTCAGATGATTAATTCCTGTTGAATATTGTTTGACCTACATGGACCAATAAAATTTTCAACCAACCAAAATAGTCTACCATCATTAGCTTCCCTATTGTTTACTAACAAAAATTGCAAATGTAATTTTGGAACTGTCTACTGTCAATTGCTTATAACTGCCAAATCCTGAATTGGCTGTTTCTCCAATAACTTGGTAGATGTGAGGCAATTAGCACTTGACTGTTTAACCAAAACTTCAGAGTCATGTAATTGCGCAATCGAATAATTAAGTATAAACCTCTGAAAGCACATGTAATATAGATATTCACCATTCTCATGAGCAATCCAGAACAGATTTCAGTGATTCTTTATATGGAAGAAACAAAAGAACACAAAGTCACCTGCCTCTATATCAATAACTAACCCAAACCACTTGATTGACTGCATGTCTGCATGGGGATAAACTCATTAACATAGAAGTATACAAGGACTAGCGCTACCCATTTTGCTGGTTGCATAATCGTGGGATAGCAAACTCATTGGCTGACCACAAGATAGCATGGCAATCCATGGATATGATGATCCACTACAAAGGAAACGAGGACAACACAATATTCACAGGCACAGGCATATTAGAAGTGACCGAAAGGAATAAGATTTAATTGGTTGCGAATGCTAAAGATAGCACCACCAGTTCATCGAAACAAGTGATGGGAGGCGAGCGGGTCAGTCATACGGGCGGCAGGGGAGGGTCCTTGCTGTCCTCCTCCTTATCAGCGGCGAGAGCGCCAGCGACGGCGGCGGGGGCGGGGGCGGCGGCGGCTAGCATGAGGGGGCGGTCCTTGGCCTCGTCTTTGTCGTCATCGTCGTCGTCGGCGGTGGAGAGGTTGATGCAGGAGCAGCGCTCGAGGGAGGCGAAGAAGGCGGAGGTGACGCTGGCGCCGACCCAGCTGGCCCAGCTCTCCATTACCGATTTGCAAGGGTTCGGTCGGGCTCGGCGAGGGGAAGGGAAGGGGGAGGTCAAAGCAGACGAGAGACGACTCGCAGAGGGAGGAGGAGGGCGCGGAAGGAACAAGACTCCCTCTTCTCGTTTAACTCCCAACTAAACATGTACGGAGTAGTAGCTTACTAGCTTATAAAACAAGTTTAACACCCAACTAAACATGTACGGAGTAGTAGCTTACTAGCTTATAAAACAAACCACGCAGACTTATGTATCCATGGAGTCTACTACTCTAAAAAATACTCCCTCCATTGGAATTTACAAGAAGCTGTTTGGCTTGGCTTTTTAGCTATATTTTTAATCCTTGATTTATCTTATTTCATTTCATATAGGAGTAGTTTGTAATAACAAATTTATAATCATTGAAAGATATTTTTTTTTCCCAACGGTATCATTTTTTATCACAAAATCTATATATTATGAGACAAATTATTGGTAAAAAATTACACAGTTTAAATCTTAGAATATGTGTATGACTTATAAATTACCATGGAGAGAGGACTCTTGATATGAATTAATCTAGAATTTCCTACTTCAAATTCAAACTAGTTTTTTCAAATGGTAAGGCACGGGGAATTGGGGATCCTCTGCTCTAAAGTAGAGGGCAGGTTTGAGGAGAGTGAGATTGGGACCATCTGAATCCATTTGAATGGCTGGATAGGGCTAATGCCCTTTGCCTTAATGACAGAGGAGATGTTTCCTAGTAAGATTCATGATGGTGTTTTGGTTCTTGTTGAAGCTTGCCAATTTTGTCCAATAAGGTCAACACATGGGAGATGTCCAAAACACCAAAATATATTATGGGCTTGTACATTTCAACTTAGCGTGGCGTAGTTTTTTACTGTAGCAAAATTTAAGAGTGTTTAAAGAGAGGTTTAAATATTTTTAAAAATAATTAAAAAATAGTTTTAGGATCTTTAAGAGAACTACTAAAAACCTGAGAAAAATCATTACAAATTATTACATCAATTATGCTATATAACAAAGATAAATTTTGGTGAAGTGAAACGCTACACTACGCTATGCTAAGCTACGAGGCCTATGGTACGTCACGGATGCGTGTTCTCCAGAACAAGCGGCCAGAAGCTTCCTCAGGGTGTGGTCCTTGTCCCTTGCGTGGCAAGCAAGCACACCGATCCAACTTATGCACGTATATGAACTACCCTGCCTCCTACTCTTTCCGTCTGGAAAGACAGAAATATATTACGTGTACATATTTTAAGATTTTTAAGCAAATACATATTTTAAGATTTAAACCTTGAGACCTTAACCAACTATTTTTCAAATGATACATAAGATTTTGTGATATAAAAACAGTACCATTGAATTCGTATTTAAATATACTTCCCAATGACCGTAATTTTGCTACTATAAACAATATAATATAAGAGATATTAAGAGCTACATATCAAATGTGTCTTTATTTCTGGACAGAGAAAGTATTCCCGGGTCCCGGCATCCTTCGACTTCGAGTCTTCAACTCCTTCCCTGCGCAGGCAAGCTTGCGGCCCATGCAGCAGGCATGCATGGGCTGATAGATGGGCCCAAATAAGAATCATAAATTTATTTTTTATTCTTTATGCAAAAAATACATCCCGAGTTGAACTTTAGACAGATCTAGGACCCTGTCGTGCTTTGAATGAGCGATCAAGCGGCAGTCGCTCATTGAAAGCACGATAGCTTGCTGACAACCAACGACATGTAACGGACGTTACGACTCACCAAGCGATCGCTCAACCAATTAACCATGCTCCAGGAATCAGGTACGTACAGCATTGAAATAGTTGATTTTTTTATTCCTCTTATATCTATTAATATTTCATATGATATCCAATTTACACGAAACAAATTTTAAAATTCATGTAAAATCCTAAAGAACCTATTTTTAAAAATTTCAATTTTTTAAAAAAATGGGTTCTTTTGGATTTTACATGAATTTTAAAATTTGTTTCGTGTAAATTGGATATCGTATGAAATATTAATAGATATAAGAGGAATAAAAAAAATCAACTATTTGAATGCTGTACGTACGTGATTCCTGGAGTATGGCTAATTGGTTGAGCGATCGCCTGGTGAGTCGTAACGTTCGTTACATGTCATTGGTTGTCAGTAAGCTATCGTGCTTTCAATGAGCGACCGCTGCTTGATCGTGGTTTCAAAGCACGACAGGGGCCTAGATCTGTCTAAAGTTCAACTCGAGATGTATTTTTGCATAAAGAATAAAAAATACATTTATAAAAAAAATATCTTTTGCATCCGGTTACTACGCGATTGCGTATTTCCATCAGTGCTGTCTAGTTCGTCCTGCGCGGCTGCACGCGCGCGGCGCGCCTTTCGTATTTGCATACTGCAAATTTCTAGATCGCAAGCCAAGACGTGTTCTCGCACTCTCTATAAGATATTTTTAATTTTGTCAATATAATTTTATATCTTTAATAATAATTCTATAATGGGTTATAGGGTTAAAATCTCGTACCAATTATTTATTTCTATTGTACCCTTTTTTGTTACTCGGGCCTTGTTTGTTTAAGTTTAAATTGAATAAATTGAATGAAATTTTGTTATTTTTTGTATAAGCCAAATGATGTGACACTTTGTAATCATTTTTATGGAATTTAAATAGCTTTTATTAGAATTCATAGAATAATTTTTTCATAGAATATATATGTTCATGGTATACTACAAGATTCATGCTCAGACTCACTCTGGCATGCTCTTTCTTAAAAAAAACTATATTTTCTATTTTCAAATGATCGGTTTGTTATTTTTCTTCCTCTCTCTCTATCCATTTTCTTTCCTTTTTCCTTCATCCTGGCAGAGCCGGTAGCTATTTGTCGGTGCAACCGTTGGCAACCACCAGACGAGCTGCGTGCGTGCCATCACACCGATGTGCACCGGAGCCGCAGCTCTAAGCCTCTAATCGCTACGTACCGGACCTGTGTAGTTAGTGTTAAATCTGGAGAAAAGGAAAGGAAGAAACTAATTGCCTTTTCCCCCAAAAGTTGAACATTCTTGCAAAAGAGCGTGTGGGGGGTGAATGATGAGTGGGATTATCGAGGACGTATATAGAGGCACATGTAAATTTGGTGATGAATATCATAATATCCTATGGATAGGACCAAAATGTAAAAAAAAAAACCTAAAACCTAACGTACGTATCTGCCCCATTGGTTCAATTCTCTCATGTTAGTTCAAGTTAATTAAGGCACCATCGCTCAATTTAGGCGCTCCTCTTCTTCCTCGAGCCTACCCACTATAGCTGAATAGCCTTGGCGTGTCTCTACAGGCCACTATATGTACTTGGTACCCCTGTCCTTCTTGCCTGCTACAGGGTGTCATACGTTGGAATAAGCTCGCTAACAGCTCAAGTTTGTCGTGTTTGCTAGAACAAGCCCAAACCAGACAAGATAGCTCACCTATACTTAGAGCAACTCTAACAGCTTCTCTATATCTATCCTATAAAACACTATTTGCATTTGCTCTATCCACCCAGTTAAATTTTTTCACAATTTACACTTACCTCTAAATTCCTTTTTTCTAACATTTCCTCTATCCAATGCTACAAGTAGGGATGCAAAAGAGTCCTAGGGCCACCCTAGGCTATCCTAATTCATTAGAAATGTACTAAAACTTATTTTATCGAGTACAAGAAATTGAAGCGACCGCTAGGCTTGTAAAGTGCAAATTTTATCTCGGCCACTCTATCAACCAGTATTCTATATACTTGTATACCTACTAGCTGAATAAGCGGGCCCATGGCCCGCCGGTTCAGAGGTCGATTACGGTGGTCATCTGATTATGCATTGTGGTTGTTTTTTTAGTATATGAATATATGACCAAAATAGACGATAACAATCAGCTACAACGCATAAACAGTAGTGTAATCCTTTTCATCTATTCAGTTAATTGGTAATATGGTATAGTAAACAAACTGCCCTACAGTGATACATCGCTCGAAATCAACCTCAGGTAACAAAAGCCCAACCCGAAAAGAATAATATGACGTAAGGCGAATCAATCGGCATACATGAGTAACAACAGGTAGCTTTTTTATTACCTATACAATGATGCTACATTTGTACCTGAGAAAATTCGAACCACCATAAATCACAGTTCGAAATCAACCTCACCTAACAAAAGGTCGGCCTGAAAAGAATAATATGACCTAAGGCGAATCAATCGTAATATATGAGCAACAACACGTAGCTTTCTCATTAGCTATAGCCTATAGAATGATGCTACATTTCTACCTGACGAAATTTGAACCACCATAAATCAGGCAGTAATATTGTCTAATTCTTATAAGTTTAATGAACCACAGCTATATCTGAAAGCGAAGAAACCATAGTTTTATATGCTAACATACCTTAATCAAGAGCAATAAAAACCGCAAGTGGCATTGGCCGAGTCTGGGGTGGGTAAAAAAGGAACATCAATTCTCAGAGAATTATAACAGTACACCAGGTCAACAGCATCTCAACCTCACGTCCCACCGGGTTATCACCTATCAAAAGAGTCAATTAGCAAATCTGTTTCAGATCAATAAAGACAGGCACCACAGCATCCTACAAAATATTATGAAAAAACTACATGCAAAAATATACTGACCGAAGTATTTTCCCATATGAGCGCAAATTTTTCGGCGAAAAACCGAAACCAATGCAAATTTATGCCCCTATATTAGACTACAATACAACATGGATCCTAACAATAGAACATTCAGAGCATACTTTTGCAATGACCAGTGCATCACAAACAATCAATTAGTAAAGGCCTGGAACAAACTGGCCATAAATCAGCGTGGCCAAAAAACCGGCGCGCGGCAAAGTGTGTGATAGGCGAACAAACTATTTACAACTGTAAGTCATATGGTTCTGTATAAACGCACTGTACGGTAAGGAGCGAATCCAAAGAGCGATCATAAAGTTGTCAATTTGACATGTGCACATTCCAGGCTAAACCGTAAACAGTAAGTTCCATGTGAACATACAGTATGTAAAATCCACTATTATCTGTAACCCTTTGCTACCATGGTATGTCTGATACTTATAAATTTGAATGGACAGGTACTGCAGGCATAAGGCTAAACACATAGACCGAACACGGTAATGAGCTTCTTGTTGACAGTGATCGATAGGGCAGATTTAGGTTGTCAATTTCTCTGCATTCTCATCATCGAAACATGTTTCTTTCTTTGCAGTTTCGAAACAGCTAGCTCAATGGCATTATGGCATGCAGTTTTCTCCACACGCTTTTACTCTTAAGCAACGGGTCATAAAAGTCGGAGATTAACTTGTGATGATCTTTCTAAGTCAGTAGCAACAAACAAACATGTGCGGTGTGTATCTCTGGAACCTTTAATACAATTCTACCGGCCATTTAGTATCCCGTATATATATGCTTAATTAAAGAGTACTTTATTACTTGCAAGCACGTTTCATAGATCTCATCCTAAAGAAGAGAGAAGGGCGCAGAGAGAGAGAGAGAGAGGGGAGGCGGCAGTACCGGAGTGGCGACCTGCGGCGGCGGCTGCTAGGCGGGCGGCCAGGAGGGGGCCAGCAGGTGGGCGGGCGGGGTGCGGGTGCGGCGGCGACCAGCAGGCGGTGGTGCCCGGCGGCTAGGAAGCGGGGCTAGGCGGGCGGGGCTGCAGCGCGCCGGTGAGGGCGTGAGGCCCCTGGCCCTAGGGCTAGCAGAGCCGGTGAGGCAAGTTCTTCATAGACTCATCACTCAATTGATAGTTGATTGTTGTCTGTTGATTGTTCATAGTTGATTGTTTCATTGTTGATTGTTCATAGTTGATTGTTGTCTGTTGATTGTTCATAGTTGTCTGTTGATTGTCTGTTGATAAATTGATAGTTCATAGTTGATTGTTTCATTGTTGATTGTTGATAAATTGATAGTTCATAGTTGATTGTTTCATTGTTGATTGTTGTCTTGTTGATAAATTGATACTTCATAGAATCATAGTTGATTGTTCATAGTTTGATGCAGTGATGCCTACAATAGTAAAATTAATATTTTGATTTATACAATCAAATTTGAACAGATAACATGTCGAAAAGAACATTATTCACATATTTTTCAAACTCAAGCAATGCTAATACTACTAGCACGCCAACCCCAACCCCAACTCCAGACGGTACTCCTCACACTAATGAGGGCACAAGTCAATCGAAGAGGCCTAGATTGGAGTTTAGTCAAGCGGAATTAATTGGTGACCTAGGTAGTCGTAAACCAATTGAAGAATATCCATTTGAAATTAGAGATCAAGTAACGAGGACATATGCTTTGAACGGTCCAACTCAACCTATTAATCATGCATTTCCCCGTAAATGGCAAAGTGGTCAATGGAGATCGTTTCAAAAAACTTGATGGTATGCAACATTCTCTTGTAATGTTTATAAATTATAACTATTTTTTAATTATTATTTGTCCTTTGTCACTAGTTTGTTATGTTTTGTGTGCAGATCACTCCTCATGAAGAATAATGGATGTCATGGACCTCACGGTGTCACACGCTACACATTGCTTCGGTACGAAAAAAATTCTTCCTTTATTGTAAGCCCCCCTATTAGTTTAGTCTGCGTCCGCCCCTGCGGTGGAGGATCCTGCCGCTGACGATTACTTCAGTGATCTGCTTGCTGATCCCGAAGACGGCTTTTCCGCCGCCGATGCTGGTGATGGCGGGACTTCGCCGGCCGCGGAAGAGGATCGTGCTGCGCACGAGGACGAAGCCACCTCGAGGAAGCGAGCGAGGTAGGAATGATTTTCGGTCATGTGTGCATGCACATGAAGTATTTGGTTCATGCATGTTGAAGATTTTAATCATACCAGTGTCAAAACTCGAAAATGATAGGAAATAACAGAACAATTTGTACCTAATTATAATATACTCATTACTTGCCACTAGGTGGTGGCCCAGTGGTGAGGATCGGCGGTGGCCACCTCACCCACGAGGGATCGAATCCTTGGAAGAGGGAGCACACGAAAAACTAGCCAAGCACTGCGGGTGAGCAGCGGGAAGGTGGAAAAGCTGCAGCAGAAGCAAAAAGAAAAGGAGCTTGGCTCCATCGCATGGGAAAAAAAAATGCGTAATAGATTGTATAAAAATAGCATTAGGAGATTAGATTGCATCAATAATTGCTCGGCAGACATTGTTTCTGTTGTATATTTGCAATGGAAAATGGGGAGCCCCTTTTAAAAAAAATATACTCATTACTCATTATCATTGACGAACTAGTGGTTGCATAAATCAACTGAACTTTCTTCCCGTGTAATATATAAATCTTTACTTGACAAGCTAAATTGCTCATCCAATCTGTACTCGGTTACAAATTTCTTGGTTCCGTTTCGATTAAAGTATGTTTGAATTCAATTAATTTCTTGGTATTTTGCCTTTTGCAAACTTCCCTGTTTGTTTTTTCATTTTATTTAAACAGTGCATCCTTGTTTGTACAATTTAACCATTCTAATTTTATTTGTTGCTAATAATAACCCTCACGCAGAGGAGGGGCAGTGGCGTGGAGCCAAGTGTAGAGCTTAAGATGATGATGGGGCGGCGAGAATATTGGCAATTGGTGAGGTCATGTGACTCCATATATGTGTTCCTGGTGTACTACAAGATTCATTCTCAGACTCACTCTGGCATGCTCTTTCTTAAAAAAAACTATATTTTCTATTTTCAAATGATCGGTTTGTTATTTTTCTTCCTCTCTCTCTATCCATTTTCTTTCCTTTTTCCTTCATCCTGGCAGAGCCGGTAGCTATTTGTCGGTGCAACCGTTGGCAACCACCAGACGAGCTGCGTGCGTGCCATCACACCGATGTGCACCGGAGCCGCAGCTCTAAGCCTCTAATCGCTACGTACCGGACCTGTGTAGTTAGTGTTAAATCTGGAGAAAAGGAAAGGAAGAAACTAATTGCCTTTTCCCCCAAAAGTTGAACATTCTTGCAAAAGAGCGTGTGGGGGGTGAATGATGAGTGGGATTATCGAGGACGTATATAGAGGCACATGTAAATTTGGTGATGAATATCATAATATCCTATGGAAAAAAACCTAAACCCTAATGTATATGCCCCATTGGTTCAATTCTCTCATGTTAGTCCAAGTTAAGGCACCATTGCTCAGCTTAGACGCTCCTCTTCTTCCTTGAGCCTAGCCACTATAGCTGAGTAGCCTTGGCGTGCCTCTACAGGCCACTAGATGTACTTGTTACCCCTGTCCTTCTCGCCTCATACGTTGGAATAAGCTCGCTAGCAGCTCAAGTTTGTCTTGTTTGCTAGAACAAGTCCAAACCAGACAAGATAGCTCACCTATACTTAGAGCAACTCTAACAGCTTCTCTATATCTATCCTATAAAACACTATTTGAATTTGCTCTATCCATCCATTTAAATTTTTTCACAATTTACACTTACCTCTAAATTCCTTTTTTCTAACATTTCCTCTATCCAATGCTACAAGTAGGGATGCAAAAGAGTCCTAGGGCCACCCTAGGCTATCCTAATTCATTAGAAATGTACTAAAACTTATTTTATCGAGTACAAGAAATTGAAGCGACCGCTAGGCTTGTAAAGTGCAAATTTTATCTCGGCCACTCTATCAACCAGTATTCTATATACTTGTATACCTATATACATCATGTTTGTATATATACCATGTGTATCTACCGGCCAGTATATATACATGGGCCCTACATACATGAATGTATACATACTGTGTGATGCTCATGATCGTACGTGGTTATACATCGTCGGACCAGTCCTGCGAGTCCCCCTCCGAGAAGAGCGCCTCGACGATGTTGTCGATGAGCGAGTCGACGAAGGAGTTGCACCCCAGCGTGAACATCTGCCCGATCCTGTTGCGCGCGCTGGACACCCACGCGAACGCCGCGGCGCAGGCGACCACCGCCAGGCACAGCCCCGCCGCCTCCTCGATCTCCATCATGTCCAGCTTCTTGAACAGCGAGTTGCCCGTCGTCACCTCCACCGCCACGGCCGCCGCGAACGCAACCTGCAGCACCGAGAAGCATATACGGGTAAACGACGAATCCTTTCGCCGTCGGTCTCCTGATCGACCCGCTAATCTCCGGACAGATCGACCTGACGGCGGAGAGCAGAGGGACGTCGAGAGCTTAATTACCATGGCGAGGCGGCCGGAGATGGTCTCGAAGTCCTGGCTCTTACGGGAGCTCTCGATGTAGTCGGCGAGCGACGCGAAGAACGGGGATCCGCGGGCGCCGGCGCCGGCCCCCGCGCCCCCTGCCTCCTCCTCCTCCCCCGCAAGCCTCTTCCGCGTCACCACGCCGCTGCCGGCGCCGTACGACCGGAGCGTGCAGAGGCGGGGCTGGAGCACGATCTTCCCGCCGTCCCGCCTCGGCAGCGGCGACGCCGGCGCCGGCGCCGGTGCCCCCTTCTGCGGCGCCATCTCGCAGATGATCGCGCGCACCGCGGCTGCCATGGCAGATGGCATCATGGCACACACCCCTTAGTCACGTGGGGCTCGCTCGCTCGCTCGCTGCCTCGCTGGACCTCGCCGCGGACTCCACGCACGAACGACCAAACTGCGCTTCTGAAATCCGCCCGTGAGCTAGCTGCCGCGGCGAGTGTGGGCACCTCTCCGCGGCCTCTTTTTGAAAGTTCGCCGGGGACAGCGAGTGGCCGGCGCGGCTGCTAACCAGTTCACCGCCCGGTGCATGCACCCGCGCGCGCGTCCGCGAGACCCCTCAACTGCAGTTGCTTCGCGGAGACGCAGCCACGCGGCGCGGGAGGAAGGATAATGGGCGACGCGGACGTGGCCGGGTTCCCCGACGCATGGCGTCGCTTTCGCGCGGCAGGATCACGGACGCCTCCTCCGCCCTCTGTTTCCCATCCTGCGGTTCTCCGTTGCTCCCGTGTACCTTTCGCACTTTCCCCTGCGTCGTTGGCTTTACTGCGAGCTTGGCGTATACGTGTTAGGTTCGCAGGTTAGTCAGGTCCAGTCCGGACTGTGACTTCGTTATTATCCCATCTTCGATTTGTCGTTTTGATCGGTGATTCAGTACGTGTGCAATGTAAAACATGGATGGTAATTCAGTGTGTGTCGTGTAAAAAATGGATTTACGTAGCCCGCCTCCGTGTGGTACGTCCTCGCGGCCGGCTCGGACCAAACTCTGGAGTCGCTTGAGCGTCTCGCCGGGAAGCAGCTCGCGCAGGCCACCGAACCCCCCAGTCGAGTGGACGCGTCGCAACTAGGAAGGCCACGGCCAAGGCGCCGCCAACAACCCCCACCCGCCCCTGAGTGCATCTCTGTCAGTTTTCTCTAAAACGTTTTCTAAAATACTATTACGGATAATCTCAATCTATATACCCATCCAACAAAGTCTCTATCTCAGTCTCTAAATTTATGAAGAATCTCCGTATCTTTTCGGGGATAGAGACGAGACTTTACTGAAGATGATAAAAATATAGCGAACAAATAGTGATTTAGAGAAGAGATATAGAGAACGAAATACAGATAATAGAGATCCTGCTGACAATGCTCTAACCCTATGCATATTGCATAGTCAGCTTCAGCAGCAAGCCATCGTCCGAGCTGCAAGCTTCGGCTGCAACCCTATGTTGGCATCACCTTTGATGCCATTCTCTCGTTGGAGGCATCACTTTCCGGAACTTTCCCTATATTGGGTGAAACCATATCGGTCTTGTGACAGCGGCTGGTTCTCCCCGTAGCTATCTTGTTGGAGGCATCGTGGTCGCCGTCTTGCGCTATTGGTTTTCACTGGATCTACTGCTCAGGTAGTCGTTTCATTGCTATGTTAGTGTTGGTGGTGCTTACTCTTCTCCATCTACTGTATCGCTCCTTCCTGTTCAGCCATTGGCCTAGGCAGCAGCAATGGGTCTACATTCCTTCTTTTTTTCTCTATAGGTGGTGTTCCCGACTGTGGCCGGAGATGTGTCTGTCTTTGGCCAAGATTGCAACGGAGAGCTATGGTTGTACCCCGTGCTTGCACAAGCTTTTATTTTATTTTCTTCTACTTATCAATAGAATAGAACGGCAGTTCTACTGCACCTCTTTCAAAAAAATTGCTGGGGTCGTACGTGACAAGTGGGGCTTCATGATGGCCAACTTGGGCACGACCGCCACCAACGACCTAGAAAGTCTCGTAGCTGAGTTCAAGGAGTAAGCTTGCACCCAGAGCGCCAGCACTAAATCTTGAGAAAAAATTTGTTATTTTTGTTTCGCCACGTAAAAAAAATCAATAAAATCAATAAAAAACAGAAATATTCTCTAATTAGTGTCAGCTATCACACATTTTATTCGAATCGATATGACCAATATTCATTTTTATAAATGTTTTTTAAAGAAAAATCTAGATGCGTAAATGTTGTATATCAATCTAAAAAATATATGTGGAAATGGACATGCACTAGAGAATTTCTGGTTTTTATTTTTTTATAATTTTTCCACATGGCGAAGAAATAACAAAGTTTTATTTATGATCTGACGCCAGCGCTCGTGGTTGGACGGGAGGCGCGTCCGACGACGGCCCCCGCATCCTTGGCCTCCTCGGCCTCGCGCCCGAGCGCCGCTGCAGCGAGGTCTTCGGCCGCCTTGCCCCCGTGCCGGCGGCTGCTGAGCCCATCGCTCGGGACGAAGGCAGGCAAGTTCTGCGCGGGTGCTTGGAAGTTCGAGCCTGGGCCTACAAAGAAGTTCGACGGGACCTAGAATCCCGACGAGTCTGTGATCGGCTACAGAACCAGCATCTTGGCGACCGGAGGTGACAAGGTCATCATGGCCAACTACCTGCCGGCCGTGCTGACGAGGATGGCCCGCACCTGGCTCGTCGACCAACGAGAGGGTCCATCACGAACGGGGAGCAGCTTTGCATGTTTGAGCCTCGGAAGCCCGTAGGACCTCAAGCGCTTCTTTCAAGGTGACAATGAGTCTCCATAACTTCATCCAGAGGTTCATACAAGTTCGCAACACTTCCAGTATATCCGACGAGGCCATCATCGAAGCCTTTAAGCACAAGATAAAGAACGATCACTTCTCCGAGGACCTTGAACCCTTTCCATTTCAGTCAACCATGACTCTCTTCGGCGTTGCGCGTTCCGGCGTAGCGTAGAAGTCGCGTGCGGATTTGAATTTTCAATGACGCGCACACGAGAGGAACGCTACGCTACACCCCGGAACGCCCAAACGCACACGGCCTTCAAATCGGCCGAGGGTCTCATCAACGCTGACGAAGCAAGGACGTGCAAGTCCCACAAAGGCTCGGCAAGTCTGGCGTCTCCGACATGAAAATCGAGAAGAAACATGAAGACTCGGGCAGAAACGGTTATTAGTTGCCAATAAAAAATTGGTTATTCTAAACGGTTAATCTAATCCAGACGACCATGCATAAAAATTTTACCATTTCTTCTGTCAGAATCTCAAAAAAAAACATCTTCCGTCAGAGTAACAGAACATGCATCGATGAAGTTTACCCCCAAATAATACAGAGTAAAAGATGTTTCACGCACACGCACACGAACACGCACACGCGCGAGCACAAACTTCCTCCTTGCGCGCTATTTTTTTTTTGGCCAATTAATACAAGATTCGTCACATTTTTTCAAGATACATTTACTGGTCACGTTATGGCATCGAATGCCTAGCTTTACAATTTACACCCGTCCACCCCTTGTATGAATCG
The DNA here is from genome assembly GCA_005191435.1 of Raddia distichophylla. NCBI lineage: Eukaryota > Viridiplantae > Streptophyta > Magnoliopsida > Poales > Poaceae > Raddia > Raddia distichophylla. Next base: position 1,703,745 of record SPJY01015242.1, on the reverse strand, counting down.
GTTACCCCCCACCCCCATCCCCTCTAAAAAAAAAAGCAAGGGGAAAAAACATGTCAGCAACAACCTGCATAGCATGTGTAAAGTAGAAATGTCCTACACTCCCATGCTCTTGTTGGGAGAATCCGCTGTCCTTCTGAATGGTCTGTCACGATGTCATACTTTCATATTTGCAGCTTTCCAGATAGGCAGGCTTCTTGAGCTTCCACGAAGCGCACCAAAACCATCGTCTAATCTGTACATTCTGTAACTTCTGTTTTGCATCTATCGCTACCAAAATATTTTAAACCCTCAGTGTGCATATCCTAACTTCTAAAAGAATTCCACAACCCATCTTATTAACCTGGAAATGTAAGATCCATATCTCCAGTGTTATCATCATCATCATCAAGATAATCCACAGGCATACCTGCAGGGCGCTGTTTTATCCTTTGGAATATTTCATCAAGAGATTCAGGCGAAGAGGCACTTGAGTGTGGAGCAAATCCTGGATCTTGGCGCAAAGGAGTAAACTTCTTGGAACCCATGCTCGCTTTGAAGTTCTGAAAACCAATCTTCATGGAAGCCCATGTTTGGGAAATTCCAGCAGATGAACCAGGTGGTAAACCAGCATTGGACCGCTGTTCAGAATTTCCTTCTTCAAGCAAAGATACAGATGTTGATGAAATTTCCTTTTTCACAGGCTTTACTGCTTGCCTACTCTGTTCTCTAATAGATGAATACTTGTTAGAAATGGTTTCCCTGTTGCTAGCATACTTTGATTGACCAGATCGTCCATCTGTTCTGAAAGAAGTGGCTCCTGCTTTCATCTCCACCGTATTTTCAACCTGCGTATGATACCAAAGACGAAATATAGAAAAAGGAGAAAAGAGCAGTTAGTGACAACAAGAAAATTTAGCTATAGACAATAGGGTTAATTTCACTGTTGCCATTATTGAACAGCCCATTAGCACGGTTGCCATTTTTCGATCGCCTCATACAGAGATGCCATTTTAACAGTTTTTCTCTCCCAAACGTGCCATTATAGGGCTTTACAGGGCAATACATGTCCCAAATACATTACAAATACGGTCTGACGTGTGGGTCCCACATGTCATGCTCTATTGCTCCTTCCTCCTCCATCCTCCTCAATCCTCTCTCTCTTCTCTGTCTCTCTGCACTGCCGGCGAGCTTCCGCCGCCGTCGAGCCCCTGCCGGCGAGCCCCCGCCGACGAGCTCCCGCCGCCGTCGACCCCCGCTAACGAGCCCTCGCCGACGAGCTCGATTCACAGTGAAAATGTCAAGCACGGTCTCGATTCACGAGTCTCGGGGTGCAGGCGGCTCGGGGGTGGCGGCGCGAGGCGATTGAAGGGCGTGGGAGCTGCGCGGAGGGCCGAGGAAGGCAAGGGAGGCGGCGGTTTAGCTCGGGAAGAAGCTAGGCGGCGGCGGAGGCGGAGCTAGGTGGAGACGCCGAGACGGTAATGGCGGCGGCGGCTAGAGGCCGAATTGGCTGGCACAAAGCTAGGGCTAGGTGCGGACGACCTCAAGTGAGCTCGAGGAAGCAAAGATTCGAAGCCAAATCGACCGAGGTGCGCTCAATTTTGAATTTGGCTATTTAGGTCAAGTTTGGGGGAAATCGATAATGGAGGCTTATGTTTATTATAGATTTATTTTATTTTCTGTAGATTTATTTTGTTTTGTGTTTATCATAGATTTATTTTTGTTTTGTGTTTATTATAGATTTATTTCTATTTCTATTTATTATAGATTTGTTTTTGTTTCTGTTTATTTTAGATTTATTTTCTTTTTTGTTGCATCTGTTGCGTGGCTTTAATTTGCATGGTCTGCATGATCTGTTGTGCTACATGGCTACTAGTTGTAGGCGCCTGCACAAACGGCTGGGTGCAGGCGCCTGTGAGCAAGCTCCTCCCTAATTTTAATCTATATATCTGTCTCTATCCCAGTCTCTAAATTTATGGAGAATCTTCATATCTTTTCGGGAATAAAGACTTTGTTGAAAATGATGAAAATATGGAGAATCTCCATATCTTTTCGGGAATAAATACTTTGTTGAAAATGATGAAAATATATGAAACAAATAGTGATTTAGAGAAGGGATATAGAGAACGAAATATATATAATAGAGATCATGCCGACAATGCTCTTAAACTATGTTGCAGAGTCAGCTTCAGCGGCAAGCCATCGTCCGGGCTGCAGGCTTCGGCTGCAACCCTATATTGGCATCACCTTTGGTATCATTCCCTCGTTGAAGGCATCACTTTTCGGATATTCCCTTATTCTGGGTGAAAACAATATCGGTCTTATGACGGTGGCTGGTTCTCCTCGTAGCTACCTTGTTGGAGCCGTCGTGGTCGTCGTCTTGCGCTATGGGTTTCCAATGGGTCTGTTGCTCCAGTAATCGTTTCGTCGTTGTGTGAGTGTTGGTGGTGCTTACTCTTGGCGGCAGCGGTGAGGCTGCATTCCTTCTTTTTTCTTTATAGGTGGTGTTCTCGGGGGTGGCTGAAGGTGTATCTGACTTTGGCCAGGATTGCAACGGAGCGCTGTGGTTGTACCCTATGATTGCACGAGCTTTATTTTATTTTCTCCTACTTATCAATAAAATAAAATGGCAGTTCTACTGCACCTCTTTCAAAAAAAAAATCGTCAGGGTTGTATGTGACAAGCAGGGCTTCACGATGGCCAACTTGGCACGGCCACTGCCAACGACTTAGAAAGTCTCGTAGCCAAGCTCAAGGAGTAGGCTCGCCGCTCGCACCCAGAGCGCCAGCACTAGATCTTGAGAGAAAATTTGTTATTTTTTGTTTCGCCATGTTAAAAAATTTTAAAAAATCAATAAAAAAACAAAAAAATCTCTAATTAGTGTCAACTCTCACATATTTTATTCGAATAGATATGACCAATATTCATTTTTATAAACGTTTTGAAGAAAAATCTAGATGTATAAATGTAGTATATCAATCTAAAAAATATATGTGGAAATGGACATGCATTAGAGAATTTCTGGTTTTTATTATTTTTATAATTTTTCCACTTGGCGTAACAGAAATAACAAAATTTTATTTAAGATCTGACGCCAGCGTTGGTGGTTGGACGGGAGGCGCGTCCGACGACAGCCCCCGAGTCCTTGGCCGCCTCGGCCTCGCGCCCGAGCGCCACTGCAGCGAGGTCTTCGGCCGCCTTGCCTCCGTGCCAGCGGCTGCTGAGCCCGTGGCTCGGGACGGAGGCAGGCAAGTTTTGCGCGGGTGCTTGGCCTTCTCCAGGGCGCTCCGCTTTGCGCCTTGGCATATGAGTGTTAGACAACCACGCTACCGAGTGTAGTCTGAGGTTGCCTAGCAGTGCGTAGATCGTAGACGACGAAGAACAATCACAGATAAACACAGAGATGTAGAAGAGGAATGATTCTTTATTGCTTTTTCTCAGGGATACATAATAGATTGAAACCTCTCTTATTTATGCTTGGTGCTAGGGTTTCGGCTGGTCCATGCAAGTGGGTCCCACCCCTTAGCATGCCAGGCCCACGGCCGGCCCGGCTCGGGCATGGTTCCTCAACACTCCCCCTTGGACCTTACCGCGTGATACATATGCCCCAAAAACTCCATAAAAAACCCAGTGAAAAAAATGTTAGAAAAAGAGTACATAGCATTCGCTTGCTATGCGCACGGATTTGCCTCGTTAAAAACCTCATGTGAGAAACTTCATTGAAAACTCACTAAAGGGAAAAAGAGTACAGATCCACCCAACGTTTTATAAAATTCATCAATTCATTCATTCAAGTTGGGTACTCGAATTTCATGTTCAAGATTTTAATTCATAATATGTGAAGTTCTTCCCCTGAATTCTGCACTTCTTTCAGTCTTCTCGTTCTAATTCTTTTCACGCTTCTTTCAAAGATAGATGCAGAGAGTGACTTATCAAATAAGTCTGTTGTATTCTCAATTGACTTAATGTGCAGAAAACTGATTCTTTACTTGGGGTTCATATACTCAATAGATTTCTCTTCACATATCCAGTCTACAATTGTGTGACACATGCTGCGTTATTTTCATAAATGATAGTAGGGGTTCATTCAATGCACTATCCACATGACTGAAAATGTGGAATGACATTTTTCAAAGCTATGCATATTCATAATAGGCTTCGTTCAATACTATGATTTCCGAGTGGTTTTTCGACATTGACATAACAGTCTGTTTTGACGACTTCTACTTAATTCCAATTCTTACCACATAGGAAACATATTCATATCCATATCTTGATTCTTTCATTTCAAGATTTCTCTTTCTTCAGAGATATCGGGAGATGTCCTTGATTCTTTCAAATGCTCTTCTTGTGCTCTGCATTATACCAAGTTGATAAAATTAACGGCAACTGCAGCGTACAGCAGACAAATGCATTGTACTGTCGTATGCTATTCACGAGGTATATGAGCCATTCAAATTCTGATACACAACTTCATGTTTCTAGACATTCTCCCCCTCATCCCTAGGTCTGTTTAGTCTAGGTCTATAAGAAATGACCGACCAACCATTGGGTTTTTGCGGATACACTTTCTCAAAATCAAGCCTTTCAACACGATCAACGTATAGGTTGACTGGTGTAACGAAATTCATTTGGTATATGCTCAAGGTGTTAACCTAAGCTGCAATGGCCAATCCATTCATCTCTTTCTTATACATCAAGTATGTGCTTTATTCTTTTCTTCAGTTTGTATGGTAATGCAAAGGATTACACAATACAGATTTCAATTCGCTCTATCTTAGTTCAGGACAATGATACTCATGTATCTTCATATATAAGTCCATCTAAGTCTCTTTCCTGTTACAACATCCTTTCAATTCATTTTCTTTCTCAACTTTCAGTTGAGTACTGCCATTGAGATAAGGGTATCTAAAGGTTACACCACCCATGACCAGAGAATAAGTTTCTTCATAATCAATGCTAAGACGCTGAGTGAAACATTGTGCTACCAGCCTTGCTTTGTACCATACCACTTCATTTTTCTTCACTTCTTTTTTCGAACAAAGGTCCACGGGGCATACACGAGGGAGTGTACGGCGAAAAAGCCTAAGCACTTCTCCTTTGTTCAGAGAAAATGGTTCCGCGGTAATTTCCTTCTTCCATTCTTTTCGGTCCAACCATGTCTTACACTCAAAGAGAGATGCAGGCTCAGGATCAAGTTCAATTGTTTTGACAATATTTTTTGCAAAGTATATGTCGACATTGGCTGTGATTCTATTCAATATATCCCCAGAGTGCACAGAGTTTATGGCCATTTTTTTATGGGGTGCTTCGTGCACTTATACTTCTTGCATCATCACTTGCTCTGCACCGCTATTTCCCAATCGCGGGAGTAAGGACGTTTAGATGGTTGCCGATGTGCACATTCACATGCTCGTCTGCATGCCCTTCGGCACGCTCGTTTCCATGTCTTTCGGCTTCTTCGTTAATTCTTTCTTCTTGTACCAGTAAATTCAAAACTGGGAGTGTCTCGCTAGCAGGCTCACCAGCGCCAGGTCTCAACTGGCTCCCCTTCTATTTCCTTTGAGGCATTTTCGTGATCGGTTGTGGCAAGCTCTCTTATCCGTTTTTCTCCAGACGTCCCCGGATACTTGGGATTCGAGTAACCAGATTTTGTGTCCTTTTCATTGAGGCCTCGGAACAGAATGAGGAATACCTTCTATGGTATTTCAACTCTCTCTGATGCATTATTGTCAGTAATGCGACTTGATCATATTCTTCAAATCACGAAAATGATTAGGCAGTTCATTTGCTAATTGTTTCAATACTTTAAAATTCATACTAGTGCGGTTCATACGCGAGAATGCATTAGTGCTGTTTGAGATTAGCCACATATTTTTTCCGGCATTCTTCTTTTCAGGATTCTATTCCTCCCCCTAATGGCGGGAAATAATACTCCGTCATTTTTAAATCCATAGCAAGTGTGGTATAGGTAAATAAAAATTGCATTCAAAATTAGGAAATTTCTTTTCTTTGCACTATTCGGATGTTGTGGAACTACGTGTCCCTTGCATTAATTGATGAGGGCTGCTTATTGGGCTTCTATTTCTTTATTCAATATATGATAACTCAGCAAGTACGGCCGGACATCTCTAGTCCATGACGCTCGGACATGAGATATATAGTGATCTTCATTTGTATTCAGTACAGTTCAATGATCATCGATTCGCTAGCATTGTTCTTCTTATTTCGGACTTCATAGTGATGATCAGATAATATATTCTTTAATTCTTATGATCTGCGAGATCTGCTTCGCGAACATGTGGTTTGTGTAGAGAATAAACCCATGCCTTACCACAAGGAAGGAATTATGAGCACTAAAATGTCGTTAAGTGCCCTTGGCAAAAGGCTGCATACGGCCGCGAACCTCTCCTAGATGCATTCTAGGCAAGGAGAAAACTCAACTTAACCTTTAATAGCAGAGTGCGCAATTCAAGATTCAGAAATTTCTTATACTAATACTATGTTCTTGCGAGTTGATTGCACCTCATCTTTTCTTTAATTGTGATGGCAATTATGCGATGCCAGATGGAAGAGATTAGAGCTTCTAAATGCATTCTAATGTACTATAGCCCAAATTCAAATGGAGGAGGAATTCTGATATTCTTTATTCACATCCATCATACTTCATAATGCATAATAATTCTTTGCCATTCTTCATTGGTCTCAACGCGGAAACCGTCGGCATGGATATCTTTCAAATTTAAGAGAGTTCAAGTGCATTATGGGTAAAACAATGCTTCTTTAAAGTGCTGATGTAAGGCCCATAGAATTTATGTCGTCTCTTAAAATTCTATTGGTGTTGTTAAACTACCAATAATTCATATCTTCATAGGGCACTACACTAGTTCTATTTATAGTTGCAATCAGGCAATGGCAATATTCATAATTCATATAATTCAAATATTAACTGCAACTTCAAAGTATATATTGGAATATAGGATAAATTCATAATGAACATGAGAATTAAGGTTTGCTCTTCGAGGGCTTCAATTCTTTCATTCAAATAAAGTGTGCTCTTCGAAAGCTTCAAATTCATGCTAAAATTCATAAATGTCTATTAGCAACCACAATTTACAAGAAAAATGCTAATAGTGCAACTCCTGCATAGTTAAATGCTACAATTATGCACTTTCTCTTAGCGTCAATTCTATTTGTCGAGATCTTCTCTTCTTTATCTACTTCTTGTGGCTTCCATACGATTAATGGGCGATGCAAAAATATCTCTTCATAAGTGTATTCTACCAAGAGGTTTCTTTTCTAGCCACATGAGATACCTCTACTGCTTTGAAATTCTTTCGGTCTAATAAACCGCAATTTCATCAATACGTTTGCGGCGAATCTTCGACCAATGCTCCTAAATGCCACATTTATAGCACATCTTGGCCTAGTGGTCATGTGGCTTGCATTATGTGACTTTATTCTTGTATTCTGTGTCGCTTGGACAATGGACTTTCTTTTCTAGGATAATTTCTTTAATTTTTCTTCTTTCCATTCTTTCAACGAATGGGCTTTTCATCCCTAGTAGCTGCTCTAATTGCACTGAGGTGAAAAGTGGGAGGTACAATCCCCTCGTTTGTGATCTTGTCACATAGAAAGCGATCGTATAAATTCTATGCATATTAAGTTGTACTCGGTCATAATTCTATAGTCTGCAAATCTTATGTGCACCAAATCCTGTTATACTTATGGCAGGATAGCATGCTTGAGCTTCATAAGCCATTTCTAAAGTGCAGCACATAGCATCAGTGTGCTCCCCTTCAACCATGCATGCAAAATTTGGTAAGGAGGTGGTGTCTAAGAAAGTGCAGTGTTTTCGTTCTGCTTATCGGTAGGTTTCTTTTCCTTGCAGGGACCTAAACCGATTGACAGTGTTGGGTTTCTAGGGATCGAATACAATCATCACGTCCTATGTCCAAGTGAGATAATTCAGACCACAAAGGGCCAGTTTTTCAAATTCATAAATTATGATACCCGATAATTTCATATTTCAAAATTCATTCATAAGATTACTATAAGTAATCTAGTGGGGAGAATGGTGCTAGGAAGACTTTAATTCAAAATTCTTATGTATATCCAATATTCCTACTTGTATGCCATTACCAATTCATATAATAAACAGACAAAAACTGATAATTACAAAAGCAAATTCATGAAATAATTGCACAAAAGTAATTAACAGAAGCTAAACAAGCTTTCAAATTCAAAATCGGGGTCAAACTTTGAACTCCCGAGATGCTTCCATGCCTGAATATATGTTTTTTTTCAATTTCTGCTAATTCCAAGGGGCTTTATGAAATTTTAAATGTTAAGGAAAAGCTATGCGTAATTTCCATAATTCGCAGGGGCTTTCTGCAATATTCTTAAATTTAGAAAATATTTCATATAATTTTTCAAATACCAAGGATTTTTCTGTAAAATAATAGCCTAAAAAATTTCCAAAATTTTTAGGAAATCCAAGGACTTATTCAAAAAAAATACGGGGCAAACAGGTTTTGTTCCCCATTCTTTCCGGTCTGCCCTGGCCCATTCTTTTCTTTCTCGGTTTGGTCCGTTTGAAAACCGGTCCAGTAGCCTCTATTTTTCATATTTATTTCATGCCTAGCCCGTGCCCTTCTTTTCATAAATTTCAGGGGACAAAATGTAATTTCACAATGCGGGAAAATACACATGCAATTCAAAATTCAAGCCCCATGCAATTATTTTTTTCCTTAATTCTTTATTTCTCTGGCCCATGGCCTTCCATTCTTTTCTTTTCCCGCGGTACGCTCCTTCTTCTCTTTCTTTATATTTCTGTTCATAATGTATAATTCATTTTCGACCTTCCTTTCTTTTCATTCTTTCTTTCCCGCAGCCCACCCCTTTCTTTCTTTATTTTTCGGCCTGCTAAACAGGTGGCCAGAGGCCTGCACAGGGTGCGGCCGAAGCGGCCCACGCCCGTGGCCTATTGGGGCATGGCGGTGGCTGCCTGCAGCGGGGTTTGGGGCGGCCCACGCGGGGACGGCCAGCAGCGGGGGGCGGCGGGAGCCGGTGGCGCGCAGGGGTAGGTGGCGTGCGGGGTGGAGGAGGCTGTGTTGGAGGCGGCGGCGGCAGAGGCGCTGGAGGTTGCGGCGTGCGTTGGAGGCGGTGGCACGCGGGGGCGGTGGGAGCCGGTGGCGCGCCCGAAACGGCGGCGGCGGCGAGCTCGACGGCGGCGAGGTAGGCCTCCTCCTTCCTCCTCATCCTCTGCACAGCGAACGCACGGGCGAAGGGGAGCTTGGGCGCGGCCGGCGCGCACGGTGCGGGCACGGCTGGGGCGCACAGCACGGGGGCGGCGCGGCGGCGTACCGGCGTTCCAGAGTAGGGCACGGTCGCGGCCAGCACATTGCCTTCTTCAACGGCGCTGGCGACGGCACGACGTGGCCTGCTGCATGGGGATGCGGGCACGGCCGGCGAGGCAGCACGCGCACGGTGCTTCGATTCTTCCCGATCCCAAAACAGGGCTTTCAATTCAATGGATCTTCTAGATCCTTGCAAATTCTTCAATAGATTTAAACGGGAACCCGCGGTTAAAACCGATCAATACCTTCGATGCTTGCGGCAAAGATGGGATGCGCGAACTATCGCGTAGGATAGATCAACGGGTCCCAACTAGGCCAACGAAGGGGACGAAGACTCGATGCAGTTCGTCGGCGACCGATCTCCTGCGTCGTTCGTCAGAGGTTCGTGCTGATTACGTGTTAGACAACCATGCTACCGAGTGTAGTCTAAGGTTGTCTAGCAGTGCGTAGATCGTAGACGACGAAGAACAATCACAGATGAATACAGGATGTAGGAGAGGAATGATTCTTTATTGCTTTTTCTCAGGGATACATAATAAATTGAAACCTCTCCTATTTATGCTTGGTACTAGGGTTTCGGCTGGTCCATACATGTGGGTCCCACCCCTTAGCCGTGCCAGGCCCACGGTCGGCCCGGCTCGGGCGTGGTTCCTCAACAAGGAGAAGTTCCAGCCTGGGCCTATAGAGAAGTTCGACGGGGCCTAGAATCCCATCGAGTTTGTGATCGGCTACAGGACCAGCATCTTGGCGACCGGAGGTGACAAGGTCATCATCGCCAACTACCTGCCGGCCGTGCTGACGAGGATGACCCGCACCTGGCTCCTCGACCAACGAGAGGGTCCATCACGAACGGGGAGCAGCATTGCATGGGTGCTAGCCCCGGATGCCCGTAGGACCTCAAGCGCTTCATTCAAGGTGGGTGACAATGAGTCTCCATTTCAACCAGAGGTTCATACACAAGTTCACAACACTACCTCCAGTATATCCGACGAGACCATCATCGAAGCCTTTAAGCACAAGATAAAGAACGATCACTTCTCCAAGGACCTTGAACCCTTCCCGTTTCAGTCAACCATGACTCTCTTCGAATCGGCCGAGGGTCACATCAACGCCGACGAAGCAAGGACGTGGAAGTCCCGCAAGGGCTCGGCAAGTCTGGCGTCTCCGACATGAAGATCGAGAAGAAACATGAAGACTCGGGCAGAAACGGTTTAGTTGCCAATAAAAAATTGGTTATTCTAAACGGTTAATCTAATCCAGACGACCATGCATAAAAATTTCCTTGCGGGCTAATTTTTTTTTTGGCCAATTAATACAAGATTCGTCACATTTTTTCAAGATACATTTCCTAGTCACGTTATGGCATCGAATGCCTAGCTTTACAGTTTACACCCGTCCACCCCTTGTATGAATCGGTTACCCCCCACCCCCATCCCCTCTAAAAAAAAAAGCAAGGGGAAAAAACATGTCAGCAACAACCTGCATAGCATGTGTAAAGTAGAAATGTCCTACACTCCCATGCTCTTGTTGGGAGAATCCGCTGTCCTTCTGAATGGTCTGTCACGATGTCATACTTTCATATTTGCAGCTTTCCAGATAGGCAGGCTTCTTGAGCTTCCACGAAGCGCACCAAAACCATCGTCTAATCTGTACATTCTGTAACTTCTGTTTTGCATCTATCGCTACCAAAATATTTTAAACCCTCAGTGTGCATATCCTAACTTCTAAAAGAATTCCACAACCCATCTTATTAACCTGGAAATGTAAGATCCATATCTCCAGTGTTATCATCATCATCATCAAGATAATCCACAGGCATACCTGCAGGGCGCTGTTTTATCCTTTGGAATATTTCATCAAGAGATTCAGGCGAAGAGGCACTTGAGTGTGGAGCAAATCCTGGATCTTGGCGCAAAGGAGTAAACTTCTTGGAACCCATGCTCGCTTTGAAGTTCTGAAAACCAATCTTCATGGAAGCCCATGTTTGGGAAATTCCAGCAGATGAACCAGGTGGTAAACCAGCATTGGACCGCAGTTCAGAATTTCCTTCTTCAAGCAAAGATACAGATGTTGATGAAATTTCCTTTTTCACAGGCTTTACTGCTTGCCTACTCTGTTCTCTAATAGATGAATACTTGTTAGAAACGGTTTCCCTGTTGCTAGCATACTTTGACTGACCAGATCGTCCATCTGCTCTGAAAGAAGTGGCTCCTGCTTTCATCTCCACCGTGTTTTCAACCTGTGTATGATACCAAAGACGATATATAGAAAAAGGAGAAAAGAGAAGTTCGTGACAACAAGAAAACTTAGCTACAGACAATAAGGTCTTGGAAAATAAAAAAGATTACAAAGACAAGAATTAACTAAAGCTTATGAAAATGGAGCGAGCATGCTACGCACCAATGATACCTTTCCGGATTCAATATCTGTGTTCACACCATTGAAATTTCTTGCCAATGGAATAACCTGCTCGCCAACTTTACATCCTTGCTCAATCCACGATCTCTCTGCAGGGAAAAAAAAAACAAATTACTTAGGCAGGTTTTGAAAAAAAAAACAAAGGTAGACATGCAGTATTTGCAACACAATTCACAGTGTTATACAAAACTTGATGATAACGATAAGATAAATCATTAATCCAATTAAATCCAGCAGCCTTAACGATCTAGTCTAAAAGCCTGCGAACTTGCCACAGTAACATATAAGCTTTCACTCACAGAAGAAAACAAAACACTGAAATCCCTGTGGCAATTGAAGGGACAGGAAGTAAAAAAAAGAAGAGGGAAGGATATGCTATAAAGAGAAAGAAAAGATATCCCCACAGACCAGAAAAATCTATGTAGCCCTTACCTTTTTGCAGAATAATCATCCCAGATGAATCAAATCCATCCATATTCTCTTCTTCACGCTGGAACTTGAATCTTTTCCAGCTTCCAAAAAAGTCAATCACACGTCCAAAGAAATTACTAGCAACCAGTAGTGTATAGACAACCATAATTAGTGGATAGATCCTGTTGAAGCCTCTTCCAAAGAAAGGCACCGCATCGTCAATGTTTCCCATTCTCTACAACATAATAATTTGTACAGTGTTTAGCTAGGAGGGAGCACAGTAATAACAGGATAAGGTGTGGAACAATTTCTTGTTCAAATATAACTATTATGGCCTTCAGATAACAAAATTGTGAGCCATAAGTAATACAGGATACAGAAGAATGTCATAACTATTACCTTTTCAAAAGTAGTTTTAGCATTTCCACCTAGGCGAATGAGATTCAGGAAGTTATAGGAAATAGGAGGTGCATATCTTGCAACCATTCTGCAAAATAACATTCGGTGCACAACCTAGAATGAATTCAACAGCTAGCAAGCATCAAGAAGCAAAACACTGATAACTTACGAGCAGATCATAAGCAAGCTGATGGAACTGGTTTGCCTTGGAGTTAGTGAATAAAACATTAACATCCCAATCTGGAAGAGTGAATAATACGTGCAAATGCACATATACATCAAAGGAACAAATGCAGCAACCTGTAAACAAACAAAATAAAAATAAAAATTTTGTGCACAACAAGATTGGTACTCCATACAAGAAATCATGAATGTAAAACCAGGTGAAAACATAGGGGCATCCCATTGTTCAAGAAGGAAATTTTACCCTATGCAAAGTACAACTAATGGTAACAAAGTGTAGCATCTTTTTGGTGTACTAAGGCCTTGTTTGTTTCAGATTAATGTACAGTTGCGTTTTACTGTAGTAGATTTGTGACCCCCTCAAAATACGTTTTAGCGAGTTCAAAAAATTATGAAAAAAAATATTTTACAAACTTTAAAAAGTACTATTTAAAACCCCACAAGAATGACTACAAAACATTACATCATTTGGTTTATACAAAAATAACAAATTTTCATTTAATTTAATTTAATCTGAAACAAACGAGGCCTAAGGCTATGAGATTCTCCAGGTAACTATATTCACTTACATCAGTGTACATGTGTTCAAATATAACCAATATAAGTGACGAATGCACATGATTGCTGTGGACTATGCAAATAAATTATCTAACCTGTCATGAATAACAGTATATATTAAGCATTGCAAAAGGTAGTCAATGACTCAATGACGTTGAAACAAAAGTTCCATAGCATTTGGACGAAAGGTAGAGAAAATTTTTAAGTGTTTCTTACCTGGACTAAAACCTCTTGCTTTCCCACAGACTTTATAAGAATGGAAAATAGGGACAAATCAACACCACTTGGCAGCAAAGTAGCTTCAGCCAACAGTATGGCAGCTGACATACAACCGAGAATGACAGCAAACGCTTTCTGAAGCTGCTTTCTCAGTATACAGCGCCAAATGAACTCTGATAATGCATGAAAGTATCACTTAGTCAGTTCCATCAATAAATGACTGGCTATAGGCATTAACATTAACTTACTAAGAGTATCTGCACTCTCAAATATTCTAATTTTGGTTATTTCATCATGAAGTACACTGTAATGCATTTTGACTAGTAAATAAACAAGAAAACAAATAAAAATAACCTGTATAGGTCAGAAGAAATACCTATAGTGTCCAAAACAGTTCCCAGTGTGCCTGGTCGGCATTCCCTAAAGCTTGATACATATTTCCTGTTTAAGAAAAGGAAATAAAATAAATTGATACCACTTGTGGTTGAAGGATCTCTCAGCTTTTCAGATAAGTATAACAAGTTTGAAGTACATACTAAATACGGTTCCTATTGGCAAGCATAAGAATTGAAAATGGCAAATTGATTACTCAACCCAGCAATCAGTATTCTTGGTCAGTTACCATTCATGCAGTAGTGACCAAAGCACTATCCTAGCCAAACTTTTTTATGGAAATAACTATCCTGTTTGTATTTTTTTATCCTTTCCCCTGATTAACCAGCCCATTAAACCTCCTTCAGTTTGATGATATACCACTTAGAAAAATCACCGCAATAACAGATTTATCTCATAAAAACAAAACTGAATGGGACAAAAGGATTCATTACAGTTGCTATAGGATACTTCAGTAAAGTTGTAGCAGTTATTTTGTCAAGAATTACAAAAACCCTTGTTTACATAATATTTTCACAACAATGAAACTGCAGAATTGATTTCTAGTAACTAAAAAAAAATGAACTCACCATCCATTTGCATCACGCTGTTCATAATTTTTAATAGTGTCTTCTAGTTCGAGAGCCTCCATAACATAAGTCATATATTCACTGTGCGAAAAGAGAGAAAGTTTATATAGCAGTAAAATAGCGCAGCGACAGCAACAGCTTCAATTTTGCTAATTCCACACGCTAGGATCGCCCTTCCAATTTCCATCCAAATTGCATATACTTGACAATACTAAAGGAATATGAAGAGTGATTATCATCATCCAGCGGTTTTATCACATAATACCTTTTACACCTGTAGTACTCCTCATGGGCCCTCCTAAGTTGCCGACGAAGTGTTGCCATTGATTTATCATCTGTATCGTAGTCCATGTCGTTTTCACCTAATCTGCCACCAGAAGGCTTGAAAGATGGATCATCCTGCAGCTGAAATAGACATAAAATCACAAGGTTAGCATCTATCATTGAAACATTTTTTATTCAACTTTAAGTCAAAATCCTGATTGTGTTGGTACCATTTGGGCCAACATTTTGTCAATAATATCCATATAAGGCCTTAAAAGGTCTCTCTTTGACATTTGATTCGATGTGGCTTGCGCAACCTGGAAAGGAACATCGCTTCAGTGAATTTTTAACATGTACAGAAGTCGATAAGAATATAGGGGTACTTACAACAATTGCATTGGAATATTCTTGATGAGCATTATCGAGCTTTACAGCCATCTTTGCAACTCGATGAGAAAGTATTTTTTGGCGGTGAGTCCAGTCTGCATTTCTCCAAATGTTTCTAGGAATTTCACTCAACCCAAAACCAAGAAGAAAGGCACCGGTGACCAGTCCAAATGTATTTGAACATGCCATTGCAAAACCCACAATACCACCGTCCCTGTCAGAAACATTAATTCCAGGTAAGGAGTGAAGACTCTACAAGATAATTTAAAAGAAACACACTTAAAATCTCAAGGATGCAAAAGCAAAACAAATGTTTATTGGAAGTACAGTTTGGTGGCAATGATTTGTTTCTATTCACAAATCCAATCAAATGTGGCCCTAGCGTAGACATAGTGCTTGCATAACTTTTTTGTGTTCAATTGTAAGAAAAATGTTTCAAAAAACATTTCATCACTTGTTCGGCACCACACTCCCTTTCCAAAAAAATCAATATACCAACCACTACGGTTAGATTTATTAGATTTGTTGAAAGCTATCCACTGTCAGGAGTCAAGCAAGTGGGCAAAAAGAATGATTATTTGGTTTTCTATTTCCAACATCAAATAAAAGTTGTATCACAAAAATAGATTGGTAAATTGAATTTCTAAGACATTGCATAAACTTATACTCCTTCCATTTCTCTATGTTTGTCCATAACACACCATGCGCACTGACAAGGAAGTAGTAGTTCCAAGAAAAAATAATGTGCAAAGACCATCGTACCCCCTATTTAAAAGTATGTTACAACTAATTTTCTTCTTGCTAAGCATTTAGTTTGGGGGTAAAGTGTGGAAACATCACAATAACTACACTCTTAATATTCGCAATGGACAAACATTGTGAAACTTATTTTCCCAAGGCCATGGACCAATATAGTGAAACGGAGGGAATATTTGTATATAAGATGGGTCACAGAACATTCAAGCTCAAGTAAAGATTGAAGCATACCAGGCTCTATGCATCACTAAAAGTAGTACAAGTCCAAAGAGGCCAATAGCTCCTACAATTGAATAAAAGAGCAGGTTCATGTGAATACTAGTTTTCAGCCTTTCTTTAACGGTGAAGTCTCCAGCATCTTCATAGCCTTGAATGGTGGGAACTACAGCCCTGTTTAAATATATAAATAAAGGCCTGTTTTAGAGATAAAATCCTTTGCAAAGAATAACAATAAACAATTTCTAGCAAATCCTAAAAAAACAAATGTATAAAACTATTAAACCAAAAAGACACTGGGCTGTCCTGCTAGAAATAGAAGAAGCAACCTTAAAGGAACAACACAGGCATAAGTTTCTCGAAAGACCAAGAAGGCAATACTGTAATAGAATCATCAATTACATACGAGAGGGCATGATTTTGCCATTTTAGACCATCAATCACATACGAGAGGGCATGATTTTGCCATTTTAGACCATGTGGCTAATACAGTAATGTTTTGTTTTGTTTTGTTTGCACGCACAGAGGCCAGTTAATTTAGTTAAGGTGAAAAGAGTTGTGCTGATGCCAAAAGAGCACTTTCCTAATAAATGCTCTGCCAGAGGAAGCAGCATACATAAATAATTTGTTTTTGAAAATAGTGCTAACATCTTGCCCTAAGAAAAATGAGAGCATCTAGTATGCAAAAGTACATGCATGAGTTGTTGGACATGCCACTGAAAAACCATGAAAATTGCAACCATCAGGAAAGATAAGCAAGTCATTTATCTCATAAAAGCATACCAAGTTAGGATAAATGTACTCCAATATGACCAGCCCCAAAAGAACCCGATGCCACCCTTATCACGGCCAGTTAATGTCTGCAAGTGAAACATGTAGAGTTATACCAAATATATAAATCAAGACCATTTTCCGGCCCAGTGTATGAACAAAGTTTGCTCTGTAGAGACAAATATTTACCTAATAGATATACATGTAAAACACAAAAACAATAAACATCAGGACAAGTTAAACTCTGTATAGGCAAATGGCAGGATTGTTGCATTTCATGGGATGCATGCAGGTTCGGTCATAAGGTAGAAACATCTGAAATGGATGCGATGTTCATGATTAATACCCTAAATGAGCATGGCATTAAGGGACATGCATCAACAAACCACTAAGAGAGACTATATAGCTAATCAAGGAGTTGTCAGTAGTAAAATGTAAAACCTGGTCTCTAAACATTTCCATTGCAACTAACCTATAGGTCCATGGAACAAATCAAAAGTCAATCGATATGGATGCCTGGTTTATGTTTTAATAATCCCATGGTTTGGTTCTTAGTTTCTTTGTGTAAAATATTGTTGTTGTTTATTGGAGCCTTCGAGGAACTGAGTCCTTTTAGTTGAAGTCATGTAAACCTTCGACTAGAGAATTCTCTACAGACATTTTTCCCATTTTGTATGTGCTTCAGTATCCTTCAAGTTCCATAAAGTTTGGGGAACCAGTAGCATAAGAAACAAAACATACTTTTTTGAGAGTCAAGCTGACTGAAACTGACAAAATAGTGAATGCCATCTGTGAATTCACAATGAACACTGCAAGATGTTGAGTGAGGAGTTGGCAGCACGGTTACAGATGATTACTACAGAACTAGTTGTGATTAATTCAAATGTCAAATACAGTAGAGGGTTACTTCCAGGAAGTTAATTGAAACTAGTTTTGATGAGTCAAAACGTCAAACACCACAAAGGGAGACTGCTCGGAAGCTAATTGGCGTCCGGCAAAGCATGTCCACTTCTCTAGTGACAGTTTGCTTCAGATTCGTTGCATATGTGACTCATTTGCAAGAACACTAGCGTCTAGCGGTGGCTTTATTTACACAGACCATGTTCCACGATCAGAAGCAATAATACAAATGATTAGTTCACCGAAAATTCTCTCCTAAAACGACCCAACCCCTAACACGCTTCCCAGTTGAATTTCGGTTTTAATCCGCTCATATCACCTAATTGGCGCAACACTAAAACACGAGATTGGATCTAACAGTGCCGACGCCAAAACGGACGGAGATCCAGGACACGGCGAGGATCGCAATCGGGAGGGAGGGGGTCGAGAGTGGTCAGAGATCTTACCGTCCAGATGTCGGCGGGGACGAGGATGATGAAGGAGAGGGAGCAGAACCAGGCGTAGCCGACGGTCGCGAGGACGTAGCGCGGCACGCCCGGGCCGGCGAAGTAGCGCAGCGTGACGGTGACCATGCCCAGCGTCAGGGGCAGCGATATCAGGTAGAACACCCACATCTCGCCGCCCTCCGCCACGCCTCGCCGCGGTGCCGGCCGGGGGAGGAGACGAGAGGTGGGTGAAGCGGAGGAGGAGGCGGCGGCGGCGGCGGCGGACGGTGGTGGTGGTGGAGTCGGGCCGGCTCGGAAGCTCCCGGTATCGCGGCTCGAGCGTGGCCGCGTGGGGGTTGGCCGAGTGGAGTCTGGGAGATCGGGGAGGGAGGAGACTCGGAGAGCTGTAGAAGCGCACGGCCGGGAGGACGTAGGAAGATGGTGGTGCCGTGGTGGTGGGGATGCTCGGCGTGCCGAACACAAATCGTTTGTCGTGGAAGGGGGAAAACTGCATTTATGCCACCGCAGAGCTGCGTATACAAGTGTAAATGTAAATGTTGTAAACGTAAGTACCTCCCCGTTCTTTTTTATTAGACGTTTTTAAGATCATTCGTCTTATTTAAAAACTATATAAATATCATTTATTTGTTGTGATTTGTTTTATCATTAAAGATACTTTAAGCATGACTTGTATTTTTTCATTTTTGCCTAAATTTTTTATTAAGACAAATGGTTAAAAGCATGTCCAAAAGTCAAAGGCGTCAAATAAAAAAGGAGTATTAAAGTCTCTTATATTGTAAACGTCATTATAAAATGTGGAATTGTGCATAGATATCATTATAGAAGATTCAAAGGATATTTTAGCTTAAAATACAGTCTAATGTACGATCCATATAAGGTCTGACAAGTGGGTCATGTGTGTCACTATCTTATCCTTTCCTCTTTCCTTTTCCTCCTCCCTCCTCACAACTCTCAAAAAAAAGAGGGGGCGAGAGAAAAAGGTGTGAGAGAGTAGGAGGAGAGATCGCGAGGGGAGAGAGGGAGACGGGACGGCAACGAGCTGCGACACACCTGTGAGGGCGACGATGCACCTACAGGCTACAACGGCCACGAAAGAGAAAGAGATAAAAAGGAGGAGTGGACCGGAGAGAGGTGGCTGGGATCCGGCAGGTGGCGGGGCAGGTTGCCAACGGGTGATGGTGATGCGACCAGGAGAGGAGGGAAGTGCGGCACAGTGAGGGAGCTCTGACAAGGGCGGTCAATGACGCACTAATGGTGGCTGAGAAAGAAGGAGAGAGGGGGAGTGGATCGGGGAGAGGTGGCCGAGATCTGGCTGATAAACACATCAATAATTAATAATTCCAAACCGAATGTGAGAAAATTGAAGACCATCGAGCACACTGCCATTAGGCTAGAT
This sequence comes from Raddia distichophylla, assembly GCA_005191435.1. Taxonomy (NCBI): domain Eukaryota; kingdom Viridiplantae; phylum Streptophyta; class Magnoliopsida; order Poales; family Poaceae; genus Raddia; species Raddia distichophylla. The sequence goes on along the minus strand of SPJY01015242.1, from coordinate 1,684,124 downwards.
AACATGTCGTCCATGACGTATGTGATGATGTTAACACAGGTACAATAGGAGGAGAGTCTTATCTTCTTGGCTTCTTAGACGACCGGTAGAGCGACCAAAGCAAGGAGAGTTTCCCTTACCAGTGCTGACCTCCGGGCCTCCGCCGGAGCAAGGGTGGGTGGATTTGGGTAGGAGGAGTTTTTGGGTAGGGTTTGCTTCCACTTGTGCTCAACTGGATGTGACTTTGAGGGGAATGAGGGAAGGAGACAGATCTAACTAAGTTTCAGTCGTCTCCCTCGTCGCCGGTGGCTTGCGGGCTTTCGCGGGGGTAGGGGAGCACCAGAGCTCGATCAGGAGATATACACTAGTATAGCAGGAGGAACGGGGAAGGAAGGATAGGGTTATAATGGGGAAGTTTTGGCTGATGATGGCAACGAGCTTTGAAGCTTCTAATCAAAGTTGTAGCTTCAGTGGCGGGCTTTCTTGGCCGATAGGAACAACGAGGTGGCGGTGCATGGCCCGTCGACCTCATCTTCTAGGTGTGTCATCTTCTTTGCGGGTAATAAATATTAGTATGCTAGACCATAGAGGTTGAGGAGCGACAACCAATGTCAGTTTCGCATCATTGGGAGGAGTAAGAGGTGTAAGCGAATTTTATTGGTGAAGACTCAAACGTCGGTGATGGGGTTCACGACGGTGGCTAGCGAAGGTGGCTTTTCATATTTCAACTCTTAATTCTAGGTCTTGATGTATTTTTGTGCTTTTGAAGGCTACGTTGCATTGAGCCTTTTGATCCGTCTCTTTGTTTGGTCGGAGGAATTGCTCCAAAGACCACTGTCGTCTGCTATGCGAGTTGCCTCCATTGTTGATATGATGAGAGGGTGGCGTACCATTGTCATTGTTACGTTTGGATCCTATAGGGATTTTAATGTATTTTGTTTATTCAGGGACCTAGATGTAAGTTGGCAGATGTTTAAGGAATGAACTAGTTGACTTTTTCTAAAAAAATCCAAGTGCAATCAAGAGTATATGTTTGATTAATCTTTGTTCCCATTCACCAACCTTCGCTCATTTTGACATCCTCGTCCCCTCGACCTGCTCGCTACCCCTCGACCTGCTCGCTACTCAGTCTCAGCTTACTACTCTACTCAACCATCGCCTTGGCCTACTGCCACCAATGCCTCACCGCCTCGACCGCTCCACCGTAGCGCCTCACCACTGTCCCCAGCCCACACGTGCCGCCCGCCGATGTGCTTCGTCACCCTTGGTCAACTGCTGCTTCGCCCTACCGCAACACCTCACCACCCACCACAATGCCTCACCACCCTCGCCGGTTGCATTGCGCTGTCGACGATGTGCCTTGTCGCCGCTAGGGAGGGAGAGAAAAAGGAACAACTAAGGAGAGAGGGGGTGGAGCTCGGTTTGTATAGATAGGGGGAGGGAGGAGCTTAGGAGAGAGAGAGAGAGAGAGAGAGAGAGAGAGAGAGAGAGAGAGAGAGGGAAAACTAAGAAGAGAGGGGAGCTCGGGGAGAGAGGGTAAGGAAGGAGGAAAGAAGATGTGAGGTATAAGATAGGGGGGAATAGGTTATACATGTAAGTATGGACTAAGTGTATGTGTAAAAGGCGTTTTGAACATAGATTCAAATACAATGGTTTCGTAATGACAAAATACATACAAGAACAACTTTGTGTTGGCATTTATTGCAAAGGACAACTCCACTTTGGCATCTATCTTATTAACCCTATAAAATTACTATGACCTTAAAATGAAATTTTAAAAATTGCAAATAAAAACTATGCATATTTTTAGAACACTAAACCACTCTACTTGTGCCTCATTCCAACACATCAATGAATGGAGACGCCCATGTTGGTTCTTGCCCACAAGGATTCATGACCTTACTAGACTAATCTTGAGGACCAGGATCCTCTGACTTTACGAAGCCTGCTACTTTTTCACTAACATGTGGGGCCTCCCAATCTAGAATGTCAGCTAGGCCACGCCAGCCCCAACCCTAGCCCTAGAGCCACGCTTGCGCTTCAATGTCCAAGCAAGCTCTTGTCTCTTTCCTTCAATGCTTGGCGACGATGGGTCATCCATGTACTCCGATGGGAGGAAACTGGCATAGCTAGCGAGCAGGTCAGGATGTTCCCACTTCCCAGCCAAAAATTTCATCAGCCCGCGCATAAACCTGGTGAGCATCAATATCCATCCTTCTAACACAGTATAGCTTGTAAACGACTCTCTTGTAAAGCTCGAGGTCTTTTTGCTTCACCTATTGCGACCACTCCTCGGTTTTGCTGAAGGTAGCGTCCTCTGTTGCACCGGCATGGCCACGCCAACCAGGTCGGCCTATGTTACCATGGATATTGCCGTCAACCGCCACAACACAGCGATCGTCGTCGATGTCCCACTTTGTTGCGGCGTCATGTTCATTGCTGGTGTCTGCTCGATGCATGTCACCACGATTGGCGCGGCCACAACCACGTCCTTTGTCTTTTTTGGTGCTTAGCGACGATGGATCGTCTTTGTGCTTAGACAAGAGAGAACCAAGCAGGTTATTATGTTCTTGATTGCACAAACTAGGCTGGCGCGGGATAGCATGGTCGGCGACGTTGTCGCTGTTGTACCATAGGGTTGGGGTGCCCATCTTTTTGGAGGCCTGGAGGCTTGGGCCGAAATCATGTAGGTCACATGTATAAGGAGGTCGCAGCCTGATACATACATAGCCCATAAGACATACGGCTCATCATATGTAAAATGCGCATGGACAATTTTGCCCACCAGGCACAAAGGGTTTGATGGGCAACAAGGGTATTTCCCATATGCCCCACCCTATATAAATGAACCATTGTGGCCCTTGGCCACCAGATTTCCCCTCATTCACTAGTGAGCTCTCTCTTTTTCTCACGAGCATTCCTCTCTTCTCCCCTACCATGGAGGCTAGTAGATGATGTCCCCTATTGTTGTGAACTTCATGTCACAACAGTCGCTGCCTTGCTTTTATCGTGGCTACGTGTTTGCCGATGGTGCCTGGCCGATGCACATCACCACGGTCAGCGCCAACCATTGTCATGTTCCTCTTGCCCTGCTTTAACGCGATTGTTTGTTTGCCAGCAGGTGTGATTATGGGATTGGGGTACTTTCCACATAATAGGTCTCGGAGGCGATTCATGAGGGAAGGCACGGCTCTTCTTATGCCACCAGGGATACTTGGGTCTTCGAGGACTTGCCTCACGCACTCCACGATGTCATGTGGATCGATGTTGTCCGTGTTGTCCATATAATAGAACTCGCTGATAGCGGCATCCAACCATTTGTAGATGTCCTTTGGTGGCTTGAAGCCGAGGGCCCCGATATCTCTCAACAACTCGTCGAATGCTTCCACTAACACCACAAGATATCTCTTCTCCGCCATGGCACAACACGGTTCTGCTAGCTCTCTCTCTCTCTTCCGAGGAATCAAAGCTAGCCTTTCTGTATGATATAAATAGATGATGCCGTGTGGCTAGCTCCCACGCTTCGTGTTCGATAGTAACGCGATGTTGAAACTTGAAACCGAGTGGAGTTCGTGTTTCTCAAATTCGAAATGGAGTCGAGGCGCGGATGACGCGGGCTGCCACAGTTTTCAAGCACGATCACAGTCAGCCACCTCTCTCTTTTTTGAGAATCAAATCAAAACTAACTCTTTTTAGAAATCAAAGTTAGCTCTTGTGTTGTATGTTGTATTTATATATACGATGCCGTGGCCTGCGGCTTTATAGGAATTCACGACGCTGAAACAGAGCCGAGCTCGTGGTGAAAATTTGAAACCGAATCGGGCATCGTGCGGACGACGTCGACGCGATACCGCTTTGATCAAAATCTAGGTTTTACTGGCGCAGTATCGGGCTTGGGCTTTACTCCGTCTCTTGCCAAACCCAAAACGAGCGCCGCCCGCAGCAAGCCGGGGCCGTGTAAAGCGCGGAGCGCAGCGGCGGCCATGGACGAGGAGGAGCACGAGGTGTACGGCCAGGAGATCCCGGTGGACGGCGACATGGACGGCGCCGACGTAGACATGGCCTCTGGCGGCGACGACGCAGCAAAGGTGAGGCCCTGGAGGCCTGGACTGGTCCCCCTTCTCTCCGCGCTAAACCCTAACCCTAGGTTCTGAGCCCATGGCACCGTTGGTTCTCGCAGTTGCAGGAACTCGACGAGATGAAGCGCAGGCTGAAGGAGATGGAGGAGGAGGCCGCCGCCCTCCGCGACATGCAGGCCAAGGTTGCCAAGGAGATGCAAGGTTGTCTTCCCGATGCGCTTGTTTCCTACCTAACCTAGTAGCATTTGATGCCTATTTACTTGTTTCGATTTACAAGCTCTTGAGTTTAGATTAGCCGCGTTCCATCTATTTCAATAAATCTTGCGAGGATCTGTGCGTAGGGTAGGCATGAGGTTATTCAATCGAGTAAAGATTTTGAGTTTTTTATCCCCAAAAAAGAAGTAAAGATGAGTTTCTGTAATATGGTCCAGATTCTTGATTTGGTTACATTAACTTGTTAAAAGTCTAAACTTGCGACTATTGTGGATCTGCTACGTTGACACGGTTCTTATTCCGTTATCGTTGTCTCAGTCTGTTGTTTTGAGAATTACGTCTTTCACTTACATTTCAAATGCCTGGATCATGCTGTACCTTTTAAGTTTTGTCTACAGAACTAGTTATTCTGATTTTATTTAATTAATTTATGCCAATTGTATTCGGTGCAGAATCTAATCTGACCTGAAGTCTAAACATCCGATTCATTGTTTTATACTATGCCCTGTTATAGCCAGGAATAGGATATGCACTTGAAGAACAAGTTTTATGCTAAAATTTCAAATCGCCAGCTACCTTCTTCAGAACTCCTCCCATGACCTTGTCTCTTTTCTATCGCATTGGGGGACTCTTGCTCTTTTCTTGTGTGTGTATTTTTATTTATTCACTATGCTGCTGATCTACAATCACCCTGTTTCATCTGCCGATTATTTTATATCACATTATCACTAACAATGAATTTAGGTGTGTGGAATGAGCATAATGCTTTCATTGAATCTATGGTGTCATGCTTCTGTAGTTGCACAATTGTGTTGCACATATTACATTTCTTTTGGCATGATGTCAGTTAGGGCGCTTCTGAATATCTTGTTGTGGTGCAGGATATGGTATGACACTTGTAATAAAATGAGGGGGCAGGTTCCTACATGATTCCTTTTTGTTATGTGTATTTTTGTATTAATCTAGTTTGAGGCTGTGCACATGTGTATCTACTTCCCATATGGTCACACTCACACATATCAATTTACCCATGCAATACCATTACATATACATCTGGATGAGCCTTTGAGATTTGGCTTAGGGTTTACTGCATTTTTAGCTGGTTATAACAAGGTTATTGTTGACGTAAGGTTCTCTAACAAAACACATTGGGTCTGTTCTCCTTGGGCTATCTTATTTGACTTATTTACTTATTTGGTGTATCTCCTAACTTCGAGAGCTACCCAAGGTGGGCCTGACAGCCAAGTCCCCTTTGTTTGACTTGTTTTAGAGAGCTTTTAGACATGTCTTTGAGATAGAAAAAATACAGATGGAAAAAACCAAACTATTTATATTTTAAACAAAGATAAGAAAATAAGCAGATAAGTCAAATAAGATGTAGAGAACAGGGTCTTTGTCTTGTTTTTACCTGTTTTGACATACTAATTGCCTGGAAAACAGCATTAAATATCTATCTGGCTGAGTCTTTAAGATTTGATTTAATGTTCAGATTTGGTACAGTACCCACAGCAAAGTTCTATTACGTAATTGGTCATTTTGTTTTGTAGGTGGAGATCCTAGTGCATCGACAGCTGAGGCAAAGGAGCAGGTTGATGCTCGCTCTGTTTATGTTGGAAATGTAAGGAACAGATAGCTCTCGACCCCCCCCCCCC
>SPJY01015242.1:1653917-1678172 GCA_005191435.1 Raddia distichophylla | reverse complement strand
GGATAAGTAACATATGAGTTGCCTATCTCAAAAGACATTATTTATTTTCTCCACTTATCATATGTTAGTGTGTCGACTATTGAGGGTCCTGTAATTGTTTACTCCTGCCTGCCTGTACTTGCAGGCATAAGTCCTTAATTAGTATACTTCACTGTAGTTCATGCTCAATAGTATTCCCTGGAACCACATGCAAATTTGGTTTGCTACTTTTTCAACTGCTGTTGTGATTTCTTGTTTGCATTTTTCACCATTGTTTGCAAGCGATACTCATACCGTTGTCTATTCTGTGTAACTAGACTTTTATAGTGTTCTATTTATTTCTTTGGTTCATTGTTCATTTGATTGAATAATGGTAATGGTCGCAGGGGTAGTATGCTGTGATCAAGCCTTTTGAAATCAACTGGCATCTGGTTGAATACTAGTCCATTTTTTAGTATTAGCTTAGTGAGAAAAGAAAAGAAAAGAATCCCTGAAAAAAAATTAAAAAAGTGCATGGGAACAAAAAAAAAAGAAAAAGAAAAAGGAAAAGGAAAAAGAAAAAAGTACATATTCTAGGATAGTTTTACCTCCCTGAAGAAGCAAAGGAAGTCTAGTAAGCTGCTCCACATGCTTGGACATGGCGCTTGAGACTCGAACCTGCTTGTGATGTGCAGTGCAGGAGTGGTTCTTAGCTTCCAGTCCAATGAGAACTACCTGAATGGTGCATAGGTATGACATAAATTTAACAGTAGGGAGCCTTTAATGTTTACTTTGTTCTTGTCTGTATGAACTTGTGCTTGCTTTTCTTCCTCCTTCATTTTCCCCTCTTTTTGCTCTTCAAAATTGTGTGTTCTTGCTGTCAAGGCACAACTGCTGTCAAATTGTTTGTAATGCCCTTTCATTGATCTTAGTAGCTAATTACATCACTTTGTTTTTTGTGTTAGTGACAAATGCGATTTTTTTCATAACCAGATTTAACTCTTTATATCTTACCTACATACCAGTAAATGGTGTACAATATTCTTGTTCTACAATATCTTTCCTACATAGGAATTTTTACTTTAACAAATGCTGTTGAAGGTATTAATAGGAGGCAATGTCTCCTTGATGTTACAATAATTTTGGAAAGGGTGCATTGAAAAATAAGGATGCTTGGTGCTTATAGATTTTTCTTAATCTAACTGCACTTTGCCCTTTTTTGTTAATGGAATGCTTGCAGTGTAATTTAGATGCTTAAAAGTATTAGAATAATATCTTTCACACATTCAGGCTCTTAACATGCTATTGTCTATTGAGCTTTTCTTTCACTTTTTCATAACTTCTATTTTTCTCATGTGATCTGCCATGTTTTTTTTTATATTTCATATATTTATGTCATTCGCCTATATTTTACCAGTCTCGAATTGGTTGCTTCCAATTTCCCGTAAAAAATGTCATCCTGACCAAAACTGGAATATACCTTTTAGGTGATGATGTTTTGTGATTTCAATAAACTGCCCTATTTTCTTTTTTGAAACTTATTAATTACATAATAGATTATGTTTGTATTGTATATGGCAATTGTTTCTTGGGCACCATGTAGAAGCCTTCAAAGGAACGATTAACATTTTGATATATAATCATTTAAGTTCTGATGCTATCAATGCTACTGCTGTCGATATAGCAGTGGTGGTTTTCTCCAGACATATGTTGAATATATCTTTTTTTTATTACTATGTCATGTTATTAGGATTTTGCTTATTTCTTAACTTGGTACTTTGACCTTGATCTTGCGTAGTAACACAAATACACCAGTATGTAGGTGTCATTGACTAATGGTTGCAAAGAGGTGTTTGTAAGTACTAAATACTCTTTTACTCTAGTGGTGTGCTAGTGCAAACCTGCTAAACACAATTTTAAGTTGCCTTTTCTGTCAGTTAATTATTTCGCATAATGTATTGTATTGGATGAGGATCTGCTATCTGATACAATCATCTACTGCAGGTTGATTATGCATGTACACCAGAAGAAGTGCAGCAACATTTTCAAGCTTGTGGGACTGTCAACAGAGTGACAATCTTGACAGACAAATTTGGACAACCGAAAGGTTTTGCTTATGTGGAATTTCTGGAACAAGAAGCCGTTCAGGAGGCTCTTAATTTGAATGAATCAGAATTGCATGGTCGTCAGATCAAGGTGCGGAATTATCCAACATAACTTTATCATAATGCAACACATGACTTCATTGTGACCGTAAAGGCTCAAATACTCTTCCGAGCAATGTTTTACCCTTGCACAAACTTAGCGTTCACTCTGTTCTGGACAGGTGGCACCAAAGAGAACTAATGTTCCTGGGATGAAGCAGCGCCCACCACGGGGCTATAATCCATACCACAGCTACCCATATAGATCATATGGACCACCATATTTCCCACCATACGGTTACGGGTGAGTTAATTGGCCTTTCACAACGTCAATGTCTATTTGTAATTTCTGCTCTAACGTTACCTTGTTGATGCCCCCTTGCAGGAGAGTTCCTAGATTCCGCCGTCCAATGCGCTACAGGCCCTACTTTTGAAACACGAGGTTTTCATGAAGTGGGATCAGGGATGCGATGCCAATCATAGTCCTTCAAGTCAACCCCGGGAATAATTACCTGCTGCTGTTCTATTTATGTTATTCCATACTAGCAGACATAGTACATTAGTATGCTGGGTGAATGCTCATACTGTACCAAGCATGATGATGCTATATTGGTTTTGTCAAAAAATCATGTATCCGTTGGCCTGCAGTATGCAAAATATATGCAGTGCTATATCATCGTACCAGCACCAGCTGATTTTTTTTTCCCCGACATCGGTAGTCGGTATTGTCTTAATGTCTTTAGATTATACATCTTGGACGATCACGGTTGTTTCTTAGTCATGACAACTGGGTACAGCTAAAGAGGCATCATTACCAATTCTCAACCGGTACATGGTGAGCTCGAAACTCTCAGAATGGAGAGAATCTAATCGGTTATCGGTCCATCCTCTACCCTGAGAACTGATGCTGCAATGTTCCTCCCAAATATATAGTATGTATTCCCATCGATCGTTGTCGCACTATTCAATTGCATGTCTAATAATCGTCGTGGCACATCAGCCGCTATATCATGTTTGCTTCGGCTATGACCGAAGCTCTAAACTAAAATTTTGAGAGCATCTCCAGCAATCTTAGTCGAAGCTGTAAACTGAAATGTTGGGAGCATCTTCAGCAATCTCTCTATGATATCGTATTAGATATAGAGGGGATGTTAGATTAAAGGAATATTTCTATAATATTTTAGTAGACATAGAGGGGCTGCCGGAGAAAATAGAATTTTTATAGTGTATTGTAAATTGTGAAGAAATTTTAGAGGAATGTATAGAGGAGACGTTAATAGTGTTTTAGAGTGAAGATACAAAAAGATTGTTGGAGATGCTCTCAATAGGGTTTGAGAATACGTAATCACTCGGATCGAACAAGAAATATTTCGTGTACATAGGCTTTGGAAACTTCAAGAAGCGGTTTTGGCATTATTCCAGAAAGGCAGAACGGTTTGGCCAGAGAGCAAGTGCCACTTTCGTTTTCAGCATCATCACCGGCCAGACGCCCAAGCGGTGCATGATTTTCAGTTTTTCACCCCGAGCACCTGTGCTATCGTTGCACTGCTGCTCCTGTTCAGGCGAGACCTATGCTGATATCTTCAGAGTTCAGGCCCGATCTTGCTTGCAGATTGCCACCACGGTACGGTTCCAATGGATTCACCACCGTCCACCGGCAGCGCCATGCACAGCAGCAAGCCAGCGACGGTGGCGTTCGCCGGGACACCTACCTCCCTTCTCCGATCCCGACCACCCAATGACGCAGCTGGATCTCAGCTGGGGGCCTCAACAACCAACAAAGATCACCTCCGCCAGCCCGCGAATTGAGAATCTTTGCTCGTGTTTACCGTGTGGAAAGTTGATTCGCTGTTAGGTGTTGGCGTAGGGCCGAGAAGAAAGGCTCTGAATTTCACAATCACAATACTCTATTTCTTTTTCTCAAGTGATCCAACAGTAGAGGTAATCATGGTTTGATCACTTGATTGCTTGGTTTTACAGGCGTGCTTCCTCTAATCACACTCGCAGACTGACACAGAGAGCGAAGCGCCGAAGCTAAATTCAGCTATTACCAGAAATATCCTGACCAAGATGACAAGAGTGTTACAGTGATGGCTTTAATGACGCAGCAGCTGGGCAATAGGCTTAAGCAATCCTGGACACTGTTTTCAACCGCTGCAAGTTCCAACAAAGAATCTTGAAAAGTTGATAAAGCAAGGGGACAAAAGAATGGCAGGTGAGGTAAGGACGACGCATGGAGAACATAAAACCGAAAGCGAAAGGGTGACGGCTTGGGTTAGCAAAGAGGACAGACATCCATTCAGGAAAAAAAATCACATTAACATGCTCATGTGATTGCGCATTTCTAAAAAGTTAATCCCTTCGCCATCCTTTTGAGGCCACCCTAATCAAGAAAGATCTCGTAGCAGCCAACGCGGCCTTGCCTTGGACAGTTTTAGAGCCTGTTTGGTTCGTGATTAACATTACCATGCCTAATGTTAGCAGTATGTCTAAGATTTGCAAATGTGTGGCGGTGAAAAACACCGCCACATCTTAGATGAAAAAACATAAAGAGATTGCATTGCTAGCTGCCTAACTTTGTTTGGCGCGTCTAACTTTAGTAACGAACTAAACGCATGCCTTAGTCACTGCGGCACGCCTAAACTTAGGTGTGGCAATGTTAGACAGCGAACCAAACATCCGATCGTGGATTATGAGCCTCTTTGATACCTTGTTCTAGTTTAGTTTTTGTTGGGAATGCCTGAGCTCCTGGGCTGTTGTTCAGTGCACGGATGCTTACGAAATGCACGCCGCCCCTACAGCCAAAACGCAAAAGAGGCATCTCTGATCCACTGATCCTGAACCAGCACTGGATCATACTGCCTGTGCCTCATATAGCAGTGCTGGACGCTGGTACCGTAGTGTCAACTTGACAATCCCGACCCAACGATTTCAGGACTGGTACATGATCATAGCCAGAAGGCATCAAATATTTTTGCCAGAACCAGAGGAATCCATCCAGATCAAGACCTGACCTGACCATGCCTCATGGTAAAATTAACAACAAAATCCACTGCATGCCGGTATGGGAACTGGGAATACCCAGCAGAATCTAGCGTGCAGTGCCAATGTTGCAGAGAGGCACGTCCGCCCTCTTAGATCCGCGGTTGTGACTTGATTTTAGCAATTTAGCTGTAATTGTAGATGAAAAAGTCAAGGGCTTTTAAAAAAAATTTAAGAAAACTAAAAGATTCAATTAGAAATATTTTTAAGATCTTTAAAAAAACTCACAAAGTCTTAAAAAATATTCTAAAATATTACTGTGAATGATCTGTATAGAAATACCAAAGAGGGCCATGGACGCATGGCAATGCCGTGTTGCTGCTAAACCTTTTCTTGCAAGGGACAAACGTCTCGACCCATATGTTTTCCCCAACCCCATCCTGATGCCGCTTTATCACACGGTTTTAGGGCGAAATCTTAGGATCTTTGCTGCTCTGGGTGGTCGTTGTGGTCCGGCCTGAAAGTGGAGTGACTTTTAGCTGTTCGTGTTGTCCTGAATCCTGATGCTGACAGTGCTGCCCTTCCTGCATTGACATGTAGATGGAGGCACAGTACTCTTCTCGCCGCTGCTCTCCATGGCACGGCAGGCCGCATCTGCTGCACGTCTCTCTGTACTGGCTCACGCAGAGGGAATTCGAGCCAACAAAAGCAAGATCACAAACTGGGCAGTACGATACTACGATGCATCATGCATGGTAGGATCAAGGTTCATGGATGGCAGACTGTAACGTACACACGTGAGCTTTCACCATATCCATGTGGACTCATTTGCTTCATGTAAAAACACCTGAGTTTTACACCCGGATGTTAGCGGTAGTTCACTTCACAATTCACATATCCGCAAGCAAAACGACGACGACGCGTATGTGCAAACTGAGGAACGGCACACAGTGTGAGAGAGGGAAGCAAGAAGATTCAGGGACCAGGGATTGGTTTTCTCTGGGAGCCAAGCAATGGCAAGTTGGCAACGTTGGGAAGCATGGTGGCACACTGGCACAGGTCTCATGGCGACGGTGGCCAGTCGAAGCCGGCGTGGCTCTCGCTGAAGCCGCCGCCGTAGAACCTGACCTCGAGGTTCTCGAGGCCGTGGCCGCCGTCGTCCCACACGGCGTCGTCGTCGTCGTCGCTCCCGACGGCGGCGTAGTCTTCGTCGTCGTCCATGAACTCCCAGGAGTAGACGGAGGAGCCGGAGTAGTCGGAGCACTCCTCCCAGTAGCTGTTCTCGAAGCAGTCGTCGACGCCGGGGCCGAGCACCCTGAGGCCGGGGCGCCTCTCCTGCAGGAACTTGTCGTCGACGCCCCAGCAACCGCGCAGGTCCAGGAACTGGAGGTCGCGGCACCGGGACACGATCTCCAGCACCGCCTCCGTCGCGACCAGCATGTAGCCCATCTCAAGGTGCCGGAGCCTCGACATGGTGCCGGCGATGGCGCGGGCCTCGTCGTGCTGGCACGCCTTGCCGGCGACGTCGATCGGGTGCATCACCCGCCGGAGCCCCACCAGCGACTTGCAGTGCCGGCCGAACGCCTCCAGGGCGCGAGCCCCCATCTTCGTGCAGCTGCTCACGTCCAGGAACGTGACGTTGGATAGCCTCGGCGCCACGGCTTCCACTATGGCGTCGCTGATCTCGCTCCTTGGGATCTCCAGTGTCATCAGAGCTCGTGCACTTTCAGAATCAGAAGAAGAAGATGCAGCAGTGTCAACTCTCAGCATAATTAACATCAATGTTTCCTTATAATTTACCGGTAATAAGCATGAACGGAATGATTGACCGTCGAATTTCGATTCATGCTTCTCACGGTGAAAATGTAAATGTTGAGTGGATGAGAGCGTTCAGAGCAGACGGTGTAACTGGGTAAAATGTGTGACGGTAACAATGCGTGGACAGACTGAATCCAAAACGGCACAGAGAACAGGACGTGTCGAGGCAGCAGGATAGCATGATGGAATGGTGCATAATCCCCTGGAGAGCACGGGTGTATGCATGTGCTGACCAGTGCTGCCGTTTGTACTTGTGCTTCCAATGGCACGTCGGCCGTGAACGGTGGCATGCTGGAAATGTTTTCTGTATACTTATCTTGACCACGCATGTTGTCTGCCAAAGTTGAGCTGATTTACGTATAAACTCCGAAACTGACGATTTAAGAAGACCTTGACCTATCGACAAATGATCAACACTCGCAATTATCTGCCTAATCTAACGCTGGCAGTGATGCATGCTCACAGCTGACCCTCGGTTCAGAAATCACATTTTCAGAGTGAGACACACCGTTTCTTGCATATGGGAAGGAGAAAGTTACCCTACGATTTCTCCAACCTAAACTATCACGTTTCAAGCTGGGAAGGACATTGCCAAGGACAGGAAACCTGAATTATCACGGTGCAAGCTCGGGAGGAGCATTGCCAAGAGCAAGAGAAGTTCAGGCTTACTTGTCTCCGACGAAGGAGAACAAGGCGTCGCAGGGCAGCCCGGAGACGCTGATGCGGCGGCAGGAGCCGCCGCTGCGGCCGACCAGCATCTCGACCATGCGGACGAGCAGCTCCGGCCTGCTCTGCTGCTGGCTCCACTCCTCGATGGCGATCTCCTGCCAGCAGTAGGGCCCGGCGACCACCCGGCTCCACGACTTGCACACCCGGGGCACGACGGTGAGCACCTCCTGCAGCGGCAGGTTGCGGAAGATGAGGCCCAGCGCGTCCGGGAACAGCTCCTCCCAGCATCTGTACTCGCTGCACTCCCCCATCCCTCTCCCCTTCTGCAGCCAAAGGACCGTCCTTTACAACTTAGAAGCCATCCATCATGTGTTCTTCAGCTACCAAGATCAATTCAACGATTGCAGCAGCTCAAATTAGGCATGAAAAAGAACACTTCATCTATGCTTCTTTGAACAACTGGTGTGTAAAAGCACCACAAATTCACAATCCTGGAGTCACCATCTTTCATTGAACGAGTGGGGGAAAAAATGCAAAACCGAAAAAGAAGATGTCATAAACGCGAATTAAAAAGATCAAAGGACCTTCCACGAGATGATTCTACCCAGGAGTCATACAAAATGCAGTGAACCTGAATTTCCTGCTTCAGCTGAGCAGCAGAGATTTTCATTTCTACTTCTTTCTGGGAACTGGGGGCTTACCTTGGAGATCACTCAAGGGTCAGACAGCGGATGCAGCTAAAAGCAGCAGCTTCCCTGGAGCAAATGGCTGGTGTACACTACGAGTCTACGAGCAAACCCAAATGAGGAAACCTATCCAAGAACAAGACGAGGAGTAAGATGTAAGCATCAGCCAAAAGTTGGCAAGGGAAAAAAAAGCTAATTAAAACACTAACAAGAGTAGACACTCCAATCACAGGGTACCAGGAGGGGCATGGCACAGATCTAAAAAGAAGGCCTTCTTGCAGGGATGCAAAGGGCTGGGGGGGGCAAGTGTGTATGCCAATTGGTGTCCACCCATATATTATTCCGCACCGCAGCCAAACAAAAGGTATGGCTCTGAATATTTGCGGGGAAGAACGCAAAAGCTTAAACCTTTTCGGCTCAAAGTAAAAGATGAGAGATTCTCAAAAAAAAGAGTAAAAGATGAGAGCAGGGAGGGGAGAAATGCGTATATATTTTCCTACGAGAATTTGCAAGAAACAGTTATGGGGATGGGGGAATGTGGCCTGCCAATTTACCAGATTGCTGAGCAAGGGGAAGAAGGTCCAAATTCCAATTTAGATCTGCAGGAGGGAAGGGAACACCTGGTTTTGGGAGAGAGACTTGGGAGGGAGAATGGTCTGTAGTAGTCTGTACAAGACTGATGAAGAAGGCTACGGTTAAGCTTTTCTATGTGCATGGGTTCTCGAGAAAAGAGGGGAAGAACTGTGGAGGGGCGCGCAGTTGGAAACTTGGAAATTGGAATCCAGGTTAAAAATTTAGAGAGAGAGAGAGGGATTCAAAGAAATGTTTACATGTCGGGCAGTAACATGCGAGTATTCACTGCTATTTTGTGTTATGTCGATTTCTATTGGTAATACTAAGATGTGATTTAATCTACTAATGAAGATGTGAACAGTGGTTTAACCGTTTTACGTCGACTTCTAAAAAGATCATGCTATCAAAAAAACTAATTACTGGCGAGTCCTTTACGCACATCAACTGGTTAGGCAATTTGATTAGCATATACCTGTAACATATAACCATTGCACTGCACAAAATGCTGAACAACATCGTGCGAGGGCCCATACAGGGACGGTCCTACAGTTCTAGGATCCCCATGCGAAAATATGACAATGTTAATAAGTAATGGTTTTAAGACACGGTGCAAAAGGTGTAATAAAATTTTAAATAGGGCCTATCATGAGTAGAGAATAAAAATTTCAAAAAATTAAGATCTCGGTGCAAAAGTACAACAAAGTTTTTAATAGGATCTATCATGAGTAGGGAATAAATTTTTTTCAAAAAACTTGTGGGGTTTGAACACATGGCCTACTGATTACATGCACCATTCCCTATCATTAGGCTACTCACGCAGTGTGATTTATTGTTGGCACATTGCATAGGATCTGGACCTATCCATGACCGTGTTTATTTAGGTCTTGTTCTTTTGAGCTGATCTGAACAGCTGAACGGCTGAAATGACTGGATTTCAAGAGCTTCTCGAGGTAATCTCGAGATTCGGATCCATTTCGTTTGACTTGCTTTTTAAAGCGTTAGGACCCACCTTCAAAATAACGAAAAAAACAGGCTCAAAAAAAATCAAAACATATGTATTTTCAAAACGTAGATAAGTCGTTAAAACGTTAAGCTGATAAGCTGAAAAGAACAGAGCCTTAGTTGTGTGACCGGGAGCTTGCACTTTCGCCGTAGGATGCCAGTGAAGGGCTGAAGGCGATAGTGTTTGAAATGTTGCAACTTTCTTTAATTTCAGTAGCTTCTAGCAGATTCTCTATAAATTGGCTCTTCATGTATTTTTTCAAAATGTCGGGACATGGTCTAAGTGACCGGACCCAACAATGTAAAACAGTACTAGTACCAAAGAATCATAGCAAGTACACACAGTTTAACAGAGTGATACATTGCCTTCGAAATTAAGTTATTACATAGAGCGATCGATACATTACAGAACAATCATCGCACGGACCAAGGATCATAGTACAATAGCATAACATAAGGCCTATTATATTAACTACTCATTCACTCCACGGGTAGAAGGCTGGAAGAACGCACACCCCTACTCTTCGAAGTCGTCTTCGAGGTTTTCCTCCAACTCGTAGTTAGAGACGTAGGCTGGCAGCTCAGCTGTTGATATTTTAAGAAGGGGGAGGGGAACAAGAATGAGTACAACTGTACTCCGCAAGTTGGGAATGTGGTACATATGAGGCTTAGTACAAAAGGGCGGGCTTGTGGTGGTTGCGGAAATGCAATTTTTTAAAGGGGTTCCTAATTTTTGTAAAGACGGTTTTTGAAACAAAAAAAATCTTTACACTGGGGGCCTTCTCAAAATACTCATGCCACTTAGCCTCATGCCATGGTGGGACTATGCCATCCACTAATCTCGGGTTAGTGGGTGGGTCCGAACCGTCCATGCATTCCATGGTAGGCCTCTCCCTAAAAATATGATGCAAACGTCGGTGATACCCTTCTCAAAAGCATTTCTCAATAGTTTTATTCAACTCAAAACCCTTTTTACAAAACCCGGTTTCAGAAAAAGGAAAATCTACCATATGAATAGTTTGTTTGCAGACTCATGATCGCGAGCGTAGATATGATGATAGTTTTAACTCTACAGAGTGAATATGCCTTACTCTCAAGAGACTATGCAAACAAGTTTTTTTCCCACAAAACTGTCATATTTAAACGGCCGGAGAGTCTTTGCTAGGTTTAAAAGTCAACAACTAGGCTCGAGGCCGTACTTGTTATTAGTCGAACGATTCGAATCAAAGAGACCCTTGACCTTTTAGGTTAAGGCATTGCATGGGATTTTTGGCAGTAGATGGGCTCTTGCAACGGAAATTGCATCCCACTTGTTCTCTCCTTTTGCAAGCTAGTCCAAAACTACGCAGATCCTAAACTATATCTTGTTAATTTGTTAAGCAACAAAGCTAGCCAAGCTTTAAAATTCGCGCGTCAAACCTTTAAAATTATGAGCGTGCGAGCCAATTGCTTTTTTGCCACCCTCAACATTGGCCCTTACCATTTTGCCACTCTGACTCATTGTCATACACACAGATGGACCTATATGTAATACACACGGAGTGGCAAAATAGTAAGAGGACATCTTGGAGAGTGGCAAAAAAGCAATTATTTCTTAAAATTACCTATATGTATACGGTATACCAGCCCAGCGAGTAGCATACGTTTATGTGAACATGCCCTGCTAGGCTAGCTGATTTGTTGTTGGAATTTCGCCGTGGCCGTAGCCCGTAGGACACAGCCGTGAGTTCACCTCCTGTTGGAGCTGAATCACAGGACCGTGGCGCCGTGCTCCTGTCGGCTGCACGTCCACCGATCCATCCGTCCGTCCAACGTTGTAGCCTAGTAGCCTACAATTAGGCATGCAGTGCAGCTGCTGCTCATGAGGCGTACGTGCTCCTCATTTCAGGACACATTTTTTTGCGTCAGCAACAGCATGCGTTGCTGGTTGCTCATCACTGTCGTGAAGCACTGCACAGAGTTTTTCCATTTTAGATGCACCGGAACTACCATAGGAAATTCACTATCCTGAAGCATTTTTTTTTGGGGGAGATTTTCCTTTTAAGATCGATGCACTAAAACTACCGTGGGTGATTCATTTTTCTTAATCTGGTGATCTGTGATTCTATATGTTCTTCTAGAGGACAAGATAACAAGTATACCAGAAATTCAGGGCCATACATATCCGATGTAAGTATCTAACAGCTATATACTCTAACTAAAGTACTCTCACGTAGAAGTCTCGAGTCTTCCTGAGTCTACTACAGGAGAGAGAGCAGGGGAAAAGGGCAGCGCCTCCAGATCTGAGGGTTCTGGCCGGCCCCCTCGCTTCCGGCGGCCTCGTCGGCGTCGGAGGTGTAGGGCGGCCGGCTGGAGGCTTGCAACTGCTGTAGTTAGTAGTACTAGTAGTCAAGGTTCCAGAAGTCGGTAATCGCTAGTCGGTCGGTGGCCTAGGGGCTAGAGATTAATCGGTTAGTCGGGGATTAATCGGAATTAATCGGTGGCCATTAATCGGTAGTCTAGAGTACATTATTCTTATAAATCTACACATGTTGACAAAAAAGATGAGACATTCATCTATTTTAATTGTACTATTGTAGTATTTCAAACGCAAGGGTCATAATGTATTCATTTTCTCTAACTTATCGTTATTAATACGAACTATTGTTTTTAATCTAGATCGTTATAGTCCGGTCCCACTATTGATCGAACGAATGAAATAATCTGGAAGATGTGGACTAATGTGGTGGCTCCTTTATGGTACCAAATAAAATAGTTTTTTTACGTATAATATATAAGGTCTAAGTATGAACTTAGTCTAAATCATTATATGGTTTCACAATGATCGGCTAGATTTTACTTGTGTTTTATCAATAAACTATTTTTTTATCTATGAGAATACTTGGCTAATTTACATTCCATTAGAATTTAACTCGTGGTAGGTCCTAAAAATCAACTGCCTTGTTTATACCTACGTGATGATGAACCTTGTTCATACGTACATAATGATCGTGTACATGATGATTATTAGGCTGTTTGGTTGTCTTCTCAGTTGAACCAGACTGTATGAGCTAAGCCAGGCTGGTTGGAGCAGGCTGAGATAATGCAAATGTTGTTGTTTGGTTAGGTGCATGAGATTGTACAGGCTGCGTAGAGACGTTGTTTGGTTAACTGCACTAAGGAGAAAATGGCATGGAGAAATTCAAAAGAGGGATGAAACATTTTTAAAAATAAATTCTAGAAAATCAAAATAACAAAAAATCAATTACGAAAATAAAAAAATTCAAAAGAAAGTCTCATAAATAAATAAATCCGAAAACAAAAATTTTAAACTTTTTAAATTTATATGACAAGTGTGGTCTCGTTTTGTTAGAAAAAATATCAATAACCCATTTTTTAAATCGGTTTGGTAATAAAAAATACCAACCAAAAGATATAGCAAATAAATGAATCAAATGTGTCGCGCATGTGATTGTTGCTGCATCCGCGGAGCCTGGCTATAGGGAAACGCCCAATTTGGTCGTATCTACAGAGCCTGGCCCGGAGCGGTTAATTGCATCTGTGGAGCTTGGTTCAGATGGGGGAGAAGACAACCAAACAACCTAATGTTCAGATGGGGGAGAAGACAACCAAACAACCTAATTTTGTATCTCTAGATGCAAAACTCCTGGGATATAGTCAACCAAACAGCCTATATAATGATCATTGTCTAACGTTAGGAAAACTTACCTAATTCTAATCCCAATCGTACAGTTTCTACGTATGCGATGATTGCCTAGTGAAGGAAACTCTAATCCTAGTCGGTGATTGCCCGCGTGAAGGAAATTACTCTAGTCCTAGTCGTATAATAATATCTCTATATGTCTTTTTAGTCTTCTTTTTAATCTATACAGTGTTATAATCTTATCCCACCGTTGATCTTACGGTTCAAATAATCTGGGTGATGTGTAGTCTTCTTTTTAATATAGGTCGTTATAATCTGGTCCCACCGTTGATCTTACTGCTCAAATAATACACATGTATTATATTATTTGAGAACCGGATGGAATATATATTTACACATGTATGTGTGTCAAATACGGATTGATCTTATGGTTCCAACCCGACGGATTGTTAAATATTAGGCTCTAGATTAGGTTAGAACTTAGAAGCCTACGTATAACGTATATATGGTTGATAAGTATACAACTCGTAGGTAAGTATAATAGACATGGATTCTTTATGTACGGAGCACATGGAAATATAATATTTAAATACATTACATACTCCATTCTAATTCGGTTAAAAGCCTACATATATGTTTTCTAATTTTATCTCATGTAACCGAATACATCTCTAACTCAAAGAGATTAGTTCTATATCGTGCTATATATATTATGTTGTATGTACGCACGATTGCATGGCCATGTGGCCAAGTTATGCACTGCCATAATAATTCTAGATATGATAGGATATGATATCGTAGCGCATATAACTCTTTTAAAACAATGATTGAATCTAAACCGTTATAATCTGATCCACTATAATTGACGGCATAGATCTAAATTGTTTTAATTATATAATAGATAGATTAGATAGAGATAATCTAAGCCGTTATAATCTGGCCCCACCGTTGATCCAACGGCTGAGATAATTTGGATGATGTGGACGAACGTGGTGGCTTCTTTTCCCCCTCCTTTAATTATATAATAGATAGATAGATAGATAGATAGATAGATAAGCGTAATAATGATGCGTTAAAAAAAGTGTACTGCAAGCTCTTCTTGCACAAGGCATATTATTCAGTTTCAGAAACCCAACAGTTGCAAGTTTGCCTGAACATCAAACCCCATCAAATGTACTAAACAGCGCCAAAATTAAATACTTATTTCTTTAGAATTGTGCCACAAGTTTGATTAAACTTCAAACTCAACAAGTGCATTTGATTAAACTATTGCATGCAGGGGTGCGACTAGAATTGTGCCACAAGTTTGATGAGTGCATTAGAATTGTGCCAGAAGTTTGATTAAACTTCAAACTCAACAAGTGCATTTTATTAAAGCTTATTTTCTTCATTTAATATATTTTCTCAACTTTCCATCTTCTAACTAGTTAATAAGTGCACACCTGCATGCAATACATGCACCTTCTGGTCAAAAATAAGATGTTGAAATAAGATGGTAAGATAAACTCAACACAACACCCCCTAACCACCAGGGAAAGGAGGATGCATTTGCTACCAATACCCTAGCGCACACAAAAAGGATGACATTTTTTTCGACACAATGGTACATAATATTTAGGGGGAATTCACTATATGTCTCAACGTTGAGACTCAATTCGCAATATGCACTTCATTATATAGTTATATATTATGTGCCCCACAATTGAGATTTTCATGCATCAACTCAGTTTATTTTGGTGAAATTTAGATTCAGTTGATTTTTTATAGTTCAACAGTGGCTTGGTTTGCTGTGTATGCTCTTTTTGTCTCATTGATTATCATTACAGTGTCACTCAATTCTACGTTGTTTCTATTTGATGTTATGCAGATGATTAGGTAAGACAAAGTAATGCATTTAAATTGCGATTTTGTCGTCGGACATACAGATTTAGAGGTTCGGTGATGGGGTGTGCGCTGTCGTGCCTCGATCCGCCCTCGAGACCCCAAGAACAACATGAACACAGGCAATATACCCAGGTTCGGGCTCCCGAGGTGGGTAATGACCCTACTCCTGCTCGAGCTCTAGCTCTGTGTGTGTATTGAGATGAATGAGTTGGGAGGAGAAGAAGTCCCCCACCCCGTGGTGGGTTGGTCCCCTTATATCATGTGGGTGAGCCCAAACTGCCGGGGAGAGAGAGACGCGGTATATTTGGCACATTACACGTTCGCCGTACTGGCATGTATACATTAAATGTCGTGCAGTCGTAGCCGCCTGCTACGCACGTCCCGCTCCTCGTCGCGTCCTATCGGTGGTAGGTGGGGCCCAGAGTCCCGCCAGCCCTGCCAGCTGTCTACGTGGTCGCTGATACGGCGCGGGGCCTGATCGCCCGCCTGCCCGCCGAGCTGCCACGCGTCTGCCCGCCAAGCTGCCACGTGGCCTAGCCGCCGCAGTGCTTACCCGGTGCCTTGTGTCCTGGTCGGGGCGGTGCTCGCCCGGCGCCGTGTGTCCTGGTCGGGGGCCCGGCGCCGTGTGTCCTGGTCGGGGGCCCGGCGCCGTGTGTCCTGGTCGGGGCGGTGCTCGCCCGGTGCCGCCGAGAGCGCTATGCCTCGGGGTCCAGTTCCGAGCGATGGGGCCCGCGTGCCCGCCAGTCCACTCGGAACCAGACCCAGTCTTCTCGGTCCTCCTGGGTGACTCAGTCTTCTACCCCCTCTAGAGGAGGTAGAGAGGGCACCCCGGTACCTTGTGTACCGACAAAATGATGTCCAAAACTACAGTTGCATTTTCGATGTGGTGTGTACTTTTTGTTGAACCGAACCATTTTTATTTTGAATCTGATTTAGAAATTGTTGATGTTTTTTTTGAGGAAGAAAAATTGTTCATGTTGCTAAGGCGTGTTTGAGTTGCTCACTGTGATTATTGAGCAGACAGTTAGAACTAGAGCTCCTTATACAATTATACTGTTTTACTGTTAGCCTCCATTCCAATGGGGAAAATAGGGTCGAGATGAAACAGGGACAGTAAAGCCATTTTTCATGCCCATGCATGACAAAATTTGCTAAATTTTTTTTGGCATAAGCATTCTCTATTTTAAAATATAAGAGGTGTTTTGATTCAAAATATTTAAACTTCGTAAACTTTGACTAACTTTTAGTCAAATTATATTCATCTTTAACATTTAAAATACATATCTATATTTTGTATTTCAGATTACTTTTGATACAATATAACTTTGTAGCCATTGACAACATATAATAAAACAAATTTAATGGTTAAAGTATCCATCCAAAGGCTTTTTAAAATTAAAAAAACGTCCTGTAAAAAGAAACAGAGGAATTTCCCCTAATATCTGTTAGTGTCTGGGGATCGAATTCAAAGGTTATTCACACCACCAAAATGGAAAAGCGGCCTAATGCTTCGGTGGCGTGGCGGTAGTAGGCAGGGAGCCAGGGCTTCTGATAATCAATTGTCCATCCAACACATGAACTGATGAACACAAGTACTGTTTATTACATTTGCTCCAAGCAAATCGCAGGTATATATGGGGACACTTCCTGTGTTCTTCATCATCTTTTTTTTAAAGAATTCTCCATCTAATTTTTTCTCCGGATTGACCAGAACGTAAAGGCATCCCATCGCAACGCAAGCTTGGGGCCGGCCATCCTCTTGCACTGCAATGCATGGGGTCCTCGTCATGAAGTAGCTCACTCACCTGCTGCGTCGTCATCATCGCCTTCCCCCTTTCAGCTCTAGCTACGTGCCTCTCGCTCCACATGGAAGTTGCAGCTTTTGCCCATGATGCCATGCATGATTGGTGCATCCTCCCCAGCAAAAGACACTGACGATTAGACAATAATTATCGGTTTAGCGTGCACGTAGAAGCATGTCGATCTGTGTTCATCTCGTCCTTGTCGTCAACTTTCATGATTCAGACTGTGACAGTGTGTAGAAATAGGATGCTGTCACCGGTCTGTGTTCATTCGTCCTTGTCGTTACCATGTCGCCGTCGCCGTGATCTGTGTACGTGCGTGAGCGCGTCAAGGAATGATCAATCTCATCAGCAATAGATTACCAGCGGTAAAACTCCTTGCGGCTGCGAGTAACATTGTGCTGCAGTAACTTATGTCATGGCCACGGATGGGACGACGAGATGAATTTTACAGTTCTATCCTCTCAGTTTGCACTAGCAACCGTGCCCTATGAGCCTCTGAGAGTGTGACTTGTGGGGAATACGGCCGGGGCGTAGATGTACACAGATCAGTACATGCACAGAGCCATACAGGGAGGTGACTGTAGCCTTTCATTTATGGTTGCTTCGGCACTGTGGTCGTCTCGCCGGTGCAGGCCTAGCTAGCTGCAGCTTGAATCCTTGGGACGCTTGCTAAATGCTTCTGCAGTGGCGAGGAGAATAAATGTGCATTGAACTACTGGCCAACCGAGCAGCGCCACAGGCTTTGGGGCTTTCAGGCTTCAGCAAGCACCCTCCCCACATGCTCGGTGCTCGCCGTGTTGTGTTGGTGTGGTCTTTGGTGTACTTCTCTTCCTTTCCAATTCTCTCTGGATCAGTTCACACCCAACTTCCAAAAGCTCTATCTCAAAAAAAGAAAAAAAAAAGAACTTCCAAAAGCTCCAAGTGTGCAGAGAAAACAACGCGTTAAAGTTCACTTCTTTGTCAATGACATTAGGCCTGAGCAGACTTTTGATCTTTGAAGCTGACAGTGAACCGGATCAGCCTTGCAAGCTAAAAAGCCAGTGAAACTGTGAAACAATGGATGGCTGGAGCTTCGTCCTGTAAACTTTGACAGCTTCACCTACCATCATTCAGGGGAAGGAAGAACCATAGGAGCACTGGAGCAGGGAGAGGTGTACAGTACACGATGGTGCAGACACCTTTAAAATAGATCGAGCTAGGGCCCATGCAGTGGCCGAATCCCCTAATAAGCAATCGCAGTGTCCGCTCACATGCGAAAGGAATCCTCTTGCAGCTGCCATCTTGTTTCCAAATGAGACAAGTAGTTGTTCTATTAAGCGATCTTTACACTGTGCAATCACACGGCGAGCATTATGCAGAGCAGTACTGTACTGCAGGTAGGCAGTTCGGTGCAGGGATTCACCAGTCGAGTGAAATAAACAAAAGCTACGTGGCTGCCATGACCATGAGGAGCGTGATCACAGATTCATAGGCAGCACTGCAATACTTCTTCTTTTGTAGACAAAGCTGTGCGGTTGTTTGACCTTTTTCGCAAAGTAATTAGCTATTCTATTCAAACAATGATCGGAGAAGGTAGGGGCAAAAATGGTATAAATAACTTCTGGCAGATCGATTGGAGCATATCAGACAGTGGTTCAGATAATTTTTAGGACATTCAAAAAAAATTTATGCGGATCGGATACGAATAAAGGATCTCAAATTTGAATTCATATTCAAATATTTTGGATAATATTCATATCAACATTTCAGCCTAGTCATATATTGTGTTTGTGGCCATCATCCCATTGGGCACCAGGCCCATTAGGCCATCTACATTATCCAAAATATCAATAAAAGGTCTCAAATTCGGATTGTGGCCATCATCCCATTGGGCACCAGGCCCATTTGGCCATCTACATTATCCAAAATATCAATAAAGGGTCTCAAATTTGGATTCAAATTCAAATATTTTGGATAATATTCATATCAACATTTCAGCCTAGTCCATATTTTGCGTTTGTGGCCATCATCCCATCGGGCAACAGGCCCATTTGGCCATCTACATTATCATGTGGTGTTGTAAACTCTCCAGCATGCTCTTTGTTTCTTTTGTACTCCATATTAATATTATTATTAGGAAAAAGTATATATTACACTCTGAACTATTGTGCTTCGTCTACATAACCACTTAATTACAAATCTAAGTATTCTACGCCACAAAACCATGAAACAAGCGCAAATAACCCCCTAGCTTGTTTTGAACCCTAGTCACACAAAAATAAAAAATAACAAAAAAAATATGGAGGACCCGGTTGTAAGTCTCTCAAATCCATCTTCTTCCTCTTACCTCTCCTTTCTCTCCAGCCTCCCTCTTCTCTCCAACCAAGGTAGTGGTGGCCCGCAGTGAACCTCTTCAGTGCGACCAGCCATGCACAAGGGTGTCCTCAGTCCTCACCGTCAGTCAACACGGGTGGACCGTCACCTTCAAATCAGCCAGAGCCATCACCCAAACGAATCAGCTGCTGTTGGAATTGGCGGTTGTTGCTGCTCCACCTTCGAATCAACCACTGTCGTTGTCCGCACCTTTGAATCGACCGCCACCGCTTTGCAATCGGACACCGTTGCCGACTGCACCTCTGAATCGTCCATTGTTGCCTCCCGCACCTCCGAATCGGCCGCCGCCTTACAGTGTGCAGCGTGCTCGAGCGGGTGGACAAGGTCGGGGAGCTCAGGTGTCGGCGCGCGGGAGGGCGAGCGAGGTGGGGGCGTGCCGAAGACAGGCGGTGAGCCGGTGAGGCCTGTACATAGGTGGGTGAGCGGAATGGGGAGGAGAGAAGCAAAGGAGAGGAAAGAGAAGAGGGAGAAAGAGAGGAAGGAGAGTGATGTGTTTACCCAAGTGCCATATCACGTGCCACATGCTAGCTCACTTGCCATGGTGGCGAAACCATGGTGACTACTGACCGCGCTTGGCATTAATTACAAGGCAATGGTATATTGGCACTGATACTCCCTAAATATAAAAAACCTTCACGCTTTAGACAATGATAAGGTATTTAATATATAATTTTGACCATTAATTATTATTGTAATTATTTATAAGATCTACAACAAATAATAGTATTATGAAAGTGTTATTCAAGATGAAACTATACGTACTATAGTTTAAAAGATTTTTATAGATAAAATTTTCAAATTTTTAACTTAGAATAAGTTTAAAACGTTAAGTTTTTATGGAGCATGTCCAATAGTACTCTAGCTTAGAGTAAACTTAACCGTACTCAGCACTATTCTTTTTTTCTTTTTTATTTTATTACCACAGTGTTATGTTTCTCGTAAACTACAGTATCATAGGACTTGGCCAGAGGTATCACTCTAGGGATCTATTCTTCTTTTGTGAAAGTAGGGGTGGAAACGAGCCGAGCCTGACTCGGCCGAGCTCGGTCAAAAATGAGCCACCAAAAACAGGCTCGGCTCGCCTTGTTGAGCCCCAAAAGTGGCTCGGTTCGAGCCCGGTAATATCTCTGAGCCGAGCCGAGTCACAAGACAGGCGTTTCCGCGTTCAAAAACTACCAACGAGCCGAGCCGAACCAGACTAGGCTCGGTCAGAAACGAGCCAAGCTTGAAGTGAGCTCGGCTCGAGCTCGGTAGCACCTCCAAACAGATCTGCGAGCTATTTTTCCATCCCTATGTGAAAGCGCTCCGGTCTATCCGAAGACCGGCCTGTTGCCATGCGCAGCTGCAGCTACGCAGCATTGCCAGGGAAAAACATCACCCAAGCAGCACGCGTTTCTCTCAAAATATTCTTTATCTGAACCCCCTCAGAAGTCAGAACTCAGAAGGGTTAAAAAAATCCTCCAGGGTCCAGACGGACCTCCAGGTCGATCTTTCTGCTGACATTGAGCTGGCTAGTCCCTGCCTCACTGGACAGCAGCGTCGGCATCGCAGCTGATCTCTTCCATTTTTCCTTCGAAAAATAACTCGAACCAAAAATTCAATACTCTCCTCCACATGAGTATTTTTTAAAAAGATCTTTATCTAACCATTTTTCGCCAAATTGCTCATGGCTTATGCCCATTTTTTCTCTATTAGCTTCTGTCAAGCTGCTCTAGGTTTTCAATAAAATCTCGACAACTCTACATGCCAAATTGAATGACGTGTTCGTTAAACAAATTTAATCTAAAATTGAATTAAAATTGAGTTTTTTAATATAATATAAAAGTTGAGTTGGTACCTTCTTTTTACCTTATCTTAACATCTTGAGTATGTTCGGAGTGGTTTAGCTGAATGAATATGCTGGTTGAGCTATAATTGGTTTAAACTTATTTATTCAACCAACTTATGCATTCAACCACATACACAACTAACTTCAACTCAATCAGCTTATTCATTCATCTCAGTTACAATGAACATGATATTCATCTTCTGATCAATGCGTTGTAACGTATACATCTTTCACAGGCCAACACACTCAAAATAAGATAAAACATTTTGGTGTGAGGCATTAGGGCATGTCTAATGGGACAAAACTTTGTGTAGTCCAGTACTGTAGCAAATAAATTTAAGTGAGAAATGTAGATGAATAGTGAAAATGAGATATGAAGAGTGGTTAAATAGTGTCCGAACTGACCTAAGTTTGATTGCATTAGAGATGGCCTTATGTTGGCCTCAGTTCTCCCTACCGTCAAACTGATTCGTACGGAATGATTCGGAGATCCCTCTCCTTGGGCCCTTGCCTATCCAAATAGCGACGAAGTCAAGCAAGGGGCAACCCATGCAGAGAACTTTCAATAGTTAGGGCTTTACAAATAGGCAACATATATTGTGCAATCAATTTTTCAATGCAATCATTGTGCAACTTAACTGATAAAAGTCATAAAAATTCTAAAAACAATTGTAGATCTGTTTCCTTCGTTCTACGGCCTTAATATTTCACATGTGCACAAGGTTTTCTACTTATTGAGCGATTGAGTAACAGCCAAATTGACTAAAAGTACTTATAGTTTTGCAAAAAAAAAGGTAAAAAGAACATACTTGCACCGACAGTCAGATTATTCTTCTATTATAAAAAAAACATACTTCTTTGAATAATCCTTTTGGGCTCATAAGGCTTCTCACGTGGATCGATCTCCTCGTATTGTATTGGCTTACGCTTTATTTTTTCCCCTTAAATTAAAGGCAGAGACTTGGGTTCGTCCCCAACGTGCGCGATCGGACAGTGGCGCGGCCCACTTGGCCTAGTGGCAAACCGCGTGGCAGCCCACCTCGTCTTAGCAAAGTGCGTCGTCCCCCTCCGTCCGCTGCAACAACTAGGCCACGCGCGCGGTTCTTTCGTCAATCCCGTGTGCTTTGTTTCGTCCGTGTTCCTCGCCACACCGCGTGCCCAACGCTGATTCGTTCCCTCCCATTTCCTAGAATTGATCCCTGTGTCCAATCCTAGCCCCCTGTGTCGAATCCCAGCTGTCTACCCCACCCATGGTGCATGTGCGACGGACAATCGGAAATGCTTCCACGCACTCAACACCAGATTCGTGAGAAAGAGAGAAACTAGAAGAAAGCAGGAGATCTATAATAGATCTTTCAATGAACTCAGCATACTAAAACAATGAAAAAAATAACTATTAAAACAATGAACTGAAACTACTAAAAATATTACGAAACAACCAAAACTAACTAAACGAGGGAGAGACAAAAGGAGAGAAGGAAACTGTGGGAATGAGAGAAAGAGGAAGGGAGAGACCATAAGAGAGAGGACTAATGAAACAATGAAAAATGACTATTGAAACAATGAATTTGACAAACTGAAACAATGAACTCGACCTATTGAAACAATGTGAAATGCCTAATGAAACAATAGAAAATGACTATCGAAACAATGAACTTGGCACACTGAGACAATGAACTCGACCTACTGAAACAATGAGAAATGCCTACAGAAACAATGGAAAATGACTATCGAAACAATGAAAAATGACTATCGAAATAATGTACTTGGCACACTGAACAATGAACTCGACCTGGTGAAACAATGAGAAATGTCCAATGAAACAAATGCGAACTGAAACAATGAGAAATACCTAATGAAACAATGGAACAATTCTTGTAGCCTAGTGCAACAATGTCAAAATGTCAAAATCTTACTAGAACAACGCTGCAACAACTGCCATTTTTGGTTGAAACAATTTCCAAACCTTACTAGAACACCGAACAAAAGGGCGTTGCAACAACTACCCATGCCTACTGAAACAATTCCAAAAACAAACACCAACAAAATGGAAAAAATTCTCACCATAAACAAAAAGGAAACCACATCAATCCTCCTCACTACTGTACATCTTCCTCATGAGCCACCATTTGTACACCTTTCTCCATGAACCATTACTTCCATGATAGATTTGAGAGAGAGAAGAGAAGAGATATAGATATTGGAGAGAGAGAGAGAGAGTGTCAACGGTTGGGATATTGACCCAAGTCAACCAAGGTTCTTTTAGAAGTGAGATAGGAGACACGCCAAACAACGCGAACAGCAACGAACAGGAGACAGGATTTTTATCCTGGTTCAGGCCTCTCGGGAGAGATAATAGCCCTACGTCCAGCCTTTCTTTATGTAAAAGAGAATTACAAGGTGGAACCCGACGAGATGAACAGGTCTCGGCGAGTCGTATGCAATAATGCAAAAGCTCTTAGCCTCAGGTCCCCTCTACACGCCGTAGGGGCCCTGTTTATATAGTGTAGACGAACCAACCTACCGAGGAATATCGGGCCGGGCTAACTACGAGATCGTAACGAACTCAGTACATGCCAAATACGTCCTACAGTAGGTAAGGTAATCTCCTAATCTTGGGGATCACGACTCCTAATCCAATCCGGGAAACCACGTCCGGGTCTTCACGTAGCCGTGCAGAACTCTGTTTGAGTCGGACTCAAACAGGAATCCTAGGCCATTACGCACCGTGCCAACCCGGAGGCTGTTCGGCAGGATGCATATGGGCCAGATAGAACCTTCCAGGCAACTGGGCCCTGGTAGGCTGTTCGGTTGGGCCGTCAGGGAGTGGGCCGTAGGCGGTCTAACCGACACGCGCGACCACCGATATGTAGCAAAGGCTAAAACATAT
>SPJY01015242.1:1582673-1653445 GCA_005191435.1 Raddia distichophylla | reverse complement strand
CGATCTCAAGTCAACCAAGGTTCTTTAAAAGTGAGATAGGAGACACGCCAAACAACGCGAACAGCAACGAACAGGAGACAGGATTTTTATCCTGGTTCAGGCCTCTCGGGAGAGATAATAGCCCTACGTCCAGCCTTTCTTTATGTAAAAGAGAATTACAAGGTGGAACCCGACGAGATGAACAGGTCTCGGCGAGTCGTATGCAAAAGCTCTTAGCC
Source organism: Raddia distichophylla (assembly GCA_005191435.1). Taxonomy (NCBI): domain Eukaryota; kingdom Viridiplantae; phylum Streptophyta; class Magnoliopsida; order Poales; family Poaceae; genus Raddia; species Raddia distichophylla. The sequence continues at coordinate 1,653,227 of SPJY01015242.1, read as the reverse complement.
TCAGGTCCCAGTGCCTAAAACTCATGCCCTCTACACGCCGTAGGGGCCGGTTTATATAGTGTAGATGAACCAACCTACCGAGGAATATCGGGCCGGGCTAACTACGAGATCGTAACGAACTCAGTACATGCCAAATACGTCCTACAGTAGGTAAGGTAATCTCCTAATCTGGGGATCACGACTCCTAATCCAATCCGGGAAACCACGTCCGGGTCTTCACGTAGCCGTGCAGAACTCTGTTCGAGTCGGACTCAAACAGGAATCCTAGGCCGTTACGCACCGTGCCAGCTACGAAGCTGTTCGGCAGGATGCTCATGGGCCTGATAGAACCTTCCAGGGAGCCAGGCCTTGGGAAGCTGTTCGATTGGGCCGTCAGGGAGTGGGCCATGGCAATGGGCCGTAATTTTATCCCCGACAGAGAGAGAGAGAGATGAGGAGAAGGAGGAGCTCCATCATCAAATCCTCCACAAAGAGAGAGAGAGAGAGAGAGAGAGAGAGAGAGAAGCTCCAACATGAACTCCTCCATTTCTGCTTACACACACACACACACAGAGAGAGAGAGAGAGAGATAGAGAAAGAGGAACATGAGGAGGATGCGGCGGCGAGGGGCAGCCGACGAGCGAGCCGAAGCGCCGCTAGCTTCAGTGTGGAGAGAGAGATAGAGAGATGATAAGGAGTTGTGTGGCCAAGAATAATTGTGAGTGCTGGAGAGAGATAACGAGAAAGAAAGGGAGGAAGAAGCACAATGTGATGTCTACTGTTTGTTGTGCCGTCAGGCCGCGCTGCTGGGCTGCATGCGTCCGACACTGTCGAACGCTCGGTCGCAAGCATTTCCCTAAATTAAAATAAAAAAAAAACGCCATGAAATATATTATTTCTATACAAGCCAAACGATGTAATATTTTATAGTCATTCTGTAGGGTTCTAAATGTTTATTAACAAAATTTTCTAAAATATTTGTTCACTTTTTAAGATTTTTTTTGAAGGCCATAGGTTTTTTTATTATATTTTTCAGCAACTTTGAACCTTGATGTAGGGATGGCAGAAATACCCATGGGTCCGGGTACCCGTGGGTACCTGACCCGATGGGTCTGAGTCTGGGTCCAAGAATGGACCCATGGGTATGAAAGTTTGGGTCTGGGTATGGGTCTAACTTTAGACCCATGGGTATCCAGATTTAAACCCGAACTGTAGCACTGACATGTGGGTTCAATTAAATGTGTGTGTTGTTGGGTTAAAGGATGATTGTTGCTATGTGTTTAAACCTTTTATTTGTAACTGGTGGTGTAATTTATATTTGTGTTAGTTTATATATGATTATTTGTGTTTTTAAGTTGGATGACTAGTTAATTTTTGTGCTTGTATGCTCTTCAAATTTTCGGGTCTGAGTAGACCCGATGGGTCTGGGTCCGGGTCTGGGTCTGACTTTGAACCCATTATAGTTTTTGGGTCTGGGTCTGGGTCTGGGACCAACTTTTGGGATTCGGGTCTGGGTTTATAGAGTATGGACCCGAAGGACCCAGACCCATTGCCATCCCTGCCTTGATGTCCCACCCTTGCTCCTCTCTCTCGTGCCGCGCGGTGCAACGGCGGACAGGGCTTTCGTGTGCTGGGCATTCCCTTCGGTTTGGTCACGGTCATGGCTACTCGGCTACGGCGGCGCCGCTGCTTCCTCCACGGCGACGGCGCGAGACGTTATTTCAGGGGTCGCATGCGACGTGACAACCGACTAGGGCTGTTAGTGGGCTGGGCTTAGGGAAACTGGGAGGGAGTGCGATGGAGTCATGGGTTGGCACGTAAACCCTAGCATATGATTATGGGCCTACTGGGCAGAGTCATATTCCCATGGCCCAACTAACCAAACAGAAATTGCTTTAAAAAACTAGCCCAACTGAATACGAGCCCAGTTAGCCTCGAATGCCACCAGGACAGAGCAGCATGTAAAACCCTCCCCTTTAGTTCCGAGCCCAAACCAAACCAGACCACTCCCTACCGGCCACCGGAGCGCGCGGCCGCCGGCGACGGAGTTGTGGATGAGCGGCATGCCGGCCGTGTGACCTCCACCTTGCGAGGTGCATGCAGCTAGCAAAGCAGTATCATCTCTGACCCAGCAACACACACTCGATGATCATCAGTTGATTCCAAGTCGTGCTCCGGCCACATGGATGCATGATGGATGGCATTCAGCCAGTACAGCACAACAGCACATGCTACCCAGGTATCCATCACTCGCCTCATAAACACTGGTCCCGGGAGGAAGCTTGTCCGCAGAGCCGCAGAGGCCATGGATTGGATCAGATAGAACTCTTTGACTTCCCAAAACAAGGCCATGGATTGGATCACACACGGCCGCAGCATTCGCAGATGCTGCATGCACCAGCCATACGTGGTGAAGGCTGAATCCCAGGAAGGATGGCACACTACTCGCCCTCGCTGAATCCGCGACGCAGCACACGAGCGGCGCAGCGACGTGTGAGTGTGATCCGTGGGCTAGATCACCGTGCTCCCTGAGATCAACCCGCCCCGCGGGCGTGCAGCCGCGCTGTCTGCTGCGAGAGAGCAGCCGGGAAGGCACGACTGCGCTTGTCGCCTATCTCTGCTTCCGCTTGTTGCAAATCCGTTGACCTGCGCTTTGTTTACGTTCTAGCCTCACCCCAACAGCTCAGCAAAGCCTGAAGTTTCAAGATTCTGCAGGCTTGCAGTATAGTAGGCAGTAGCTGCTAGCTGTGCGCCTGTGCCCCTTGGGATCTGCATGCCGCGGATTAAACTGCTCGCCGATGGAAGCATCCCGGAAACGCACGAACAGCCAGCCCATGTATGGCAATGCCATGTCCATGCTCCCTATAAATTAGTGGTTCATTGCTTCCCTAGCCTCATCACTCACCTCAGCTTCAGCAAGTGGACGGTCTTGAGTTCCTTCATCCTTGGCGCTCTCTAGTCTTTTCTTCCCCCAAAATGGCTGTCATCTGTGCGAAGGCGGTGCTGCTTGCGATGGTGTTGCTCGTGGGCACGGCGCAGCTTTCCATGGCGGCAAGGAGGCGCATGGAGCTGTACCAGCCAGACCCGGCCGAGATGCTCTCCTACCACAACGGCGCCGTGCTCCAGGGCTACATCGCCGTGTCTATCCTCTGGTACGGCCAGTTCACGCCGGCGCAGAAGTCGATCATCTTCGACTTCCTCCTCTCGTTCACGGCGGCGCCGCAGGCCCCCTCGCCGTCCGTCGCGCAGTGGTGGGGCACCATCGAGCAGCTCTACCTGTCCAAGGCGACACAAGGCAACCCCAGCGGCGCCCGGATCCTGGTCGCTGATCAGCAATCCGACGGCGCGTGCTCCATGGGCAAGTCCCTCACCCTGGCGCAGGTCGCCGCGCTGGCCGCGCGCGCCAAGCCCAGGAAGGGCGGCGTCGCGCTCGTCTTCACGGCGGAGGACGTCGCGGTGGACGGCTTCGGCATGGACCGGTGCGCGATGCACGGCTCCGACGCCAGCGCCGGCACGGCCTACGTCTGGGCCGGCAACCCGGCGGCGCAGTGCCCCGGGCAGTGCGCGTGGCCGTTCCACCAGCCGCCGTACGGCCCGCAGGACGCGCCCCTCGTTGCGCCCAACGGCGACGTCGGGGTGGACGGCATGATCATGAACCTCGCCGGCATGCTCGCCGGCGCGGTGACCAACCCGTTCGGTGACGGGTACTACCAAGGCGCCAAGGACGCGCCGCTGGAGGCCGCGACGGCGTGCCCGGGAGTGTACGGGAAGGGCGCGTATCCCGGGTACGCCGGCGAGCTCATGGTGGATCCGGCGACCGGGGCCAGCTACAACGCCAATGGCGCGAACGGGAGGAAGTACTTGCTTCCCGCGCTGTACAACCCTTCAACCGCCGCTTGCAACACGTTGGTGTAGCGAAAGCCGGCAAATGCGTGCGATCCTTGTTTCACAAGTTTGTGTATATATCGGTGCAGATCTTGTGTGATTCTTTTATTTGTGAGATCATCATGTTCTAGTCAATAATGTTTTTTTAGGAGAAATGGAATTAGGTTTGGTCCAAGTGAATCGAGAGCCGTCGAGCGTTCGAATCGAATTATTCCTTCTTTTTGCAACAGTTGCCAAATGCCTAATCATGTCCGGACGTGTCATGTATTCACTTGCTTTGCAATGTTAAGAGCATGCGCGACAGGCTCCTCATCACCGGGCCTGCATACGCGCTAACAAGCTGCTCGCAGCGTTCCCGCCCGCCTACAGTCTGCAAAATTTTGAATCCGTTACCCGCCCACGCGCGCAACAGTGCAATGCCGAGCAGAATGGAGAGCCTGCTGTGCATGCTCTAAGGACATAAGAGCATCCATAGCAGGGACTCTATAATACTGTAGCTTTCGATAGAGTGTCTGATGTCAGAAAAGAATCTTTTAGAGTGCAGTGTAAAGTCTGAAGAAAATTTAGAGGGAAGGATAGAGGGAGTAGCTAATAGTGAAATAGAAGGTGGGGATAGAGGCCCAGGTGTGGATGCTCTAAGTCTATATGTAATGCAACTATGTGAGGTGCCTAGAGCATCCGTAGCAGGCACTCTATAATACTGTAGCTCTGGATAGAGTGTCTGATGTCAGAAAGGAATCTTTTAGAGAGAAGGATAGAGGGACCCTCTAATAGTGAAATAGAGGGTGGGGATAGAGTAGCAGATGTGGATGCTCTTAAATGTTTGAAAGAGAATATTGACGCGTCACTGTACACTTAAATAGAGAAATTATTTTACAGTAAAGATGTTTATATATTTACTTATATTGTACAACTTGCATCAAGCATCCTCTAAACATTTGATGCTTAGTTAATCATTTCCCCTACTCATATAAGCACTAGACGCTATCTTAGATCGTAGAATAAAGGTTTAATTTTCTAAGAACCTACATTTTACATGGTCTAGCACCCATATAGCTACGCGCTGTAGGAAAAAATTACAGCACAAAATCGATAATTTAAACAAAAAATGTACCAAAAAAATCAAGGGTCAACCTACGGTACTCCGTCTCACCCCATCAGGGGTGAGACCATTAAGCACCGTAGATCCTCAATTGTGAGGCTCATGTCCACCATGAGTCTTAGCATCATCATTTGCCGAGCAACTCCTGCTGCCCTCCACCTCTGCCAAGAGAGTGGCATTGCCAACGGTGGCCGAAAGGACCAAACGTTGTGAACTGCAGGTAGCACAGCGTCGTCGCGCGAGGCAGGGGAGATCGGAGAGCGGACGGGGGCGCCGGCACCGGCACCGGCACCGGCGAGGTGTCGAGGCTCCGCGCGTGGCCGCTATCTCCACGTGCGTCTGCGTGCGCAAGCCAGGTACGCCGCCGCCACCGTTGAGCGCTTGCCGCCTCCTTGAGTTGAGCGGCAGCGCGGGGAGGGGCGGGTGCGGGAGGGAGAGGTAAGGGAGGGAGACGACGACGCGACAGAGCAGACAGGACTGGGTGGTGCGGAGCCAACGTCGATGCAGGCGGCGTGGAATGTGTGGTGACACGCTGGGAGCAGCCGCAACTCGGTGTCAGGGGAGAAGGCGAGAAAGCTGCAGCCCCTCCGCATTGGGCGTGAGCTGGGGCTCCAGGGTGCGGGCACGGAGCTGGAGAGGCAGCGCGGGAAGAAGTGGATCAATATGGAGGCGAAGAAGATGAAGGCAAGCAGTTGGGCGATGATGAGAAGGGAGGGGGAGAGGTTCGGGGAAGAGGAGGACGGCGACGATATTTAGATCAGAATGGTGATCTCATAGACACCGTTAGATGAGATTATATCAACGGTTAAAAATAAATGGATTGTGTGCTAAAAAAACTCAAAAATCAATTATCGATCAGTCAATATTAGTATGCTGTCGACAGATATTGGTTGATTTTTTGAATATGAAACAGTTCAAAACTGTTCAATTGTAGCGACTGTAAAATTCGAATTCAAATTTTGGGCGGCAAATTCCCTTCGATTTTAAGCAACCTTCTACTCCTAGATCTTATATACTCCATGACTTATCATGTGATTAGCGTCGACAATTGTGATTATATGGAGCAATGAGATGGAGTAGTAAACCATGCATTCTGTTCTGGCCGGTGCTTCGGGAGCCAAACACAACTCGAACGCGTCGTCTCGGCGGCCGCTCACGAGGCGCCTCGGGTCGCACGGCGGACAGCCTGTGCCACTGCCCGTTCCCCCGCCTTTGGGAGGCAAGGCCCGCTTGGCTGTGCGCCGCGGTATGGCTCGAGAAATCAGTAGCCACTAGCCTCAGGTGCAGTAATCCGCTGGTTTGCTTTTGCTTGCTTCGTGGAAGGTGGAATGCACGCAGGTTGGTCGATCACTTGACAGTTGACACCGGATCTAACTGTGATTACTGTTTTACTCCGTGGAATAAAAGTCTCCATCACCATCAGGTTCATGCACGCAGCAGTACTTTATTAATTTCGCCAGGGACGCCTGCATCGTCCGTTCAGGATCAGATCGAGCATACTCGTATATTCATCCATCCAATCCAGGATAAGATCGGCAACCGCAAAGACCCTGCTCCAATTAATACATCCGTTCTTGGTGCTATGAACGAAGAAGAATAAAATGGTCGTGCAAATGAAACTCCCAACATATCAGTCGATTGATTAAAGAAGGCGCTGCTCCTGGTGATGGTTGGGTCTAGTTACGGTGACCGCGCGCGCCGCGTTGTTGCGCCTGCACGAAAGTCTCGGTGCTGGGGCTTGGTGGGACAAGCCGAGCTGGATGGAAGAATACCAAGGTCAACTCTGAAGGATGGAATGGATCTAGTAGTAGCTAGCAGAGTGGTGCTAGATAGCTTCAGATCGATCCTGTCCAGATGATCAACGTCGCATGAGCACATGCATGACCGGTTGACTTGACCATGTACCTGCACTCGTGTGCGTTCGCCTCCTCGCCACGTATGTCAGTATGTGTGCCTAAGATCTCGGGTTGATTTTCATGTCGCGCCACCCAAAATGGGCCACGGGTACGAGTGGCGTCCTCATGCATGAATGAAATATGAAGCATGCTCACCGGACTGATCTACGTACACTCTGAATTTTCTTAGCCATGCTTGAAAGCATGGCTTTTCCAAACCATGGTTTGCAATATCATGATTTCTTAATTGTATTATTATGAATATTATTGTTAAACTTCATTAAAACCATGGTCATAGTTTTTTTTTTACCAAAGCACGAGAAGTAAAAACTTAGTTTATGATAGAGTTTTCAATACTTCAAAAATACCTAAGCATCTGAGGAGTTTTTTCTGAGAATACCATGGCATTGTCTCAAAAAGATAAAAAATACAGTGCGATTTGGTTGGTGTTGGCAGTGGCGTTCCTCTCGGCGTGCTGTTTGGCTTGGGTCGTGAGCCGTGTGGGCAACATTCCATTGCGGTCGTAGTGGTTGCTGGTCGTGGCCGACTGTTGGACAGGTGTTTTCACCGGGTGACAGTGTTGGGCCATGTTGTGGTTTCACTTTAAACCAGTTGATAGCATTGAGCTGCGATGTTGTAGGAAGCTTGATATCAAGTGATATTTTTCCTTTTCATGTATTTTTGTATTTTTTAAATGACTTGACAGAGGTTCCGCACTTTGATTGAAAAGAGGCGCTTATTGGATATGCTCCAATGCTCGCCAAGCTCTGACCGTCTGACCCACAATTTGACTAGGGCGTGCATGCATAATAGATATCATGTGCTTCCTTATTGACTTCACCCAAAATGATTTAAGCGAAAAGTGCTAGTATTTTTGAAACAGCAATGTGTTGCAACGACCATTTACCAAGTTAGTTAATTTCTCTGATATTTCCTAGAACGACCTGTAAATACGAACGGAGGGAGTACTAAATATACTAGCCTCTACATTACCTGATGGGACTATCCACCAGACAGTCCCCTATCATGCCTACCAAAGATGATCTATGAAAGAAGATGGATAGAGTCATTTGGGTGGTTGCAGATTTTTCTCCATAGATATTAGTTTATAATATTAGATTTTAGCTTATAACAAGAAATGCACATACCTATATACTAAGAATATAAATTGGGATGACATAAAAGTCACCAGGGTCGTTTGAACCGACCCCGAATGTCTCTGACGCATATCAATATATCATGCAGGTGAGGCCGCTCATCATCCCTATATATACTTTAATAACAACGGATAATAGATTGATTAACAAAATTTAATAAGTTTTTTTTTTCTGCAAAACCATCCACACACATTGGATGGTTGGATCACCCAGGCCGCGCGATAGGACCACCGTGGATTTTAGGGTGATGTAGGCAGGCCTTGGCTGGGCCTTATTTACTCTTTAATAGATAGAGATTAGAAAAAGAACTATTTTACAATGTATTAAAATGGCCAAAACGCTGCCCAATGCAGCAATGCTCAACGCTGCGGTCGGCCGTCGGATTAGACACTATTTATGTACTCGCCTCAGCGTGTTTGCTTTTATTTTGCTCCGGTACATAAAAGTCGAGCACGTACAATAGTTGAGATAGCAGTTGTTTACTTGTCTCTAACTATTGTCATATCACCGAAAGACAACACTAAAGATAATATATATACAATGGTAGAGATGGTTACATGCTTTTATAGTTAATTTGATGACATACAAAGTTTCTTAATTCTCGTATATAATCGACTCTTACTTTGAAGACAGCTGAAATATATATCTATACAAGATGTATCTGCTTCACATCATCAATAACCTATATGGTATATCTTAAAGATGGTTTAAAGAATTTTGAGATGCTTATACATGTTACCTTAGCGACAGTACTGTCAATTTTACGCGTAGCCAAGGGATCAATGGAGTGCGAGCGCAGGGATCAATGTTACACGTAGCCAAGGCAACTCGGCATCGTATCTGGAACCGTGCCCGGAAGCAACTGGACCGCGCGCCGCGCACGCACAGCGACACACTCTGGTGCGCGCCATCCGCGCCATTCCCCGCCCGCCGCGCCATTCTGCCCCAGTTGCACTCGGCGAAGTCGCACTCGTTACGAGACTCGTGGCCGCGCCTATAAAAACACAGGCAAGAAGCCTGCCTAAGTAAGACAAACAATACAAGCCCACAAGTGTCCAAGTAAATTGTGGTACGGTGTGATCTCGTGATGGCTTCTTTTGCGGCTCTGATAGTGGCGGTGGTGCTGAGCATGGCGCAGCTCTCCACGGGGAGCAGGAGGCTGATGGAGCTGTACAAGCCTCCGGCGAGCGACCAGCTCACGTACCACGAAGGCGCCGTGCTCAGCGGCGACATCCCGGTGTCCATCCTCTGGTACGGCCGGTTCACGCCGGCGCAGAGGTCGATCGTCTCCGACTTCATCCTCTCCCTCACCGGCGCTCCCAACGCGGCGGCGCCGTCCGTCGGGCAGTGGTGGGGCTCCATCGACCAGCTCTACCTGTCCAAGGCCCCCGCGGGCGCTAACGGCGCGACCGCCACGCCCACGCGGGTGCTCCTCGCCGAGCAGGTGTCCGACGAGCAGTGCTCCCTCGGCCGGTCGCTCACGCTGGCCCAGACCGAAGAGCTCGCCTCGCGCGTCGGCCGCCGGAAAGGCGGCGTCGCGGTGGTGCTCACCAGCGAGGACGTCGCCGTCGAGGGCTTCTGCAGCAGCCGGTGCGCCCGGCACGGCGCGGCGCCCGGCGGCGCTGCGTTCACCACCGTGTGGGTCGGCGACTCCGCGAGGCAGTGCCCGGGGCAGTGCGCGTGGCCGTTCGCGCGGCCGGTGTACGGCCCGCAGGGCGCGCCCCTGACGGCACCCAATGGCGACGTCGGGGTGGACGGCATGATCATGAACATCGCCGCCATGCTCGCCGCCGCGGTGACCAACCCGTTCGGCGACGGCTACTACCAGGGCGCCAAGGACGCGCCGCTGGAGGCGTGCACGGCGTGCCTGGGAGTCTACGGCAGCGGCGCGTACCCGGGCTACACGGGGAACCTGCTCGTCGACGCGACCACCGGCGCCAGCTACAACGCCAACGGCGCCAGCGGGAGGAAGTACCTGCTCCCAGCGTTGTTCAACCCCGCCACGTCCTCCTGCAGCACGCTGGTGTAGACGTGTAGTCCAGAGCGTCGGGCACGTACGTACTCATCTTTGTGAGTTTCTGTATGCTAGTTTGATGAGAAGCTGTACATAGGAGCTGGAAGAAATGGAAAGGCTTTGTTCGTTTAAAACTTGAAGCTGTTTTAAATGGGCCTCAATATGGGCCAGAACATGATCATGAGAATTAACACATGTAATATAGCAGTGGTCCATACCGCATGCATACTAAAACTGATTGGGCCCAAACAAGCACTGCAACAATATCTCCCCTTCTTTCTCACAGGCCCACTCCCTTCCCTCCTCCTCCCCTTTTCCCATCCCCTCTCACCGCCTAATCAATCTATCTATCTATTGATCTACTATATAGATTATATATTATATTATACACAAACACTAAAATACTCATACGAGTATATTAACTATCTATGTTACATATTACAGCTCATATAGGCCGGCTCGTGGTGCGCCCACGTAGCAGCCTTGTGCTGGCAGTGCGTGCCCGGCTGCCCACAAACATGCCACGTCGCCGAAAAAACACCGCCGTCAATTCATCTCATAAAAAAAACGTTCGTCCATACTACATTAACATTTAAAATAAAATCTTCCGCCTGAGAGCTAACAAGGCGCCCGTCTTGGCTGGTTGGCTAGCTAAGCTCGTTCACTCCGGTAGCCACGGTTCGAATCCCCGCCCCGCCCTTTTTCCAGCGCCCTGCTTGCATCATTTTTGGCTCCCTAGGGTCCATCGGACAACGTCGGTGGGGACCAAATCCTAGGACTAGGGCCAACCTGACCACATTCGAAGGAACACCTTCCGCAGAAAGACAATGGTGCGATGACCTCCGAACGTAGTCCAGTGACAGTCGGATGTCGTTCGAGCAATAGCTGGCCATTGTGCCTCTCAGGGTTGCGACATGTGGCACAACCTGGACCAACCACTTAATCAACCGGCTCCACCAGACATTGTCCGGCGGCCACTGGACAACGTCCGGTGGAGACCAAGACCCCGACACAACCACTGGATCCAGTCCGGTGACGTCTGGACGCCGTCCAGACAACACGCCATGGGTGCGTAAACTGAAGACAAAATTCATATAGCTGTTTTGCAAACCACGCCAAGTGCCTTTCAAAAAATTTCAAATCTAGTCTTGTCGAAACTCTTTGAGAGGATGTCATCGATCTGCTCATTTGTTCTTGTTGGCACCATCTCAATCTATCTTTAAAGACTTTTTATCTTATGTAGTGACAGTGAAATCTATCTTTAAAGACTTTTTATCTTATGTAGTGACAGTGAACTTCTATATGCTTGATCCTTTCGTGAAAGACTAGATTTTTTGCGAGTGTACCGGAAGATAGATTATTAAAAAAAATCCTTACTTGATATTCTGTTGAATGGTGAAGGTCTTCCATCAACAGCTTCAGTCATGTGCTGTCTTGTGCTACCATTATTGATTAACGATACTCTGATTCAGTAATAGATAGTGTTTACAATTGTTTCTCTTGTTGCACCGTGATATGACTCCTGATCAAGAGTTCAAGACTTAAAAAGTACTATCCTATGGTTGAACGTCATGTCCCACAATCTCTAGCGTAGTCGGTGTCACTGTCTCACAGTATCCAACCACCAAGCAATCTTTTGAATTCTTTGTGTAGAGTACCAAAATTTTTGGAGCCCGTGACATATTTGAGATGATGCATGACTGCATGAAGATGAGCCGCACAAATTTCCGAGCCATATCATATTCGTACGATTTTCACGTCTATACTCTAGAGATGACAACCATGCGGCCATTATTTAGAGTTGTCATTAGTTCAGATACTATTTAACCATTGTGTATGTGTACGTGCTTACTACTAATTAATATTCCCTCCGTTCTAATATATAGGACGCATATTTTTTTTTTGAGTTGTCCCATAATATAAGGCGCCTCCTCATTATTTTCTTAGGAAAGACGAACAGTTAACTCCTAGTTAAGCTATTCATACTATGAAGTGCATGCTTTTGCTAGCTTTAGTTATTAAAGCTATTAATTAAGCATATGGAAAGAAGATGCATGCTTGCATGCATAGAAGTAAAAGATTAAAGATTAAGTTGTGATGCTTCGAGTAACGAGATAATTAAAGAAGATTTACTATCTTAAATACCATTTCTTAATCTTGATGAAAATTTTTATACGCCCTATATATTGGGACGAAGGGAGTAGAGTGGAGTAGAGGATAGCATATTACCAAGCAGGCTAGATCGCAGTAGCCCTTTTTTTGTTGTGCGGGAAAGAATGGTAATTTTTTTATCACCGTTGGCTAAATACACCGCAAATTAGTTAAAATATAGAAATACAACAATAGTAAAATATACCACCAATTGACTGCTCGCCAGCCCCACTTACATGCCAAAATATCAAAAAAATTGTTCCGTATATTAACTAGATATAAATGGGTTGTGAAATTTTATGTGGGGCCAGGGCCCGCCAACCCTCGTTGACGGTCCGCCACTGCATACATGGCACGTACATAGGATATGTAGAAGAACTAAAACCGATTTTGGCAGCGCCAATGCCAACCCAATAATTGCATATGAAGAAGGGGATGGCCAGGGTCTAGCGAACATGTAAGTGGGTGGCCGAGGAGGAGGACGAAGGTTGTCGACTCTATGGCAAGAGGCAATGGAGCGGTGAGAGATTGGGTTAGAGCCAACGGCACTGAACCAAATGTGGCCTCCAAGGAGGAGTTGGGTAGCAGTAAAGGAATGCGGCCTGCAGACGGACGAAGAGGAGGAGATGGCGGAGACAGGGGGAGCACACCGGCGGGAGGAGGCATACCTGGTCGGATCGTAGGAGCCGACACTAACAAGGGGAAGCGGAAGAGGTGGTGCGACATTGGGCATGGCAAGGCGAGGGGCGGGCATCAGGGAGGCGGCACGCGGTGGCTGCCAGACAAGGCAGCGATCGACATACCTGACGCGGCGAGTAGTCAACGCAATCTAAAATGCTAGTAATACCATATATTAATTGAAGAAGAAAGAGAGAAAAGAATTGTGTCAACAGATATAATATCTCTTAATTATAAATTTAGTAGATATTAATGTTGTGGCATAAAATCCACGAACAGTAGGGGGCATCCTCTACTAGCCACCATGGTAGGGGAGGAGAGAGAAATGCTCATGAGAAAGAGAGAGGGCCCACTAGTGAATCAAGGGAATCTGGTGGCCAATGGCCACGGTGGTGCATTTATATGGGTGGGGGCACATGGGAAATACCCTTGCTGCCCCTCAAACCCTTTGTGACCCGTGGGCAAAGTTGCACATATGCATTTTACATGATGGGCCACACGTCATATGGGTTGTGTACATATCAGGCCACGCCCTAACTATACATGTGACCTACATGATTTCGGCCGAAGCCTCCGGGCCTCCTAAAAGATGGGCACCCCCAACCCTATGGTACAACAGAAGCCCCTTGTATGTCCGTGCCGAGCCCCCGAGGGGCGGGCAGACACAACAGACATCGGGTTAGGGTCTAGGCCCAGCTTTTCAGGGGTCGAAGCTGTTTGATGAGAATTTTTTTTATGGCGTCAATCGGCCCGCAACCTTGGAATAATTTGGCCGAACGTGTCTGGCCCAAATCCGGCCCATTATCAGCAAAAACCCTGATTACCGGTTATAAATACCGGTTAAGGGGAAAACCCTGGAGGAGCAAAAAAAAGAGGAGCAGGCGGCTAAAAGAAAAAAAGAAAAGGTAAAGGGGAGGGGCGGAGCCCTTCCCATCTCTCTCTCGACCGAGATCCCCATCTCTCTAGCTCTCTGCCCTCGGTCTCTCTCTCTCTCTCTGAGCCCTCCCTCTCTCGGGCTCTCCCTCTCCTGTTCCCTCGCCCTCCTTTCTCTCTGCAGGCAGGCAGGGGCTGCCGGCGCGCCGCCCCCTTGTCCTCCCTCGCGCCAGCAGCGGCTTGGGCGGCCGGCGCGCCGCCCCCTTCTCCTACGCCCACCGCCCGACGCCTCCTCCTCCTGCCACGGCGCCGCCCACGGCCGGCGTGCCGCCCCCTCCAGATCGGTGCCGCCTTATCCTGTCTGCGCCACCCATGGCCGGCACGTTGCCCACGGCCGACGCCCCCCTCGGCTCCTTCCAGCCAGATCTGGCGGCCGGCGCGTCGCCCGGCTTCGTCCTCCTCCGCGCCGGCGCCCGCCTCGCCCCGTCCGCGCCCAGCGCCACCCGACGCCGCCTCCCGTGCTTGGCGCCGATCTGCGCCGCCTCCTCCTCCTTGGTGCGCCGCCTTGACGTCGACCCGGCTTCCAAGGCGCCGCCCGCGCCCGGCGCCACCCGAAGCCGCCTCGTCCTGGCCTCCTTGACGGCGCCCCATTCTCCATCGGCGGCGGCTGCACCCTGCTCCACATGGCCGGCGGCGCCCCCTCCATCTCCTCGGCGCGACTCCTCTCACGACTTAGTGCGGCGGCGGCAACTCCTCTTGACCACGACACCCGTGCACGGCGCCCAATCCTCTGATCCAGCGGCGGCGTCCCTCGGCATGGCTCAGCACGGCGGCGCAGTTATCTTGCCCAAGATCCAGCCCCGGTCCCTCTTCTCCATCTTGGCGCGGAGGCAGCACGGCGCGACCATCTCCCTTCGGCCCAGCGTGCAACGACAGCAACAATGCAGCCCGGCGTGGCTGACCGTTGCCCCAATGCGCGAGTTCCCTGAGCACGGCGACGACGCAAACCCCTTGCTCACCCCAACGTCTGGCTCAACGCGGCGGTTTGGCGGTGGCATTCTTAGTCCTCCACGGCATGCGAGGTCATAGCCGCGCGGTGGCCGGAGGCGTCCACCTTTCCCCGACGCAGTGGATCGACTTGGCGGCGCCCGATCTTCTTCCTGAGTGGCAGCAGTGGCACCTCTACTGCGCCCTCCTTCCAGATTAAGACAGTGGCAACAAATGATGTCGAAACCACTGGCGATGGTGACGTGATCACCTCCACGATGCATGACCTTGGTCTCCTCTCACGTGACCTGAGCCGGTCATGGGACGGCGTTCTTCCTCGGTGGCGGCAACGGCGTGGCATCTTCCACAACACAGTGGTGGCGGTCCCTATTTCCCCTAGCCGATGGTCTTCATTATATCCACGACGCAGAGACCCTGGCTTATCCCTCGGCGGCACCCGACCTTCTTCCTGAGTGGCAGCAGTGGCACCTCCACTGCACCCTCCTTCCGGATCAAGGCGGTGGCGATTATCCCGTCAAGAATACTGCGGAGATCCCAATTCCGCGATATAACTAACATTCTCCCGATGACGAATATTCCATCAAGAAAATTGCGGAGATCTCAGTTCCGCGATATCACTGACGTTCTCGGTACATGACGGCCGGTGCCTTACGCGGCACTGCGCATCGTTATCATCTTTAAGCAAAGAAACCCAAGCGAGATCGGCCATCACGTCGGCTATAACGGAATACCGTTTCGTTCCGATGAACCTGGCCCCGAAGGTGAACAAGACCCTGAAGGCTAACGGTACCGTGGATATCCCAATTGCACGGTGCCGACATATCAAGGTGATGACGAACATTCCATCAACAACATCATGGAGACGATGACTCTAGCGACTCCGGAAGCCGTTCGGCGATCTTCTCCAACGACTCCGCCAGCATCGACGGAACCTGCCGTCACATCAACCTGAACGGAACACCGTTCCAGCAAGCTTGGCTCTGAAGGTGAACAAGACATCGAAGGCCGACGGTATCGTGGAGATCCCAATTCCACGATACGAAG
Organism: Raddia distichophylla; assembly: GCA_005191435.1. Classification (NCBI taxonomy): domain Eukaryota; kingdom Viridiplantae; phylum Streptophyta; class Magnoliopsida; order Poales; family Poaceae; genus Raddia; species Raddia distichophylla. The sequence continues at coordinate 1,637,441 of SPJY01015242.1, read as the reverse complement.
CAACTCCTCCCAATGACGAACATTCCGTTAAGGAGATCTTCAACATCTTCCTCCGATGACGAATATTCCATCAAAGATATTGTGGAGATCCCAGTTCCATGATATAATCAACACTCCTCCGATGACGAACATTCCATCAATGATATTGTGGAGATCCCAGTTCCATGGTATCACCAACACTCTTCTGATGACGAACATTCCATCAACGGTATCGTGGAGATCCCAGTTCCACGGTGCCAACCAACTCTCCGACGACGAACATTTCGTTAAGGAGATCTTCAACAAAATCTTTCTCTGATGACGAACATTCCATCAAGGATACTGTGGAGATCCCAGTTCCACGGTATCACCAACTCTCTTCCGATGACGAACATTCCATCAACGGTATCGTGGATATCCCAATTCCACGATATTATCAACTCCTTCCTTCGATGATGAACATTCCATCAAGGATACTGTGGAGATCCCAATTCCACGGTATCACCAACTCTCTTCCGATGACGAACATTCCATCAACGGTATCGTGGATATCCCAATTCCACGATATTATCAACTCCTTCCTTCGATGATGAACATTCCATCAAGGATACTGTGGAGATCCCAATTCCACGGTATCACCAACTCTCTTCCGATGACGAACATTCCATCAACGGTATCGTGGATATCCCAATTCCACGATATTATCAACTCCTTCCTTTGATGATGAACATTCCATCAAGGATACTGTGGAGATCCCAATTCCACGGTATCACCAACTCTCCGATGACGAACATCCCATCAATGGTATCGTGGAGATCCTAATTCCACGATACAAACCAATTCTCCTGATGATGAATATTCCATCAAGGGTACTGTGGAGATCTCAATTCCACGGCGCCGACTAAAGCTCCTAACGAGAATATACCGTTAAGGAGAATCTCAATCCTAACTATATCAAATCCGGTGATCAAGACTCGTCAACGACAAGTCCAAAAGCCAACAAGCAGGAACATCCCCGATGACACAGTGAAGCCGTCAATTTCAACTCCGAGCCAAGTGCTAACTGTGCATTCCCCCAAGTTCAGCTACTCTAACGTGAAGCTTGATGATGACAAGTTCAGGCGACACGGGCAGGCATAGCTAAATGTCAACAGCTGTGCTAGGCATTACATAGGCCCTAGTTACCCCATGTATTCTGCCGTCGCCAACCAATCTGCCATCCACCACATGCACGGTGAATCATGAAGCAACGAGAAGAAGAAGATAGCCCCAGCAGCTTAATCGGAGGTGTTTCGCAAGCTGGCTTGCGGATGTAATTAACTGGGTGTCCTTTCGAGGTCCCGGGATCTAGAACCCGACGATCACCTGAAAAAGAAGTCTAGCCTACCAGGCTACAAATGTCTAGCCAACCTGGCTACGGAGCGCAATACCAACAAGGAGTTGTACTTCATTGTGACGATGAAATATAAACATCCTTGTCCCCTTATCTTTTGTGTATTTTTGACAAATACACTGGCACGCCCGTAAACGTGTTCTCGCTGCGGAATTTGTGTGCGTCACAGGAGCGATCCAAATCATCATTCGCTTGTCTTCGGGAGGTCGTTGAACCGCGTGTAGGCCTTGTCAAAAACTCCACCTAGAAAAACCGAGTGGGAAAAAACCCAGGATGGAGAAAAGAGTGCCCACACATATGCGGTGTGGTCTTGGTGACGTTGACGACGATTCGATGCTTCGGGCTGCTCTTCGCGCTTTAGGAGAAGTCGTCGGCTTGCTCCGATGGGCGGGGGTCTTCCGGGGCGAGCGAGTCTTAGGGACGAAGGTGAAGTAGTCGTCGCAGGCCCGCTCCATCGGGGTTCAGACCTTCGCGACGAGCGGGAGTCTTCGGGGCAAAGGCGAAGTAGTTGTCGCGGGTCCGCTCCGTCGGGGTTCAGACCCTCGCGATGAGCGGGAGTCTTCGGAGCGATGGCGAGGTAGTCGTCGCTGGCCCGCTCCGTCGGGTTTCGAACCCTCGCGACAAGCGGGAGTCTTCGGAGCGAAGGCGATGTTGCAGGTGAGGGTTTGGTCGATGTCATCTTCGCTTAAGTCTGGGGGGCAACCAGTCCCTACTAGCCCTTCTTTAGGGTGTTTTGATTTCCTGAAAAACTAAACTGATGTAAAGTATCTGGCTGTCCGAAGGTTCTTAAGGTGTTAGAGATATTGCATGCGTAATGTTATTTGCTTATAGAATTTTTGTATGAAGAAATACTTATCGACGCATGGTTTTCGAGATGATTGATATCAAATTGCCGAAGTCAGAAACCACGTATTCCTGAAGTTTCCAGACATTAGCTTAACCTTCGATGCTTGTAAGAGTTTAAATAACCCCCTTCAAAAAGAAATCCATCTTCGGGGGAAATCAAACTTCGAGAGAAATAACCACCTTCAATGACTTCTCTACCTCCGAAGTATACGAAGGGAAATAATAATAATATAACCTTCGGGTCTTGACGAAGGTGAAATCCATCTTCCTCCAAAGTGTAACGGGAATTAGTAGTCTTCAGTGTTTACTAGAAATCAAATAAGGTCCTCGAAGAGAAATCCATCTTCGGTTGAAATCCAACTTTAGGAGAGAATGACTTTCGATGACTTCTCGACCTCCGAAGCATGCGAAGGGAATTAGTAATCTTCGGAATTTTGGCGAGAAAGAAATCCGTCTACCTCCGAAGTATATGGAAGGAAACATAATCTTCGGAAAAAGCCTTCTACCTCCAAAGCATGCAGAGGGAAACATAATCTTCGGGAAAAAAACCTTCTACCTCCGAAGTACGCGGAGGGAATTAATAATCTTTGGAAAAAAACCATCTACCTCCGAAGCACGCGGAGGGAAATAATAATCTTCAGAAAAAACCATCTACCTCCGAAGTATTCGGAGGGAAACAATAATCTTCAGAAAAAAAAAACCATCTACCTCCGATGTATTCGGAGGGAAATAATAATCTTCGGGACTTAGCGAAAGGGAAAACCAAATATGACGATAACCGATGGCACTTGGATCGGGCGAGATATTATAATTTTGCATTTTTCGCATTTTTGTTTAACTAATTTTGAGAGAACTAGTTCTGAGGACACCATACACCCTAGCCCCTCATTTGAGTGCATTGGTTTCCTGCAAAGCAAAGCGAATGTAAATTAGGTTGGTGCCCGAAGAGCCATAAGTACCTATGATCCTTCGATAGGCGGGAATATAGTATTTGGGGAGCGTGAGAGCGTAAGGATGGGTTACTGGCGCGAAGGATATATGTCTCGTGGCAGCTCCTTAGTCAGATGATAGTGCCTCGAATCTTCGGGCACGTGATATAGCATTAGAAGTATTCGGGTGCGTGGTAGCGCATTTGAATCTTAGGGCGCGTGATGGCGTGATATGAAGGGTGATGTCGCGAAGATCCAATGGTCCCGCGACAGCCCCTTGGTATCAAATCCGATGGTGGCGAGCTTTTAGCTATGAGCCGAAATTTATATAGCGCTTGATGGCGCTGATGGGGGGCTGGACATGATTGTCAATGGCCCCATGCCAGCCCCCCAGGGGTCGTCACCTCGTTAATTTTCCAGGGCGCTATAACGCAATCAACCCTGCTTCCGGGGCGCTATGACGCAATCAACCCGGGCAGCGCGTGGTAGCGCAGTCTTCAAGTGCGTAGTAGCTCTGAGGCGCGTGATAGCGCAATATGATCTTCGGGCGCGTGATAGCACATTATAATCTTTGGATGCTTGATAGCGCAATATGATCTTCAGGCGCGTGATAGCGCAATATGATCTTCGGATGCTTGATAGCGCAATATGATCTTCGGGCGCGTGATAGCGCAATATAATCTTCAAATGCTTGATAGCGCAATATGATCTTCGGACGCGTGATAGCGCGATATGAAGGGTGATGTCGCGAAGATCCAATGGTCCCGTGACATCCCCTTGGTGTCAAATCCGATGGTGGCGAGCTTTTAGCTACGAGCCGAAATTTATATAGCGCTTGTTGGCACTGATGGGGGGCTGGACATGATTGTCAATCGGCCCCATGCCAGCCCTAGGGGTCGTCACCCCGTTAATTTTTCCGGACGCTATGACGCAATCAACCTGACTTCCGGGGCGCTATGACGCAATCAACCCGGCTTCCGGGACGCTATGACACAATCAACCCGGGCGGCGCGTGGTGACGCAATAATTAATCAACCTCCGGGGGAAGGAAATATTCATCTTCGGGATTCGACGAGAGAAATGACAATATTCCAAGTTCGACGAAGATGAAAAAGCAATCTTCGAAACATGACGAAGAAAGGAAAGTTTTTTATTATACTTTTTTCTCTTTTTTTTTGCCGAAGACGAAACTGAACTTTGTCGAAGATGAAAATTTTGAGTTTTTATGAAGATGAAATTTTTTGAGCTTTTCCAAAGATGAAGTTTTTCGAGGATGAAATTCTTCGAAGATGAAGTGTTTGAGCTTTTCCGAAGATGAAGTTTAACAACCTTCAAAAATAAAACCACCTTCAAAATTCGATGAAGAAGCATAACAATCTTCGGAGGAACTAAAGCGATATTCAAAAATTCAATGGAGAAGCATAACGATATTCGGAAGAAGTAGGGCCATCTTCAGGAGAAATTAAATGATCTTCGAAACGTGAGAATGCAATAATCAATCAACCTCCAACGGAGGGAAATAATAATCATCGACGCGTGATAGTGCAAGGCGATAGCTTTATTTTTACGCTTGGTGAGAGTAAAATTCTTGTGCCTCTGAACTTTGGAGGATGAAGTAGCAACTTTCGGTAATCTATTGAGCCCCCAAAACTTGTGGAGGGCAATATAATTAATATCCCGAAGGCACCCGCATAAACAACTTTGTGCAATATTTCCAAAATGCCAAAGAGAATCCCGAAGTGTTTAAACATAGTAATTTGCATGTCAAAGCTTTAGATATGTAATCGCAGTTAATTGAATTAAATAATACGACTAAGACAGTGTTGTAGAAAGCAAGTGCATTCATGCTTAAACAGTGAAGCGAATGCGAACAGTAACATTATTCGTAACAGTGGAGCTAAGCCCCTAGACAATTGGAATCCTGAGTCGCGTAATCATAATAAAAAGAATTTAAACTGTATATACGTGAATATGTAAATGTGTTGTGGGTCTTGACCACTTATGATAAATGAAGTGAATAACAGGAAGCAATAGAGAATACTAGCATTGCAAATGGGATATACAGTAATCAACGATCATGTAGTTAAGAATGATAAAATCGGGATATGGAGTGAAGTCACCTGTGCTTTGTGATTTTGTAACTGCTAAGATTTTCCAGTTTTGACGCAAGAAACAACTTACTGGGAAGGTATCCTTGGTGATCTTAGAGAAAGGTATCTCCCGGGACCTTCGCGAAAGTACCTCCGGAGAAAATATCTTTGGAGAAGGTGCCTTCGGAGAAGACGTCTTCGAAGAAGGTACTTTTGGGATATTTTCAGATAAGATATCTTTGGAGAAGATATCTTTGAAGAAGGTTTTTTTCGAAGAAGATATTTTTGGAGAGATATATTTGGAGAAGGTGTCTTCGGAGAAGATATCTTTGAAGAGGGTAATCTTCGGAGAAGATATCTTTCGAGAGGGTGTCTTCGGAGAAGATATCTTTGGAGAAGGTGTCTTCGGAGAAGAGACCTTCGGGATATTTCCAGAGAAGGTCTCTTTGCGAGCTTCGGAGAAGATATCTTTGGAGGTGTGTTCGGAGAAGATATCTTTGGAGAAGGTGTGTTCGGAGAAGATATCTTTGGAGAAGGTGTGTTCGGAGAGGATATCTTTGGAGAAGGTAATCTTCGGAGAAGATATCTTTGGAGAAGGTGTTTTCGGAGAAGATACATTCGGGATATTTCCAGACAAGGTCTCTTTGCGAACTTCGGAGAAGATATCTTTGGAGTGTTCGGAGAGGATATCTTTGGAGAAGGTGTATTCGGAGAGGATATCTTTGGAGAAGGTGTCTTCGGAGAAGATATCTTTGGAGAAGGTGTCTTCGGAGAAGATATATTTGGAGAAGGTAATCGATTTCTCTAAGGGATTCGTGACTAACTTATCCAAATCCCAACGGACGGCGCCAACTGTTGCGGCATAAAATCCACGAACAGTAGGGGCATCCTCTACTAGCCACCATGGTAGGGGAGGAGAGATGAATGCTCATGAGAAAGAGAGAGGGCCCACTAGTGAATCAGGGGAATCTGGTGGCCAAGGGCCACGGTGGTGCATTTATATAGGGTGGGGGCACATGGGAAATACCCTTGCTGCCCCTCAAACCCTTTGTGCCCGTGGGCAAAGTTGTACATACGCATTTTACATGATGGGCCACACGTCTTATGGGCTGTGTACATATCAGGCCGCGCCCTCCATATACATGTGACCTAAATGATTTCGACACAAGCCTCCGGGCCTCCTAAAAGATGGGCACCCCCAACCCTATGGTACAACAATTAAATACGGAGCATCATATTTCTTAAATCTAACATGTTATATAATATATAAATATAAAGTAACAAATCTAGTCATGCAAGTAAAAAAAATAACATAGGTTTTAAATTAGTTTTATATGGGATAGATTTTTAATACTCCCTCCGTTCCAAAATATAAGACGTGCATATATTTCAAAAGGTCAATGTTTCTAACTTTTGACTAATAATTAAGCTAAAAATATATATGTTTAATGTTATGCATGTTGTATAGTTGGATTTATATTCGAAAGTATTTTTCATATGATGTTAATTTTAAAGTTATTGATAATATATTGTGAGAACAAATAATGGTCAAAGTTCCACGTTAAAGACCGCGTCAAAAATTTATATGTCTTATATTTTGAAACGAAGGATGTATGTTTTTGTTACATCAGAAAAATCTTGCATCAAAAATATATTGAACAAACTTCTGTAACAAATCTAGCCATACAAAGTACTGATCACCATGCTAACTAGTTCCTCAAAATTCTATGTCATCCTGCACCAGTAGGTCAGGACCCATCAGATCCCTCTAACTTTGTTTGGTAATTTTGTCTCAACCATTTCCAGGTAAAATTCACCCATCCTCCTTCATTGAACAAGCGAAGAAAAGCGCAGACTTTTGTACCACGAAAAGCAACACGGCGACTTGAATCTGTTGCCCCCACAATGATAAAAGGCTGAAATGAAATGAATTCACTGAACGAGATGAACAGTGGACACCTCGTCAGAAACTCAAGTTAATGCCCATATTGCCTTGGCAGCACGCCGACGCCGTGGCGCCGACCGCCGAGCGAGCGCGTGCAGTTGGTCTAGACCCACGTGCCGCCGGCTTAAACGCTGCCCTTTGCGCGGCGTGCTAGTCCTCTCTACTCCTCTCTGACCTGCGCCATGCATGATGCATGCATTGCACGCACAGCCGCGAGCTGCTCGATCGGCGCGGCAAAGAGCGGCGGATCCGAGTCCGCGTCGTTCTCGTCGAAAACCGCGTGGAATAGAGTCGTCACAGAACGCCTCAGGAGCGTCTCTGTCCAAAACTCTAAATACAGATTACTCCCTCCGTCCAGTGAAGACCTTCGTATTAGGCCTAGGCATCAAGACCAAGACGGACATGAATCACAGCATAATCCATTTATTAGCATTGCCTCGTTTTTCCAGCGCGATTAGCCTTAATGGCTCCGTTTTTTCCAGCGCGATTAGCCTTAATGGCTCTGTTTTTTCCAGCGCGCTGCATGCATGCATGCGCGATGGCGGCCCCAGGAGAAACGTCGCGATGAAGCTGCATGCCGAAATTTTTGCCGCGCCACACAAGCTGACAACCGTACCGAAACTACTGCGCCAAACAAGATTGAAAATGATTTTCAAAATCATCAAAAATATTGCGCCAAACTTGCCAAAAATTCAAACTTCACCGCGCAGGTGCCATGGCGTTATATATCGATCCATGATTGCCTTCGATTGGCATCTCTTCACTGCCTCTCTCTACTGATCCATGGATGCCTTCGATTGGGACCTAAATGTTGATCCACCGGCTCGCCATCAGCTTCCGCTCCAACTGCTTGCTCGCCGTCAGCTTCATCGTCGCTGGAGTCTGGTGCCCAGTGAGTAGGGGCACAGTCGGGGTCGGGGCGGTGGAGGGAAGGGGAAGGGGAAAGTAAGAGAGAGAGTGGGGGCGCGGGGTTGATCTAGGCCGCTGGATTGAGATCTAACGGTCCAGAAAATCGACTAATGCGTATTAAAAAAACAGTTGACTGTTGAATAGACTACGCTCTATTGATTTCTCTAAAATTCTCTCACATCTTTAACTACACTTAAAATATTTTCTTTCTTCAACAAATTAATACTTTATATATCATTGATTATTTGATTTTGTGATGGGAACTTCTGTTGGCTCGACGCCTAGACGGATGGGACTACGGTCGGACTGTCGACTCCTCTTCGTTTTACTGCTTCTGCCACTCTTTCCAGCTCTCTCGCCCGCACTGTGCTGCCACTGGGATATCTACACATCTACTCGCTCTGACCTGCCTGCCTATACGGCTATACCTACCTCTACCAACGTCACTGCCTGCCTGCCTGCCTGCCTGCCTGCACGAGGAGCTAGCTGCAGTGCTGCACCACGAATGTTTGACCGCTATGGTTACCGAGACTTGCGACCGATCGATCAATAATCCTACGAATCCGATATCATATCATCCTTGCGAGTATGGGCTAAACTGATCTAGCAGCTAGCTAGCAAGGCTGCATGAGCAGCTCAGAGCGTCTTGAATGGCCATCTAGGAAGCATGATCAACCGCATGTACGGAGCCTTACATTCCGTCTCGGCTACAGACCGATCGCTACGAAAGGATCGGTGCAAGCTTGCAGGGCAGTGCAATGTCGTCGAGACGTCGATCTTGCCGCCACGGAGAATGTGTTGGACCATGCAAGCATGGGGGGAGGAGCATGCATAGACGTGAGCTGTCCTCTCCCTCTGTTCACGCTTCCCATCTGTCCTAGCTGCCATAGCTGGTGCCCAGCAGCCCAGGCCTGCTGCTAGCAGCCAGCTCTGGCACTCATGAAGAGACAGTGAACCCCTCCGCTCCTTCGCTATCACTCGCGTCAGTCGTCACCCCACTGATCGACCCCGCTCTCTAGCTCCTCGATCCTGCTCGTTGTTGTTCATTCGGCTACTACACGGCTCATCACTCATCGTGCCAGTCAAAGTGTCAAAACCCGGCCATGTTCCCAAGATGATGGCGATCGTGTCGTGGTGGCGCCACTCCAAGCCGCCGTGCGTTTACACCAAGGAGTGAAATAAAAAGAGAGTGAGATAGCGAGGTATACATGTCGCGGCAGAGAGAGGGGTGCCCTCCATTCTGCACTGGCGCCCCCCTCTTTTGTACCTATGCCCGTGTCGTCTCACTGCTGCTCCCCTTCGCTGCTTCGCTCCTCATAGGGCGCCACTGAGGCACTGACCACCAACCCATATGCTCCGAGCCTGTGGCGCCATCACTACCTGCTGCCCGGCCATCGATCTGCACTCTGCACTGCCCAGTGGCCACCTTTGGCTAAGCTGCAATAGAATATAGGCTCTCAGAGTCGTAGTCGTAGCTGCATCTCTTTCGGTGAGGTAGGCTAATGGGTGAATCTATGCAGAAGGAAAGCTAGCATTCTCTTCAGTCTCACTCCAAGAAGCTTCTCTTCGCTAGCTTCGCATGAGGTTTCTCCTTTCTTGCCTCTCCTGTCCCTAACTCGATCTCTCTCAGCTTCCACGCACGACACTGGTTGTAATGAGATGGTCCGATGGCTGTGAGCTCACCTCGCCGGGCATTCCTTGCGGCCATGCTCTTGAGCTTCCTCCTCGGAGCTGCATCCGGCATCCGCACCACGACCACCACCACCTCCTCTTATCAGGTACGAACATATGTATCGCTTCTCATGACTCATCCCGTCACCATAGCCTTGTCGTCAGAAGTGCAGTGTGTTTAATTAATGAGCATTGCAGAACTTGGCGGAGGACAAGTCGCGGCTGGGCTCGACGCCGCCGAGCTGCCGGAACCGGTGCGACGCGTGCAACCCCTGCACGCCCGTCCAGGTGGCGACGCTCCCGGGGCTTAGCCGCCGCCCGGCGAGAGTCGCCGGCGACGATGACGTCGCCGGCTTCAAGCAGTACTCCAACTACAAGCCGGTGGGGTGGAAATGCCGCTGCGCCGGTCGCCTCTTCGACCCCTAGCTGCTAGTACGCATGTATGTACGTACGCCCACGCTAGTTGCTTTTAATTAGCTTGTCTTCTCAATGGCGCAGTGGCCGCCGAATGTGCCATGAGCTACGGCCGTGAGCATTGGGCAACAACTTCTTCTGGCCTGGTTTTTTGCTGCTTAATCTGCTCTGTGTCTTTCCCATCTCTTGTGTGCCATGCACGCTGCAGCTTCAAAGCTTGAATTGTTTAGAGTTGCAAAACAAGCACCGCCTGTCCTGTTAATTTCCTTTTTTTCCCCCCTTTTTCGGCGACTTGCACTTTGCAAAGCTGGGCATTTTACACAAATGTAAATGGTGAGCAAGGGCGGTAAATTCTGTGCAGCGCAGTAGCAGTGTAGCACCAGTACTCTGCGCATGGCAGGGCAGGACTAAAGGCAGGCCTGCATGGCCGCATGTGACTCACCTCTGATGAAATCTGGAGCCCTGAATCTATTGCAAGATCGCGCCCACGTACAGTGGCGATCTGATTAGCGCCATTGACCCGGTCTTAGACGCCCCCGAATAATTGCGTTCTGTTCGGACGTTTGCGCTGTAAAATCTCTCGCATCAACGGAGAGGCAGATGCATTTCTCCCATGGCAATGATTAGTGACGGACTTTACCGTATTCGTATCAATGTTTTTTAAGCGAACATGTTTACGGATTCAGATAATCTCCTATTCGAATACGGATATACCCAAATACAAATCCGAATATCCTCGGATACGAATATGGTTTTGGATATCACCTTTTTCGAGTGTTTTTGCCTCATTTTTTGATATAAACAAAGACTTCAACATCCTCTACGGATAGAAATAATACGAATACGGATATCTTTTTTCGAATATGGATAGTGTTTGTATACGAATATGGATAACATCGGATACGAACAGCGCTTTTTTCGAATACGGATGCCGGATAATACGGATTTTCTGTTTCCATTTTCCACCCCTAGCAATGATGATATCCTGGTACTGGACCGGTGTCGGTGGCTTGCCATGTGTTCATTTATTGAGGTGTCCCCCCCGTGCCGAGCCGCTCGTATGGGAGGATCCCGGCGTGGGGTTCGTCGCGTTTGGAAGTACCCGCACGGACGTTGCTCCTGTCGGGCCTCCCCTGCAGCGGCGTACAGGCTCGTATGGTCACTGCTCGATCCCCAGTGTCGACAATGCATGGTGTCCCTACCATTTTCCGTAGACTGCAAATTCTTACATCACATTGTCACTTGGCATGGTGATCGGTAGACCTTGGAGTTGGGCCACACTTTCACGGGCTGGCCCAAGTACGGTAGGAACTGGGCCATGGCCAGTCCAAACACGACGTGGATTTTGCGGCCCAAAACTCCTAAATGGCATGATGGACGGCGCCTCATTTCATGGCATGGTGGGCCACCTTGCACGGCCGATGGTGCGTGTCTTGCTTGGACCGACACAGCCCAAATTTGAGCCCGGGACATCTCATGAAGAGGCAGTCATCCATTAAGCCCAATGCGCGAGATAAACTCATGAAAGAAATGAGGACGCATGCAAGTTTGAGCACAATCATCGAAGCTGCAGTCTCCACATGTAACCGGAACCGTATCCTCCCCACCACCCTATGGAGCCCACATGCAGTGAGAGAACTGCCCTCTGCAGTGCTGCACAGGACTGCAGAGGATATGCTTCACATGTAACCTATCTCTACTATTGAAAAGCCTCCTGTGGTGAGTGCCAGGGTTCACAAAACCGGCCACGCTCTCCGAACCGTGAGTGGCGCGGAGCCGGTTAACCGCGGTTTTGCCTGGTTTTGCACCCGAACGGCGGAACAGCTGTTTGACGAATTTTGTGCCGGCTAGCCGCGGTTCGGCGCGGTTAACCATGGTTAGTGACGGCTAGCCGCGGTTTTGCAAAGTAAAAAAATCAAAAAAGCTGGAAAAAAGGAAAAAATGAGGAGAAAAAATAAAAAATTTATCATGACCTATGCTATATAATTTAAGAGACATACATGATATATAGGAACATAATCAAGACGGATAATCATATTCCTAATTGAATTAAAAGACAATCATGCTCATAAATTAATATTTCATCATTTCATGTTCATGGTAGCATAGATTCATATTTCATAGTTCATAAACTAATAAAATAACAAGTTCAGAAATCACAAGTTGTCCATTATTACATTAACAAGTTCAGAAATCACAAGTTCAGAACCATGCATAAAATAACAAGTTAACAAGTTAATCGATCACATATTCCCATATTAGCGGTCCTGCACTCCTGCTCGTGCTGCACTCGTACATCAGCATGACATATAACAATGGCCAATGGGTAATATGCTATCTGCAAATGCAATGAGCAATGAAAGTAAATAAAGAGCGAAAGATGTGAATTGTCAAATGGTAAGTGCACACATTACCGTTATTTCGATATGTGAACTGAAGTGTCAAATGGTAAGTCCACTACTGGTGATATTGCTGGGACTGGGAGTATTGATCTTCATTTAAAATAATTATGACCCCTTGAGTTGCCCTTAAAATGGCAATGAACTCATCCCAACTTTGTCCTGTCGTCCAGCTGTTTGCCTGCCAGCGTGCATATATCATGTCATATTGGTCAGGCTCTTGACTTTCATACAAATACCTTACTGGCTGGGGTGCTGCAGGGGGGTAAGCTGCCACTCCTAAGGGGTATCATGTGGGAGGGTATCCATATACTCCTTGGGGGTAAGGCGTGGGATGGTAAGCTCCTGGGGGTGGGGGTAGTAAGCTCCTAGAGGGTAGTAAGCTCCATATTGCCGCTGTGACTGAGTGACGTCACTGCTTGAGCTAGAACTGTACTCATGTGGGCCATGACCATGCATTTTTTGCCTAGCCCTATCGATGCTAGACCGAGGAGGCACCTTATCGATGCTAGACTGACGAGGCGCCCTATTGACGCTAGACCAAGGAGGCATTCTCTGCGAGCTTGTTTCATGTGATGAATGACCACCCTGGGTAAACTGAGCAGGCGAAGCAGCAACAGGCTGGGAATGACCACCGCCAACATCAGCACCGTCACCACCATCGTCGTCGTCGTCATCAGAGACTGACGAACTCAAGTTAGATTCTTGGTATGGAGGGCTCCGCGGGGCAAGTTCTTCGGAGGATTCATCACTGTCCATCTCCTCTTCTTCGCCCAGCACTTGTCCCTTATATTTCTTTGGGTCACGCTGTTTTGGTGGATTTTCTGTTTTCTCTTACCCACATGTGTTTCTCCAACATGTTTAGCTGCCCACCCCCAATTGTTGACACCCTTGTCTTCTTTCTCATATCATCCATGTCCGTGAGATCAATGATGGCACGATTAGGGCCTGGGGCCTCAGTATCACTTAAGTCCTCATCTAATTCCGGATCAGCATTTGACCTGTAAGTGTATAAAGAGCAAACAACAATGAGTACTTAAGGATACTTACCTTCGCACAAAATAAATAATAGTTACATTCTTACCGTCCGCTTCGCATCCACTCAACGATTTGGTTCATGTCATCTGTGAGTGAAAGCTCCGTGAACAGAGAGAGTGAATCCATGTCTTATGATTCGTTCTGTATTCCTTGTCTTTCTAGTCTTAGACGGAGGTTGTAGTGGACGTACACCAAGTCGTGAAGTTTTTGATAGAACAGCATGTTGCGTATCTTGGAGTGGATGAAAGCAAAGGTACTTCAATTGCGCTCGCATCCACTAGATGAGCAAACCTGTGACACTATACGCTTTATAAGTTTATGTAGGTTTGGTGTATCTGAGCCCATCATGTTCCACCACATCGCTGCCACGAGGAACATCATTGCATACGATACAAGATCATTCCACTTGTACGATATCATTGCATTTGCATATCAAATTTCGATTATCTTTATTTTAATCATTGGAAAGAGCCATCCTTCTGGCAACCTCTCCTGCGAAAGAGCCGGTGCGTAACCTCCAGTCCTCCATCTCATTGAGTGCTGCAGCTGCGGTATTTTCATCAGCAATTCTTTCAAAAGTTTTTCGGACACAGGGCAACATATTTATGTTCCATACATCAGTATAGTTCACCTTCGGGTTAAGAACACAAGCTGCAGTAAATGAGGTCACAATGTAATTTAGAATTTTATACCAATTAAAATATTATATACTCATATTCATATATACCTGTTTCAATAAGCGTGCCTTCACTAAGGGTCTCAAATCTCTTCTCGATGACACGCATGACTCTCGTGAAATCTTCTTGACACAAATTTTTCGCGAGACTTTGGCAGCAGTTATGATATTTTAGTATGACATCGCAGACGGTAGAGTTCTTATCTTGGTCTGCGAGCTGAAGAAAGCTATAGATTGGAGCAACCATATGTATTGCCTTGTTCATGTGATCCCACCATGCTAGGTTACTCAAACATCCATGGCAATACTTCCCTTCTTCGGATTTAGCATATGGGCTTGACAGAAATTCATCAGAAGCCATCCATTTCATAAATTCTCCTCTGCGCTTGGCAAAGCTCTAAAGAAACATGTAGTTTGTACCAAAACGAGTTGCACACCACTTGTCCAACTCACCGCCGATGTGTGTCTTCATCATTGCATGCAATTTGTTCGAGTTATACAGCCATCTGCACACTCTCCTTGCACTCTCGATGATAGCATGGTGGTATGGGAACTCTCCTATGTCCTTGAGCAACAAATTTATGGTGTGAGCCATACAAGGTTGCCACATTATGTTGGAAAACTGATGACAGATCAATTTCATGGCTTTCTTATAGTTTGAACCATTATCGGTGATGATTTGGACGATATTTTCTTGCTCAACTGAATTGATCACTGACTTAAATTCCTGCATGACAAGTTGATGTATACCCGTATTAATTTATCACACGACATAATAGAACTATAAGAGTAGGACAATAGGTGTATCACTCTATGTATACCTTATTAATTTATTTGCATCTTGGGTTTTCTCAGTCATATCGACAGACTTGTAAAAAAACATGCGCCCATTGCAATATAGCATGAAGTTCATGATTGCCATGTCTGTTGGTCCCGTTCAAGAATCAGACATTATGAATAGACCGAACTCAGTCCAATCCCGTCTCCATTGCATCATCTCACGCTCTATGTCGCGCTTGTTGTCCTACAAATACCTTCCATCGATATCATGTCCTTTTGGTGAACTTACACCCTCACCTGCATGATAATTGTTATTCATAAAAAAGTAGTAACTATTAAGTAGTGATGTAAATATGTAATCATGTATGCATGTTCACTAACCGAGCCTCTGCGTCTTCTTAATAGCTGCAATAAAGTAAGGGTTATCCGCTTTTCTTTCCGGAATGCCAGCTGCATGAAACCACGATGACTATTTTTTTCTAAGTTTCTCCCTAAGTGTTTTGTTTGCCTTTGTCCAAACACCCTCATCAATCCGTGGTTACACGGTTTTGCGCGTGTCCGGCTGCGACCTTGAGCCTGATCGGCTCAACATTTTTTTTAACAAATTTTCTTTCCCAACCCTAGACCCACTGCCACTGCCACTACCACTGCCACCACCATGCTCATAATAATCACCAGCTCGTGCCCTGAATTCTGCATGTGCCTGTGATGCAGCCATGGCATGCTCGTCAGTGCCCCCAGTCATCTCATCCCTCCAGTCCCCCTACTCACCTAAGCCTTCTGCGGCCCTTTGTCTTCTAAATTCCTCTTTCATCTTATCTTCCTTTGCCTTTCTGAACCTATCAAGCTCCCTCTGAAAGTACGTCTTCACATCGGACGGGACTGCTTTACAATACGCCACACCTTTTCCACTTCGGCACGCCAAGTGATACTTAAATCTTGCCGCACCACCTCCATTTTTCTCTGTTCTACAATACTTGCACCTAAATCCATTCCCTAACTTATCGCCATGCTCCCAAACACTGTCGTGGTCCCGCTTTGCCATTCCCTAATACCTGCAAAAATGAATTATTGCATAATAACAAAATTACAAATTACAAGTAACTTACCTAGCTACTGACCTTATTAACTAACCTAAGTAAATTACCTAGCTAACTACTAAGTACATTAGTACAATACTACTACTGAGTACTGATCTTATTAACTAATTAATCTAACATGCTAACCTAACGGTCCTAACCTAACTACCTAACTACCTAACTACTAAGGAAAAAACCTTAAGTACCAGTGTACCACTATCAAGTACCAAGTACTAACCTAAGCACCTTAATCTAGTAAGCCCACGCCCCCTGGTCCCCTCTCTGAAGCACAAAGCAACCAAGCCACGCACTGGCCACAGCAAAAACGGCTAACCGCGGTTACCTCAAGTAAAGCCCCTGCAAATTCCCGGTTAGCCGGCCGATTATTGCGGTTAACCGCCAGCGCGGCTACTGTGGCGCGGCCCTGGCTCACCTGGCCACCACCCTGGCGCACGGCCGAGCCGCGGTTTGCTGCCCAAACCGTGCGGCTAACCGGCTGTCGGCGACGATTCCTGCCACCGGCGGCTCGGCTCCGGCGTCCTCCGCGGCGGTGGGCGGCGGATCTGGCCGGGGAAGAGCTCTGGGCGGAGGGGAAGAACGAGAGAAGAACACAGAGCTAGCTGGAGGAGTGGGGAAAGTGAGGACATTGAGTTCACGAGCTTGGTAATTATGAAACCGAGGCACGGGGGCATCTCTAGCTGTGTAGAAGTGGTACAACACAGGTAGCACAGTCAGCACTGTGCAAGCATCTTTACTAATCATCTGAAAAGACTACATGGCCATTAAGATTTGTTTGCCATTAGTTTCACCTATTTAACATATACAATCACATAAAATATTGAGATATATTTATAATTTTTAAATTTTGTAATAACGAATACTATTTTTACAAATTTTATAGTAATTTTTACTTCAAATTTGAATTTGACGAATTTCGCGGAATTCCGGCCGGTTTACCCTGACGGTTTTTCAAACCGTGACCTGCCGGAGCTGGTTAACCGGCGGCTAACCACGGTTAGCCGGTGGTTTTGTGAACCTTGGTGAGTGCTTGTGGTGCCACAATTTTATTAGAATTACCCACCATGCCATCCATCCTGTTAATAAAAATGCACACGCGACAAAAGAGCAAGAGCCCCCCAATGGGATAAAAAAGAGACAAGACCAAAGGGACTGGTCCTGGGCCGGGAGAAGGTTGTTGGCAATTTGAAATTTGAGCACAAAAGATGTTTATATCCTGGCTAGCTATAACAGGGCATAGTATAAAATAAGGATTAGGATGTCTAGACTTCATGTCAAATTTAATTCTACACTGAATATAATCTGCAGAAATTAACACAAAGGTACAAGTAAGTACATAGGCCCACTAAATATAATCAGTAATAACTACTACCTCCGTTTTTTTTTGTTTGACGCCTTTGACTTTTTGATACACCTTGGGCCATTCGTCTTATTCAAATTATTTTTGTAAATATCATTTATTTTATTGTGATTTGTTTTATTAATAGAGGTACTTTAAATATGTCTTTTTTTTTTACATCTTTGCACTAAATTTTTTAATAAGACGAATGGTCAAAGACATGACAAAAAGTCAAAGGCGTCAAACAAAAAAAAAGGAGGGAATAGTTCTGCAGACAAAACCTACAAGGTACAGCATGATCCTGATCCAAGCATCTGTATTAATTGTACGTGAAAGACATGATCCTCTAAGGGTATGTTTGGTTACTTGAATGAGATGGTTTCTGTATGTGATGGTATAGAATTTTATCCATCCATGTGTTTGGTTGGTTGAACTATATCAAATCATTGTACGTTGGGATACTAAAAATGGAATATTGTCTCAATATGTTGTCTCATGATAAAATAAAATCATGCGTAAGGTTAGATTTTCTCAAGATATAAAGTGTTATTCGATGGTATTTGAATACTTGAAGCATTATACGCCATCCCATACAAAAATCAAACAAAATCTTGTATGATCCTGTTCAACCAATTAAAAAATTTCACTTGAATCATACCGTATGAATCCATCCCATTCAACTTGTACCATCTCATACATATTCAACCTGATATAAGCAACCAAACACGCCCTAAGTACTGGCTGAGACAAGGATAACGGAATAAGAACCATGTCAACTGAGCAGATCTACGATAGCTGCAAGTTAAGACTTTTAACAAGCTAATCTAACCAAATCAAGAATCTGCTCCATATTATGAAACTCATCTTTACTTGATTGAATTCTCTTGCCTACCCTACGCATGGATCCTGATCGCAAGATTTAACGATCGAAATAGATAGAGCGCCGCTAATCTAAACTGAAGCGCTAGTAAATGGAAACAAGTAACACAGCATCAGATGCTACGAGGTTAGGTAGGCAATGAGCGCGTCGGGAAGACGACCAGTCCACTCCAGGCCTCCAGGGCCTCACCTTTGCTGCGTCCTCGCCGCCAGAGGTCATGTCTACGTCGGCGCCGTCCATGTCGCCGTCCACCGGGATCTCCTGGCCGTACACATCGTGCTCCTCCTCGTCCATGGCCGCCGCTGCGCTCCGCGCTTTACAGTACGGCCCCGGCTTGCGCGCTCGTTTTTGGGTTCGGCAAGAGACGGAGTAAAGCCCGAGCCGGACACTGCGCCAGTAAGCCGGTCAAATTAAACTGGATTTTGATCAAAACCGTATCAGCGTCGACGTCGTCTGCACACCGATGCCCGAGCCCGACTCCGTTTCAAATTTTCACCACGAGCTCGACTCTATTTCAGCGTCCTAGGCCATGCAGGTCGCCGTCCACCGGGATCTCCTGGATATACACCTCGTGCTCCTCCTAGACTCCTCGCAGCTGCGCTCCGCGCTGTACACGATGCCTTGCCCGCTTGCTGCGGAGCTCGGATTGGTTTGGCAAGAGATAGAGTAAAGACCGAGCCCGAAACGATACCAGTAGGCCGGATGTTATATTAATACGGCCTCAAACCCAGATTGATCAAAACCGTGGAACCCCAGCCGTGTCCTCCGCGCCGAAGCTCAACTTTGTTTCAAATTTGAAGCACGAGCTCCACTGATCTGTTTCAAGTTTCAGCATTGTGTTCCTATCAAACACGAAGCGCGAGAGCTAGCCACACGACATCATCTATTTATACTATACAGAAAGACAGCAAGAGCTAGAGCTTCGATTTGTAAAGATAAGAATAGCTAGCTTTGATTTCGAGAGAGAGAGAGAGAGCTAGCTGTAAGTTCTCTTCCGATCGAGCCGTGCTGCGCCATGGCGGAGAAGAGATATCCTGTGGTATTAGTGGAAGCATTTGCCGAGTTGTTGGAAGACATCGGGGCCCTTGGCTTCAAGTCACCAAAGGAAATCTACAAAGGGTTGGACGACGCTATCAGCGAGTTCATTTACATGGACGCCACAGACAATATCGACGAGCGTGACGTTGTGAAGTGTGTGAGACGGTTCCTCGAACACCCAAGTATCCCTGATGACATAAGAAAGGACGTGCCTTTCCTTATGAAACGCCTCCGAGACCTTCTACGTGGAAAGTGTCCTGATACTAAAATCACACGTGCTGACAAACACACCATCGCGTCGAAGCAGGGCAACCAGAACACGGCAATGATTGTCGCCGACCGTGGTGGTGTGAATTGGCCAGGCACCATTGACAAACGCACAGCCAGGGAAAAGCAAGGCAGCAAGAACGATCGCCACACCACGACAAGCGCCGGCGATGGTATCGTGCGCCAGCCTATTTCATGCAATCTTGGTTTCCACTCGTCTAAGTACAAAGACGACGATGACAGTGAAGAAGAAAGGAAGCGAGATCTTGCGTGGACAGTGAAGCGCAAGCGTGGCTCTATGGCATAGCCTAGCCGATGTTTCAAATTGGATGGGTCTGCATGTAAGTGAGAAAGTCAGTCTATATTTAAAGTCAAAGGATCCCTGATCCTCTAGATTGGCCTACTAGGGTCAGAAAGTCTTATGGGTAGAACCACCATGCACGTCTGTGTTTATTAATGTATCTAAATGAGACACGGGTAGAGAGGTTTATAGCGTTCTAAAAGTATCCATAGTTTTAATTTCATTTTAAAAAAATTCATTTAGAGCTGAAATTTATAGGTGTAATTTGATATATGCCACTATAGAGTTGTCATTTTTTAGAAATACCACCACAAAGTTTGTATTTGATTTTTTTATTAAAAAAAAGGCCTATAGGTCTGATTCCATTCCAAACAAAACAGAAATTAAAAGTCTCAACATCCAGAATTTTAGCAACCCACCACAGTAAGAACCAAACATCCAGACCGGAGTCACCACTCAAACCGATACATAATAGCAGAGCCAACAAGGCACCGAAACACTACACTAATCCAACTGGTGATTCACAACATCATTTAGCAGCCTCTTCCTCTCCCCATTAGCTTTCTTCCACTAGTCCTAAAGTAACTCGGCTCCTTTCTCCAGCAATTCTTTACCATCTTCTCCATATAACCCTGCTCAATATTTCACGAACATACAAGCAGAATGAAGGATCGCAAAGGGAGAATGAAAGTTAACCCCTTGAAAACACCATTTGTCTTAGCCAACCAGGTTGGCCAACAAACTGCCGGTATACAAACACCGACCAAATGATGACTATGTGGCCAGCAAGAATTAAACCAAGCACAAGCAGCCTCAAAAGGTGGTCTGGCATTAGACTGGAAACAACCAGTAATAATATTCCAATTGACTCTCAACACGGGACAACTAAAAAGAGATGATCACAAATCTTTACATAATCACAAAACAAACAATTAGGGTTCCCAAACCAATTTCTTTTCCTGAGATTATCTTTAGTAAGAACCACTTTCAAATGAAGAAATAAAACAAAAATCTTAATCTTCCAAATCTGGCCTAACACCCTGTTTCTTATAGGACTTGGGGGGGAAATAAGCTTATACATCCCATGAACAGTGAAAACTTTCTTGCCAGGAGACAAACCCTAATAAAATCCATCCTCTCCCAAATTGACAAATTCCCTCCCTGAAGCCATCTCGTAAACTGAATATTCCAATCTAATTTTCTAGTCTCTCCCATAGAAATAGAAGTATTATAAAACACAAGAAAAACTTCAGGGCACACATCTTTAATAGGAATATCAAACCACCAACCGTCATTCCAAAAAACTGTAAGATAACTATTACCCACACTAATTGTCCTCCCATTAAGATACCACTCCTTTGTAGCCAAAATGTTTTTCCAACTAGGAGAATCATAACTAGATCTAGTCACAAACTGTAAAAGTTTATTTTTCAGATATTTAATTTTGACAAAATTTTGCCAAGACCCTTTTCATAATCAATCTTCCACCACCACTTATCAATAAGACTAATTCATCTCGCTGAGTCTTCTAATACCTAGCCCACCAAAATTATTATAATTAAAAATTTTGTCCCATTTAACAAGATGAAATTTCCTCTTATCCTGCCCCCTTGCCAAAAAAGGTGTCTCCTGATTCTATCCATTTTATGGATGACCATTTTAGGAAGAAGAAACATTGATATAAAATAAACTGAAATGCTAGACAAGCAAAAATTAAGCACCACTGATCTACCACCCAAAGATAAGTTGCTACGTTTCCACATAGAAAGCCTTTTCTGAAACTTAGACAGAAAGAAGTCCCAATAACTAATTTTAAGAAAAATAGCACCAATAGGAGCACCTAAATATTTCAAAGGGAAACTTCCTACGTGGAATGCAAACAACTTAGAATAAGCCAACTCCAGATCTGAATCCCCATTAATTATAACTCACTCTTCAAAAAATTAATCTTTAGACCAGAAATGCTCTCAAAACAGGCAAGGAGGAATTTCAAATTTCTAGCTCCTTGAAAATCATGAGCCAAACATAAAATAGTGTCATTAGGATATTGCAAATTAATCGAACCTCTTATCAAAAATAGAATCTGCCAACTAAATTATTCATTTGAGCTTCTTTTATCATTTTGCTAAGATAATCTGCAGCAATATTGAAAAGGTAAGGTGAAAGAGGGTCCCCGGCCTAACACCCTTAAAACACTGAATAAGGTCCCATATAACTATTAACAGCCACATCCAAAGTACCTTTGGATACCACTTGCTTAATCCAACCACAAAATTTTGCGCAAAAACCTTCGAGCTCTAAACAATTAAACATAAAATCCCAGCTAACAGTGTCATACGCCTTTTCAAAATCAAGGTTTACAATAACAACAACCCTTTCCTTTTTGTCTCATGAATTAATTCATGCAATTACTAAATTCCATCCATAATATTTCTACCCTTAATAGAAGCACTCTTATTTAGATGATCCTATTCATAATCTTTTCCGGTCAAATAGTCATCACTTCAGTAATAAGGTTATAAATAGTGTTAAGAACACAAATAGGCATAAATTGAGTAATCTTATCAGCGCCCTGTACCTTAGGAATCAAAGTGAATGAGTGATCAACCCAAAATTGAGTCTAGCGACTAGCTACATCAAGAGAATCATAATTAAAATCAGAGAAAATGCTCATGATATCATTTGTTAGTATATGCCGGCAACATTTTTAGAATTCAACAGGTATCCCATCAGGGGCAGGAGCCTTATTTTTACCCATACTAAGTAAAGCCTAATACATCTCATTTTTAGAAAAAGCAGTGCAAAGATATTTTCAGTTTCTGAAACTAGCTCTTCTCCCTACCACAAGTCCTAATTAACCCCCCAAATCACTACACCCATTCAGGACCAAAAAGGTTTTTATAAAACTTGGTTGCATACTCCGCTAACTGTTCCTCCCCCTTTATAATCTCATCCCCGTCCTTAAAATGAGCAATAGTTTTCTTCCTCCTTTTCCCATTGGCAATCATATGAAAACAAGCCGTATGCAAGTCACTTTTCAAAAGCCAAGCTTCTTGGAATATATTTTCATTTTGACATCATCATCACTCATAAGTCCCATTTCCTCCTTCCCCTCTAGAATTTTAACTGGTTCAAAACAAAATATTTTCTATCTGAATTATGCCCAATTTTATTAGCTCCCCAACCCTTAATTTATTCTTAACTTTTGCAGTTTATACTTAAAATCTTGACATACTATCCTCACCAACATAGTCAGTATCCAAGGCTGTTTCTACTAGTTGCAAGAAGTCATCCTGTCTAAGCCAATTCAAGCCAAATTTGAACCAATGGTCTGAAAAAATCCTAGGAAAATGCCCGTTAGAATTCGAAGAAATATAAATTGCACAATGGTCTGAAAAAATCCTAGGAAATTTAGTCACGGTAACCTATGGAAAAAGATTCTTCTAATTGCTACTCATAAGAACCCTACCTAGCTTCTCCAAAACTAGGTTACCCTGCAAAGACCAAGTATATTTCCCACCTATCATAGAAATTTCCCTAAGCCCATGCACATTAATAATAAAGTTAAAACACTTGCTATTCCTAGAAAGAAAATTCAATCCATTTTTTTTCTTTCACATCTCTAAGCAGACTGAAATCACCTCAAATCAAAAAAGGTTCAAACCAGAATAGAAATCAACCATCTCAATAAAAAATCTCTTTACCTGCATAATTAGCTGCCCATAAACCACTAATAAACACCACTTTCTTTTTACCACAATGTCCCAAACATCAACTTGCAAATATACATACCCTTTTTATTGCAGTAACATCTAAGGCTTGTTGGCTTTGAGCTCTCACTTGCTCAAGAATCACTCAGCTCACAAGTGTATACACACACACAAACGCTTGAGCCAAACACAGGAAGAAGAACACGCACAGAGAACACACACTTTGCGGCACCGCACAGCTAGTGCCTTTTCCCTTGTTTCTTCTTAACTCGAATGAACACTAAATACATGGTTTTATATAACAAACTCTCACACACGCACACAGCCACGACCTGCATTACTAGTAAACATGCCGCTTCTTCCGGCCACCCGTTCACGTCCTCCGGTAGGACTCGACCTGCCAACGGCTCGCGGCCACGCACCCATCCTGCACTCCTGAAGACTCGGCCTGAAGCATGCATGCAACGCACTAATCAAACACGATCAGCTACGTACCTGCGCCAATCTTGGCTTGCTAACTACTCAGACTAGCGAATGACTAGCTAATGCATACATACCATGGACAGCTCGTCTAACTCTCAGACTAAATAAACATGCATGCAACCTATATCCTCTAGCTACGTGCATATGAAACATAATTAAAATGCATACAACAAGATTAATTCCCAACAAGGCTTTAATTAAAATGCCACACAGAATCCCACCTGATTTACCCTCAGGTGGGATCCAATGCCAAATGTAGTTATGAATTGCGCACATGCAATGCAATGCTGGATGTGTCTATTCTCTATGCTCATACCAGTATAGCAAGTGTCCACCCGTCGATGGACCACTTCCCCCAGCCCTTTTCCATACGGGATCCAACATAAATACTTCACTCCAGTGGAGTGCCTACTCCTGTAGAACTTAAGCTCATGGGTCATGATCATATAGCTTTCTCACTAACCTGGACCACAACACTCCGGACTAGTTATTTGACCATCTCCTCGACCCAGAATATGCTGATGAATGCAGATGAATGTAGATGATGCATACTTACCATTAATGCACTTACCAGATTACAATGCAAAGGAATAATTTCAGTGGCTCAAGTAACACATAGCACATATCAATATAACTTGACATTAATTACATAAAACCGAGTGTCTGGTTAAATAACTTTGGTTAAATATGCACTTGCCTTAACACCCCCAAAAAACGGCATGCGACGATGTCGTCTCCGATCCCGAGGCGGAGGCAACTAAAGCCAAGAAAGGTTTCTTAGCAACGAATAACTCATGAACTTTATATCACTTCACTAGTGCCTTCTAATCCCCCTTCCAGCTTCAACGATGTAAATGCTTGGTGCCGACGAATTGCCTAAAACCAAAAATCTGGAATCTCCAAACAGCTGGCTTACGAAAGCCATAACTTTTAAACCGCTTGACCGATTGTCGCGTTCTAAGACTCGTTGGAAAGTTAAGAACATGAGCTACGCTTCATTCAACATGGTCGTCCTCCAAATCCCACTAAAAACTCCCCAAAACAAGGTCGCAAGCTGCTGCATACATGATTTCGTCGCCGAAACACAAATTCAACACTAATGTTCCCAAATCCCCTCCAATACAAGCCTAATCAACACATAAAAAAACTAATTGCAGAATGAGAAAGCTTAATTCGTTACCCAAGTGAGGAGCCACAAACCCTTAGCTTCTTCTCTTCTTCTTAATTTTCCTCTGAGGCCAGCCTCCTTCCCCTCCTCTTGCCCTTCTTCTCTGGCCGTCCCCCACCACTTCCCTCTCTGCCCAGGCCGGCGCTGCACTACAGAAGCAAGGCCGACGGAGGCTACAGATGGTGGCAGCGGCGGCTGAGGGTCGACGACTATGGGGCTAGTGGCGGCGGCGGTTGGAGGAATGCCGGGGAGAATGGTGTGCGACAGTTCCAGAGAGAGAGGGAAAGTTCGTGAGAGAGTTGGCCGAGAAATTGGGCCAAGTGGGCTTATAAGGCATGTTCCTATTGTCTGTAAGATTTGGTATTACAGGACACATCTTATGGAATTATGAGTTATGACCTTTCATCCCACAATGACCACATGAGAAAATTGTCGAGTTCTGTAAAAAACAAGAAAGAAAATTATCGAGCAATTAAGAGCCATATGCCCTACCAAAAGCACTTGCTAAGGAATTTGTCCCCTCTTTGTCCAAAAGAACTTTCACCAGCAGGATTAGGATGAGAGATACCTCTATCAGCAAGAGTAGACTTGTCCAAAACCATCTTCTGAGAGTGTTCGCCATGGCCATCGTCGCCCGTGAATTCAGCTTTGAAACCCCCATTTGATATGCCCCCAGACTGCATTGACGGGGTCTTTCCTTTGGGATCACCACCAGGAAGGAAGCAGACCTCCTCCTCTGCCTGCATCCCTCCCTCTCTCCCAAGTATTGGATCTAGCACCAAATCTACCCTCAAAACGACCACCGTCACCACAGCGACCACCCCCTCTAAAAAAACTCCATATCTCTCATATTTTCCACCACCACTTGAGCATAAGATCTGCACTCACCAATAGCGAAAACCTCACCATATCACCTCCACATTCTCCCTTTTGCTGCACCCGAATTCCCAGAAGCAAAAGGTTTTCTTCTACATCCAGACACCAGCAAAAATGACCGAGCGTCCGACAGCGGCGGACGCAACGGCCCAGCAGCGCGGTTCAGGCGCGGTTCCAGCACGCGGCTTGTCGCTGCTAGCAAAAACGAGCGTTTTATTTTTCTATTTAAATTTTTCATTTTTGTCTCTATTTTATCTCGAGTCCAAAATGCATAGAACAAATTTCATAATTCATCTAAAATCTTAATAAACTCATTTCAAAATTTTTTATATTTTATTTTTTTCATTAGCCAAATTGTTTCAACAGTCTATACAGATTGTTTCTAATAGGTTAAACTAGTTATTTCAGCAGGCTAGACATATTGTTCCAATAGAAAAAACTAATTGTTTCACTTGGCTAGACATATCGTTTCAATAGGCTAAACTAATTGTTTCAACATGTCAAAAATATTGTTCCAATAGGTTGTACAGATTATTTCAACTGATTAGATAGATTGTTCCAACAGGCTAAACTAATTGTTTCAACATGTCAAACATATTGTTCCAATAGGCTGTACAAATTATTTCATCAGGCTAGATAAATTGTTTCAATAGACTAAACTAGTTGTTTCAGTAGGCTATATATATTGTTCCAATAGGCTAAACCAGTCATTTTAGCATACTATATATATTGTTCTAATAGGCTGAATCAACTGTTTCACTTGGTAATACGTCCACTAGGCAAAAGTAATTGTTTCAACAGGCTAGCCATATTGTTTGCTAAACTAATTGTTGCATTAGGATAACAAATTGTTTTAATAAATTTTTATATAGCAACATTAGTCTTGTTTTGTTCGTAAAAATGCCAGGAAGGCAGCGGTGCAAACAGTTTGTGCATTGGAGCACCCAGTCAAAAATTGCCGAAAGAAAAACAAAAAATAGAATCTTCGCTGATGTCAGTTGACATCATCACATGCAAAAGTGGGAGGAGAAACGAGCTGGTTGGCTTGCTGTGTCTTGCTCGCTCGTGCATGATACCGCAATTGCAGGGCCGAGTGGACGGACGAGGCGTCCGATAAAAACTTTTTTGATCGAATGTTCGTCCCCAAGTTGCATCCTATGAGTTATGACCTTTCATCCCACAACGACCACATAAGAAAATTGTCGAGCAATTAAGAGCCATATGCTCCCCTTTGCCCCCACCAAAAGCACTTGCTAAGGAATTTGTCCATTCTTTGTCCAAAAGAACATTCACCAGCAGGATTAGGATGAAAGATACCTCTATCAGCAAGAGCAGACTTGTCCAAAACCAGCTTCTGAGAGTGTTCCCCGTGGCCATCGCCGCCCGTGAATTCAGCTTTGAAACCCCCATCTGATATGCCCCCTGTTGGTACACGGCGTACCGGGGTCCCCACGCCAAGCAGAAGCAGGACGGGTGGCCGAGCCGAGCAGGACGCGTGGCGGCCTAGTCGAGCGGGTGGCCATCAGGCCCGCTTGGCAGGCGCCCGCAAGGAAGAGGCTTCTCGATGAAGGTTTCTCCAACGTTCAACGTATCGGCCGCATTAAATGCGGAGATTCAGGGGTGCAAGACCAAGAGGGATGATTACCTGTACTATAGCACTGCCTGGCGCACTGTAGCGGTCATTCCATTACTATGCGGTGACAGAGGCAGAGTGGCGCCTGTGTCAGGCGCCCCCCACGTCCCGTCTGGCCCGGTGCTCCAAGTGAACCATTTAAGGAGCGGGCGTCAGCAGAAGCAAGTGGGCGGCACGGTGACCGGAGTTCGTCCAATGGGCCACCCCCGCCGCATTCTCTCTCTCTCTCTCTCTGACCAGCTGTCCACCCCTTCCAGTATAAAAGGGAGCGGGGGCGGAGAGAGAGGGGGTTGGATCCTAAGGTATTCACACATACTTTGTTGTAAGTGCTCTCGAACAAGAGCGTTCCAAATCTGAGGAAATACCACCCTCGCAAGAGTAGGACTATTACCCTCATGGGGGTCCGAACCTGGGTAAATCGGTTGTCCCCTTGTGAGCGTGAGTCTAAACGAGCTAGCTGCGAAAATTCCCCTTGACCGAAATACGAAATCTCCCATGAGACAAATCTGTCTGGTATCAAACACCACCCCCAGACTGCATTGCCGGGGTCTTTCCTTTGGAATCACCACCAGGAAGGAAGCAGACCTCCTCCTCTGTTTGCATCCCTCCCTCTCTCCCAAGTATTGGATCTAGCACCAAATCTACCCTCAAAACGACCACCGTCACCACAACAACCACCTCCTCTCAAAAAACTCCATTTCTCTCATATTTTCCACCACCACTTGAGCATAAGATCTGCACTCACCAATAGCGAAAACCTCGCCATATCACCTCCACATTCTCCCTTTTGCTGCACCCGAATTCCCAAAAGCAAAAGGTTTTCTTCTAAATCCAGACACCAGCAAAAATAGATCTCTCGTCCACCGCTTTACACACACCTTATTTTCGGCTTGCGTCCCCCTTGGAATATACCCTCCTCTACTATAGCATTGGGCCTCCACCTGAACACGAAAAGCACCAACCACAGCCTCCGGCCCAAAACCAATTTTCCCCAAATTTGTCTTAACGAAATGGGAATTTTCAGGCATGGAAGAATGATCTACAATAGAAATCGAACCCCAATTCGATTGATTATCTACTGTAACAGCCTCGATCGCAGCATGAATAAAATCACCTACGTAGCATCGTTTTTAGCCAATGAGATCCTTTTAGCCGCTGTCCAGTGAAGCGATCCAGTTACATGTTTGAGCCCTCTGTTGCACGTCTGCATGCACTATGCTCTACCCCTACATTTCATTTTTTTAAAAAAATAATTAATATATTTTAATAAAAATTAAATAAATAAGCGCCTATCGTTGTTCCATATGGGATCTCATATGCCCATTTGATGGAACGGCGATAGACGTCTATTATTTAATTTTAATAAAAAGTATTATGTCTTTATTTAAAAAAATGAAAGTATAAAATGTTTAAAAAATTCCTATGCCTCCAGCTTCGATACCAATCATTCTGACACAGCCGACGCGCATTTCACATCTACATGGCCGACGTGATCGAGGCTCGAGCGATCTGTGTTTCTTTGGGCGGTTAGATTATAATCTGAAAAGGTTGTAGTGTTTTTATAGAAGATTTAAAGAGCCAAAAAAATTATGAAAAATATTTTTGAGATCTTTGAGACAAATTGTGCAAAAAATGTCGAGGAGCGGACCCGTGCTAGTGGAGGCTCAAAGTCCTCCACGTCCCTTGTCTCGTATAACTTCGTATAATGTATCTGACTCCTAGCAACCACTTTTAATATAACATGGACTCTTATAACTATTATTTTTTATTTTGAGTTTCTGTTTTTTCTTTTATAATTGTATTAGGTATGAACTCTTCCTTTTAGTACAAGCCGATACAATCTGATCCACTATTGTCGATTGTGCATTCATAAAAGCTTTTTAGTACTTTAGATCAATGTGATTGTTTCATTCTATCTATCTATCTATCTATCTATCTATCTATCTATCCACACATACACAGGTCCTATTAAAAATTTAGGGGAATTTCCAAATTGCCTTGAAATTGGTTAGCCTTTGCTAATTTGTCCAAAGTTGGATAGCCTCGGCTAATTTGCCATAAATGGATCTAATTGCTAGAAAAAATTACAAGAGTGGATCTAACAGCTAAAAAACTTACAAACCAGCGCATACCACTCTTCTCTCTTTCCCACTGCTCACCACAGCCTCAAATCGAATCCCTATTGTGAAGCCAAACCCTAAATCGCCGCCGCCTCTTGCGAATTCCAGAGAGGAAGCCGCCTCCACCAGCGTCTTGCCCAAGCTGCCTCCCTTGTTCCCCCACAACTCTCTCGCTCGAGGCCGCCGCTATCGCCGTCCTAGAGGTCACCGCAAGCAGCATCGAGCTGGAGTTCGACGCGGCGGTCTTCTTGCTGGTGGCGCCGACGAGGCCGTCGACGTGGCCACCGCCGGCACTAACATTGAGCAGGAGCTCGTCGTGGTGCTCATCTC
Source organism: Raddia distichophylla (assembly GCA_005191435.1). Taxonomy (NCBI): domain Eukaryota; kingdom Viridiplantae; phylum Streptophyta; class Magnoliopsida; order Poales; family Poaceae; genus Raddia; species Raddia distichophylla. The sequence continues at coordinate 1,607,130 of SPJY01015242.1, read as the reverse complement.
ACCGGAGCCGCTACCACCAGCATCAAGCCGTTGCTCGCGGTGCTCTTCTCGACAGAGCCGCGGCCAGCCGGAGGTCGTGCGGGTTTTCTTCTTGCCGGGGCCACCATCAGAATGTCACGCACAAGCTCAGCTCCTGGTTCTTTTTTTTTTTAGCATTTAGATCCACTAAGAGCAAATTAGCTAAGCCTATTCAACTTTGAAAAAATTAACAAAAGCTAATCAACTTAAGGTCACATCGACAATTCTGCCTAAAATTTCACCCCTATTCTGAATCAAATTGTACAGACATATTTTGTTGATGTCCTCGAATGGAGCAGAGTACATTATCAATGCTCTGCAGCAGTGCAGTCTGCACAACCACATTAACAAAATCACACTCATGCAGCTGAATGATCCGTCAATGTCGACCCTTCAAAGCCAACAACCCAACAAGAAAAAAAAAACGAACAAATTGACAAAAACTCGATTAAAGATGTGCACGGCAGCATGGCATGTGGAACCAAAGATTCGCTTGAAAAGAGCTAGCTAGCTAGTTCTTGGCGAATAGCACGTCGCGCACCAGCGCGTCGAGGTTGCGGTGTGAAGAGCCTCCGGACTTGGCCGCCTCGGCCGCCTTCTCCCTCCACTCCCTCGCCTTCTTCCTCATCTCCTTCCCCTTCTGCCCCTCCATGAGCTCCGTGATGAGGCCCGCCACGGCGTCGCGCCGGACGTTGCTGTCGATCTCCATGCCGACGCCCCACTCGGTGCACTGGTACCGGCAGTTGGTCTGCTGGTCGGCGAAGAAGGGCCAGCTGAGGACAGGCACGCCGCCGCACATGCTCTCCAGCGTCGAGTTCCAGCCGGAGTGCGTCAGGAAGGCGCCCACGGCGGGGTGGCGCAGCACCTCCTGCTGCGGGCACCAGGACGCCATCAGCCCGCGTGCCGCCGTCTCCTCCATGAACTCCGGCGGCAGCACCGCCGCGTCGCCCCTCACGAGGTCGGGCCGGATGACCCACAGGAAGCGCCGGCCGCTGTTGGCGAGCCCCCACGCGAACTCCACCAGCTGCTCGTTGCTCATCACCGTGATGCTGCCGAAGTTAACGTACAGGACGGAGCCGGGCGCCTCGCCGGCGAGCCACTCCAGGCACTCCTCCTGCTCCTTCCACAGGCTGAGGCTGATCGCCGAGCGCGGCGTGGGCGGGTCCTCGCGCGCCAGCAGCGGGAGGGGGCCGAGCGCGTACACCTTGGGCAGCCCCAGCGCCTCCATGGCCGCCATCGCCTCGCCCTCGAGGTCGCTGAAGCTGTTGACGATCACGGCAGACGCCCCCGCCGCGCGCTCCGTCTCCTTCAACACGTAGTGCACCATGAACTCGTCCGGGTCCGTGGTGCGTATGAAGCTCGGGAAATCCCTCAGCCTCATGCTCCTCAGCCCCGGCACGTCTTCCACCGCCGTGTCAAGGTACCCATTCGTCAGCTGCTCCACATCTGCACAAGCCAAACAACACGATGTCACGAGGTGTCAGTGTTGGGATTGATCACGGATTCATGCGTCACTAATTAATCTCTAATGATACACCCTCAATCCTATTTGGTTTCGCTCCTGATAGTTAGAAATGGGTGAGGGGGTGACCTTTGAGAGGGGCAAGGCCGCGATCGATGAGCTGGCGGTAGAAGCGGTAGCCGAGGAAGCTGATGGCGCTGGCCGTCCAGAGCTGGACGTAGGGGACGCCGAGCTCCCTGGCGGCGTCGATGGAGAAGCCCATGACGACGTCGGAGACAACGCAGGTGACGGGCGGGGCGGCGGCGGGGTCGGCGTTGAGGTCGGCGAGGAGACGGCGGAAGGGGCCGAGGCAGGTCTCGGTGGTGGACCGGCACAGCGACGGGATGTCCTGCGTGACGTCGCCGTCGCCGTCGGCGGCAGGCGGGAGGCCGTCGGGGATGGTGGCGAAGCGGAAGCCCGGGACGCCGGCCACCGCGGCGGCGCCCCGCGAGCGGACGAGGCGCGCGTGGTTGTACTCCGTGTTGACGAAGGTGACGTGGAAGCCGCGCGCGTGGAGCAGCTTCGCCACGCTCAGCATCGGGATGATGTGCCCCTGCGCCGGGTACGGCAGGCACACCGCGTGCGCCTTCCCGCCCGCTTCTCCCAAAGAACCCATCTTTTTTTTCGCGAAGCTTGTCGAGCCTTCTCACTTCTCAGATCGAAACGACGAGTTCTTCTGCTTTGCTTTGCACGGGCGCGCCCCGGAATTTATAGGCGCCGGCGGCCGGCGGGTACGGTGGTGATGGGCTGATGGGATCAGTGACGTCTCTGGAGCTTGGACGTGCTGTGGCTTATTTTTTTGTTTATGGCCACGTCTCCCTCATGGGTGGAGGATCTGTATTGGCAGCCGTTGAGCCGATGCATGCATACGGGTCAAACCCTTCTTATGGGAAGTGGAAGCAGTCGCCGTGCAGGCAATCGGGCAGCGATAATGCCATACTTCGCGGGCCTCCGTGCGTGATGTGATGATGTCGGCAATGCGCGCAACGCCGCCGCAAGTGCGATAGGCGGTGCGGCCGCTTCGGCGGTCGACGACCATGTGCTCTGCGTGCGCGCCGCGTATGGCAGTAGAATGGCAACGTTATTCGCCTACCCACTCTGCCCGTATAGTTTACCCAACAAAAAATGAGCAAAAGTTTTTTTTTATGAAAATGCAAGGAATGAAAGTACAAAAAATGAGCAAAAGTTCGATGAGCGCATGTTAATCATACGCAAGTCTTGCATGTACTCCTCCGGTCATGATATCTATCACTTGGAATGCTCCAGTCGTTGCCCTGTTCGGTTAAAAAGCTCGTGCAGTGCACGGATGAAGCTCTTCCTTCCAGCCGTGAGTTTTGACACATCCGCAACTGTGTTTTCCCTCCCGCTTTCATGGGAAGTGTGCAGCGTTGTCGTGCTTCCGCACTGACTGTGCATGGTTCGGCGCATCCGCCGCAACTTGTTAAGAGTGCCGTGCAACTCGAGTCACCTACAGACACATCCGCTGCTTGTGCCTTTCATACTTTTTTCTCTTGCGTTTGAGAGATGTGTCTGTAGGTGAGAGAGAGAGAGGTGGGGGGCTTACCCGGCGGCGCCGGCGACAGGGGGGCGGCGGGAGAGAGGGAGAGGCGGCGGAGGGAGAGGGGGGCGGCGGGAGAGAGGGAGGCGGCGGGATGAGACGGGGCGCAGGCGCGAGCGCGGCGGAGCGCGCGCGCGCAGAGAGAGAGAGAGAGAGAGAGGGGGGGCTTACCCGGCGGCACCGGCGACAAGGGGGCGGCGGGAGAGAGGGAGGGGCGGAGGGAGAGGGGGAGGGAGGCGGCGAGTGGGAGGGGGACGAGGGCAACGGGACCGTGGGAGGTGCAGGGGAAACCAAGGGGCGGGCGTGTAGATCGAACAGTGTGTAGAGGTCGGTCTATGTTAGATGGTTCGGATTGAAAGTTCGAACCACCACCACCACCACGACCACAATGTGCTTTATAATAGTAGAGATATAGACACACACACAAGGATATGGACCATATCATATGGAGTACATATCTGGATGATTTCACCATTGAAAAAAATTTATATATCTCGATGATGCGCGCGAGGGGACGAAAAATGCTTGCGTCCGGTGCCCGGTCAAAGCAGGACTAAGAGCACCACGTAGTACAGTAGGCAGCAACTTCCTTTCTTGACCCAGCTCGCTGGAGTCAAAGATCGTGCTCTGCATTTGATCTTCACCAATCACCACATAGAGGCCTAAGATGCTACGGGACCTGGTCCCTGTGTTCTACGTAGAGATGGCAGTGGGGCCCCGATCCCCGATTCCCCACGGGGAATTCCCCTATTAGGGGACAGGGATGGGGAGATTTCTTCCCCCACGGGGATGTAAACGGGGAAAATTCTTTCCCCGTCGGGTAAACGGAGATGGGGAAGCTTCCCCATCCCCGTTTCCCGCGGAGCCCGTTAATCTTGCATATGATGATGCTTTCATGTAATGGTTAATGATAAAAATGAATAATGATCTTGTCAAGTGATCATCCAATGTATATGTGTGATCATTTTTATGCATATATGATGATTTATTAACTATGATAATACATATATATATATATATGACAATTTTTATACTAATAGCAAAATATATACATATTAGCTACAATTTAAGAGGGGACGGGGATCCCCGTCGGGGATTTATTCCCCGTGGGGACGGGGATGGGGACAAAATGTCCCCCGCGAGTGTTAGCGGGGACGGGGATGGGGAATTTTTCCCCACGCGGGGACGGGGATGGGGAGCCATTCCCCGACGGGGAATTCCCCGTTGCCATCCCTAGTTACGGCGAGAAAGAACTTTTAAAAAGTAAGCGCCTTCACGAAATAAACAAAGTGTGGAACGAAAGTGCAAAAAGAAATGTGGACAGAAATAATTATAAAAAGGTTCTGTACCACTTATATGATGGATAGTTTTATTAGTGATAGAAAAAAAATTTGAGATGGTATTAACGTAAAATATGGTGTCATGTTGCAACAAAGGGTTTTTCTTTTGGCGAGCGCATTAGCTCGGACGTCCAACGGAAATTATCTCGTCGAAAGCATGATGTCATGTCAATGTTATCATGAAAAGAGTAAATTACACCGGCGGTCCCTAAACTATTACCCAATTCTCATCCAAGTCCCCAAATTATGAAATTACAGATCTAGGTCCCCAAACTTGCTAACTGTACCACATAGGTCCAAATCTCCAAGACACGCATTAAAACCGCCCACGTGGCATGCTGACTGTGCGATGACGTGGACCCGACATGTGGGGCCAACAAGTACAGACTTGTTGGCCCCACATGTCGGGTCCACGTCATCGCACAGTCAGCATGCCACGTGGGCGGTTTTAATGCGCGTCTTGGAGATTTGGACCTATGTGGTACAATTAGCAAGTTTGAGGACCTAGATCTGCAATTTCATAGTTTGGAGACTTGGATGGGAATTGGGTAATAGTTTAGAGACCACCGGTGTAATTTACTCTCATGAAAACTTAGAGACTAACTGCGGAGACTTGAATAACCTACCGATGAAATTTGACGCCATATATTAAAAATGAGCAAGAACAAACGAAACTTAGAAAATAACTACCAAATCTTACAAACTATTAGAACGTATTGACGACACTTTAATAACTTCTTTCAAAACTTAGGAAATCCATTGATGAAACTTGGATATACTATATATTGACGAAACTTTGCTAAACTACTACGTAATAAAATTTGAAGAAGGATCAATAAAATGCCAAACTAGTGAAACCTCATGTTCCAGTGTTGTTCAAATCATCACGTGCAAAATAAAAACTTTCACATCAACAACCCCAAATTTCACTAGACAATAACCAAAGTTTTGCACGTACATGATCAAGGTTTCATGATGGAAATAGGGGATGCACCACCTTCTATGCTCTTCTTCTTTAGATTTAGGCCCTGTTTGTTTGAGCTGATCTGAACGGCTGAACAACTGAAATGACTGAACTTCGAGAGCTTCTCGAGATAGTCTCGAGATTCGGATACGTTTCGTTTGACTTAGCTTTTTAAAGTGTTAGAACCAACCTTCAAAATAGCGAACAAAGGACTTAAAAAACTCCCATATGTGTTTTCAAAACGTAGATAAGTCGTTAAGCTGAAAAGAACTAGGCCTTAATGAGCTCTCACGTCGTGCTCGTTGGATCTAATTCTCAGAGCTGGACGGAGATGTGGAATAGAGAACTAGAGAGATGAGAAATAAAGAGAGAGGGGGCATAAAAAAAATAACGTACACAAAAAGAGGAGGGACGAAGCATCAGCGCTGGCCACTGCATCGAGCGAGCAATGCACGACTGTTGCCTGAGAAAGAAAATGGTGAACAAGGTAAAGGCAAAGGCGAGTGCCAGGCGTCGGATCAGCGCCGTCCGTCCGATCGTCGGGCACCGCGCGCATCCAACGCCCGCGCTCCCGCTCAGATGCGAGCGCTTGTTAGCCGTGCAGTTGATTAAATTTTTAATTAAACTTCTGATTTTTGTATAAAATTCAAACAGTGTTCAAAATATGTGGAATAAATTTCATAATTCTTCTAAAATCGAGAGCAACCTATTTTAAATACTTTTAATTTTTTTGATTGTGAAACTTGGAGAAGGCACTTATGAAACTTACATGTATATTAGCGAAACTTGGTCGTGTGCAGATGAAATCTGATGAAACTTCGATGTAACCTGATGAAGCTTTGATGAAACCCGTTGAAACTTGATGAAACTTGAATTGACCTGATGAAACTTAAAGAAACTTGTATGAGATCTATTAAAACTTGATGAAACTTGCATTGAACCTGATGAAACTTGACAGTTCGGCAAGTTTAACGAATATGAAATCCAAGTTTCAGTAGGCGAAACCCAAGTTTCATCAGATAAGTTTAAAGATTTATATGGCAACAAACATCTTGTTTTGTTCGTAAAAATACGAGGAACACGTCGGTGCAAATGGATTGTGGATTAGAGCACACAGTCAAAATTTATGGCCATGGAAAGGAAAAAAAGAGTGCACTATGCTGTGCGTTTGCATGCATGCAGTGCTGTGTTTGCAAGCTGTGCGTGTGTGGCCATGCACATGCGGCATGCAGGCCGGCGTACAAGGCCGTGGAGGCGTGCGGGAACACTCGCCAGGCACGAGACGCACGGTTGCTCGTGCGTCCGGACGCACCGGCCGTTCGGGCTAAAGCCTTTCCGAAAGGCAAAACAAAGCGAGGCAACAATAGAAAAAGGGCGTGTTTGGATGGTTGCCGGCGCTCGCCGTGCCGACCCAGGGCACGCCGACGCCCACGGCTCGCCATCGCTCGCGTTGGCGAGGATTGGCGAACGAATCGCTCGCCCGCGCCAACGCCCGCAGCCACGTTAACTGTGCCATGGCGCGCCCTCACCCCCGCGCCCGCGCCTTCTGCCGGCTGCCATCCAAACGCTCGCCAAAAAGCGAGGGCGCGCCGACGGTTGGCACGGCTCGCGCGGGCTGCCATCCAAACACGCCCAAAGAGACGTAGGAGAGTCCACCATGTGCGTTAATGTATGGCATCTGATTGATCGGATGTCCATCTGAAAGTGTTTTCCCTTTTTAGAACAAGATTCATTACTCCCTCCATATTTTTTTTGTTTGACGTCTTTGATTTTTTAGCACGTTTTTGACCATTTGTCTTATTTAAAAATTTAGTGCAAAGATGTAAAAAATAAGACATATTTAAAGTACCTCTATTGATGAAACGAATCACAATAAAATAAATGATATTTATAAGAATAATTTGAATAAGACGATTGGTCAAAGACGTAGGGAAAAGTCAAAGGCGTCAAACAAAAAAAACGGAGATAGTTTGGAGCTCCTTGCTCCTCATTAGTGCTGAGAGCCGTATGGGCCGGCCCAGGCACGGTCCGAAAAAGACGGCCCGAAGCACAGCACGCCATGGAAAAAAGATGGGCCGGGCCTGGAAACCAGGCACGACGTGCCACTCGGCTCGGCTCGACTGTCCGGGCCATGCTTGGGCCGGCCCGGTCGGAAATGAGGAACGAGTCAGTAGTTTGTGTTTTTGTGGTCTTACGTTGCTCGGATGAATTTCTGCTCAACATGAAAGTTGTAGATAATTTCGAAACGCATATTTTTCATGTATACATGGTTTTCATTTGAGCAATGTATGCATTTATACAAATTATTTTCTTCACTGCCTGCTTTAGGGCCGTCGGCACCGTCCTCGGTAATTTGCCATTTTCGAGGTCTTCTGTTACTTAGACGAATTTTAGTTGAACACAAAAGTTGTAGATAATTTCAAGACACATATTTTTTTATGAGACAATCTTTTCATTTGAGCAACGTATGAATTTATAAAAAAAATGCTGTTTTGTTACCCGTGCCGTGCTCGGGCCGGCCCAGCCTGATTTCGGCCCACCGTGCTTTTGGGCCGTGCTGGGCCTAGAATTTAGCATTCCGTGACTGCCCATTTTGCACCCAGCACGGCATTGCCCGATTCCCACCACTACTCTTTGTGCAAGCTTTTAAAATGACATACTATGGAGGCATAACGACAATATCACCCACTCCTTCTGCCAATTTTCACCGTAGATGACGGAGATTTAGATCAACATCAAAAGAAAAACATCATGAACGAACAAGCCTCCATCACGACTAGATAGGCCAAGGACAACGATGTTCATCGACGCAGCCTCCAGCATCCCCATGAAGCACCTTGCGTCTTATTTCTCCCTCCACCTTAGCCCTAGAACTAGGGAGCAACTTTATCACAGGAACCTGCATTTTTGGCTTTTGACGCAGAAGATTTTTCCTCACCTACCCATCTCCTTCTCCTCTAGCTCAGATAGCGCAGCGCCGCCACTCCCCCCTCCTCGAGCTACTCTATACGCCTCAACCGTATCCACGATCAGTGGTGCCCGCTTCGTGTCATCGCACAACCCCTCGTCCTCCCGCCGCCTCACCATCCACACCCACCCTAATTTAGCAGATATGTTCCAAATCTGCTCCCTACCATCACCTCGCCCATCCCTCCTCCTCTCCCCTGACATACGATTTCATCTCCGTCGTCAAACCATCACCGTTTTTGTCTCCCTCTAAATTCGGAGGGGTACAGACAACCTCATACGAAACTCTGAAGCACAGGTAAGCGAGCAAATCTCCTACGACCGCTTAAGATCCCGTCCTCCCCACCTGGACGTCAGCCCGGAAACAGCATGGGGGCGATGGAGACACGCATGCAAATCTAGCTGGACTGCATGCCAGCGTCGCCCGAGACGATCGATCGCCGCTTTCCGTGCGCCTTCTCCGCCTTGGGAAAAAGACGAGTCGGCTAAGGGGGCCGATATACGTGCTATCCATTGGGTTGACGGCCGGAAGGTTCCTCCAAAAACGATCGAGGGAGTAGGGACGATGAGCGTGACGTCGCGCTTGCGCCCGGCCGATTGTAATTTGTAGGAAAAAAACTAATAGCCGACGACGCCAGAAGGTGGGATGACTCATGTCAGAGGCCCATGCCTGCCTGCCTTACCAGTTGACCATCTCATATTCTCATTGCCAGCAACATTGCAACCTGCAAGTTTGCAACAATAATGTGAAGTCAATGCGCAGGAACTAGGAAGGCCACGATGCCACCGTCGATCGCCGAGCTGGCTGAGGCGAGAAAAGTTGCCGTGGATCGGCCCGCGCGGCGCATGTGCAGGGTGTTGTGCCTTGTGCGCCCGCGTTGCATGCGGCGCCACTGTACAGTGTGCACTAGCTACCAACCTCCAGACGTGCATGGTACGTACGTACGTGAACAGTCAACAGTGTGAACAAGCTACGTGCGCCCATGGGAGACGTAGTAGGAGTAACGGAGGCCTTGGCATTACACAGCCCCAGATGTGCGGTGCGTGTTGTGAAATATATCGGCATGCTCAACACTTGTACAGTACGTTGTACTACGTACGTACGTAACACCATGAGAGTGCTGTGTGCAGACGTCAGAGTCAAACGAGTACGTGATTGGCAGGATGGCACATGCCCATGCTGCGGATATGAATAAAATAATGTGTGAAATTTATCAGCCAGGATTAGTTTAAACTTCATATATTTCGAGGCGAAACGTCAACCCTTGGAAATGAGAGAAGGTTTTTTATAGTTTGCGGCGTCTTTTAGATAGATTTTACCCCCTCCGTTCATAAAAACAAGTCACTGTTGACTTTTAAACATGTCTTTGACCATTCGTATTATTTTTTTGCCGTGATTTATTTTATCATTAAAGCTACTTTAAGTATGATTTATACTTACGCATATTTTCACTACATTTTTTAAGAAAACAAATGATCAAAGACATGTTCAAAAGTCAACGGCAACTTGTTTTTATAACTAGAGGTAGTACCCCGCTTATATCTATTGTGCTTGTCTTGTTGTAACAAACCCATTGTAACGAACAATAGCTGCATTTTTGCGGCATATATTAACAGAGCTACGTGGTCCCTAGCAGGGGGTGAGATGCTTTCCATTGTTTTTTGGGCGTCGACTTGGGGTCGGACGTTCGACGCAATAAGTTTCCGTCGGACGCTCCCACGCGGCCGGCCCAAAAAAGCCAGCAAACACCACGCGCGCCCTCAACCTAGCAAAAAAAATATGCTCATCATCCCTCAGCCAACATCTGCCCATCAAAACAACCACGAATCTTCCTCTTTGATTCGTTCTCATCACAACAAATTTTTTCACACGCTCCTGCTCGTTCAACATCCCCAGATTTGTGAGAAAAAAGAGAGGGAGAGAAACCAAAATGGAGTGGGAGAGATAGATCGAAAAAAAGAGGGAGAGACCAGAAGGGAGTGGGAGAGATAGATCAAGAGAGAAAAGAGAGAAACAATGAACCCAACCTAATAAAACAGTGAAAATGACTAATGAAACAACAAACTAAACCTGCTGAAACAACGCAAACAAAATGCTGAAACAACAAAAAAACCATTGAAATAACGAAAAGCAAGCGGTGAAACAAAAATAAACCATTGAAAAAAATAAAAAATCAGCAATGAAACAACGAAAAACCGACCGCTGAAAACAACAAACAACAACCATTGAAGCAATGACGAGCAAGTATTGAAACAATAAAAACTGACCACTGAAACAACAAACAAATAGTTACTGAGGCCTTGTTTGTTTCAGATTAAATTAAATTAAATTAAATGAAAATTTGTTATTTTTGTATAAGCCAAATGATATAATATTTTGTAGTCATTTTTATGGGGTTTTAAATAGTACTTCTTAAAGTTTGTCAAATATTTTTTTCATAATTTTTTGAACTCATTAAAATGAATTTTGAGGGGGTCAAAAATTTGCTACAGTAAAACGCTACTATACATTAATCTAAAACAAACAAGGCCTGAAACACTGAAAATTACCTACTGAAACAATGTGAATGCTTAATGAAACAATGAAAATAACTATTGAAACAATGAACTGCTGCACTGGAACAATGAAATCGGCCTCCTAAAACAATGAAAATTGTCTATTGAAACAATGAGAAATGCCTAATAAAAATAACAAAACATGACTATGGAAACAATGAATCTGGCACACTGAAACAATGAGCTCGATCTCCTGAAACAATGAAAATTGACTACTGAAACAATGAGAAATGCTACCCAAAACAATGAAATAAAATGCCACAACTGAAACAATGAGCAACGGTGTCGGGGATAGAATTACGACCTATTGCCATGACCCACTCCCTGACGGTCCATTCGAACAGCCTACTAGGGCCCAGCTCTCTAGAAGGTTCTATCTGACCCATATGCATCCTGCCGAACAGCCTCTTGGCTGGCACAGTGCGTGATGGCCTAGGATTCATGTTTGAGTCCTACTCGAACAAGAGTTCTGCACGACTATATGAAGACCCGGACGTTGGTTTCCCGGATTGGAATAGAAGTCGTGATCCCCAAGAATTAGAGTATAACTTATCTACCTCGGGATGTATTTGGCATGTACGAGTTCGTTACGTACTCGTGGTTAGCCCGGCCCGATTATCCCTCGGTAGGTCGGTTGTTCAACACTATATAAACCGAGCCCCTACGACGTGTAGAGGGCACGTCCAAGATCATCGGACGACACGAGATCATCGCATACTACTCTCTGTACACATACTACTTGCCGAGACCTGCTGATCTCGTCGAGTTCCACCTGTAATTCTCTTTGATATACAGAAAGGCTGGACGTAGGGCTATTATCTCTCCTGAGAGGCCTGAACCAGGATAAAAACCCCTGTCTCCTGTTCGTTGCGGTTCGTGGTTGTTCGGCGTGTCTCCTATCTCACTTCTAAAGAACCTTGGTTGACTTGGGTCAATATCCCAACCGTCGACAAACGGCTTACCAAAACAATGAAGAGCAAGCACTGAAACAATACGAAAAAACTACTGAAACGAGCAACAACTACCGAAACAATGAAAGAGTAAAGCACGCTACTGAAACTACGAACAATGGCTATCGAAACAATGAAGAGCAAGCATTGGGTACTGAAACAATAAAAAATGCTTTGAAACAATGAGAAATGCTTGCTGAAACAATGAGAATGGTCTATTGAAACACATAGATCTAGAGAGAGAAGAGAAACAATGAACTCATCTTACTGAAACAATAAAAAAATCTATTGAAACAATGAACTAAGACCATCGAAACAATAAGAATGACCCGCTAAAACAACGAGAAATGCATGCCAAAAAATAAGAAAATTCCTAGTGGAACAAATGAAAACATGTCTACTGAAACAATAAAATTGCCTACTGAAACAATAAGAAATGTTTTGGTGAAACAATGAGAAAATGCCTAGTGAAAACAAATGAAAAACATGTGTACTGAAACAACTAAAAATGTCCTGCTGAAACAATAAAATCAACCTATAGAAACTGTTCGGGACGTTTCCGTTTTGGATTCCACAGGAAAAAACGTGCCTAGCCGCTGGTGAGGAATAATGAAAATTGCGGGCGTGCCAGTGTATCGAAATACACAAATAAACAAAATATAGGGAAAACACATGATCTTTATTAATATTGCCGGCAAGATACATGGTTCCCATTATATTTGCGCTCCATAGCCTATTGGAAGAACATCTGACATAGGCGATGTGGATTTCCTAGATCCTGGGGTCTCGAGAGATCTCCCAGTTAATTATATCCGCGAGAATGCGCAGAAAAACCTCCGATTAAGCTGTGCTTTGTCATGTCTATCAATCTTCGTCTGCATTCGCTATGCATGTAAAATAAATAATTATAAAATAGTGTGTTGGTGTAGTCGGCAGAAATAACGGTCTAGCTGGACCATCCGCCGTGGAGAACAGAGCTCGAAATCTTGAACCTGTTCGCCTATGTCAATCCGGATTTAAACGATATCGGATGACACTGTGTTGGAGGTACTGGAAAATACATCAGCTCCTTCGAATAACCTAAAAATAAGAACATGCATAGCTACGCCCGACTCTGATTGACTTGATGACGCAGCAACAACGTCTTCGGGTATGATCTGCAAATATTTTATTTTTGACATATAGCGAAGAATCACGGAATCACGAAGCGCATTATCCATGCTTCTGTATATTTTCCTTTTGCACTGTATCAATGTCTTCGGGTGTAATATGCAAATATAATATTTTGACATAATAGCAAATAATCGAGGAATCACGAAGCGCATTATCCATGCTTCCGTATATTTTCCTTTGCCCTGTGTCTCAACGGCATCTCCGGTGTATAATCTGGAAATAAAATATTTTTGACACATAGCAAATAATCAAGGAATCACGAAGCGCATTATCCATGCTTCTGTATATTTTTCTTTTGGACTGTATCCCAACGGTGTCTTCGGGATATAATCTGCAAATAAAATATATTTTCCACGTAGCAAATAAAGGAAACTTTACGTGGAACCCTTATGGCTGGAATAAAGACACGTAGCAAGTGCCCTTGTATTTCTTTTAAGCTCAAGGGGGCAAACTGCAAATCAGCAGCTCCTTCTCCACCGAGCTACTTCCTGTACGCTGCTTACAGAGAGAGAAAATTCCCCATTTGCCTTAGCCTCATGCCATCAATCCTCACTTCAATCTTGCTGCTCGCGGAAGAGAGAAATTGGAGAAGGATATGTAATAGAGAGAGAGAGAGAGCCAGGAGCATGGTGCTTGGCCATCAGGCAAACAGCAGAAGACCCGTGCCATGGCAAGGCTGCGAGCGGTGCTCAAGCAGCAGCGAGCCATGGCTTGGAGCTATGTGTCGAGAAATATTGTATTCAAATATTGTATTTAAATATTGTATTCAGGCCGGCACGACCCAAATTCTTTCATGTCATGTGTCGAGAAATATTGTATTCAAATATTGTATTTAAATATTGTATTCAGGCCGGCACGACCCAAATTCTTTCATGTCATGTGTCGAGAAATATTGTATTCAAATATTGTATTCAGGCCGGCACGACCCAAATTCTTTCATGTCATGTGTCGAGAAATATTGTATTCAAATATTGTATTCAGGCCGGCACGACCCAAATTCTTTCATGTCATGTGTCGAGAAATATTGTATTCAAATATTGTATTCAGGCCGGCACGACCCAAATTCTTTCATGTCATGTGTCGAGAAATATTGTATTCAAATATTGTACGTTTTGATGGGTGTCGAGATGGATGACATCTAAGAGATGTATATGTTGTATTCAAATATTGTATTGAAATGTTGTTTTCAAATAAAAAGAGATATATATGTTGCATTAAATGTTCTATTATTTCGCGTGCATGCACAGTGATAGATGGCGCACTCCGGACACGATGATCTTGATTTCGATGCGGGAAATGATTTTCTACTTAACGAAATAGCGATGGGCACTCTCATAAGCTACGATGAGGCCAACCCGGTAGATCCAATGGGTGATCAAGCTGCCCCGGCTCAAGCCGGTGACCAGGCCGCCTCGGCTCAAGCCGGTGATCACGCAATCCATGCTCAAGCCGGTGATCCAACCGGCCAGGCTGAAACTAATGTCGACGGCTGTGAGGTATATATAGCCTGAACAGGGAAATGACCGTTTCTTACATGTCTCATAGCAATAAGCCTCTGACACGTGTTCCTGTTTTTTTTAAGCCGGAAACGTCCAACAGCCAATCCAAACAAATAAGAGGGCCTAACAAAAAGCCGTCGACAAAGTACGTGATAACTCAAGTTTCGGCCACTGGGAAGCCCGAAGCCCCTATGTCGGCACTTGCCCCCTTCAACAACGCCTGCGGAGTCATTGTGAGGGATCACGTCCCTATTAGCATCAAGACATGGCCCAAGGTTCCTACGGCTACGAAAGAGCTGCTCTGGAAGGATATAAAAGAAAACTTTACGATTCCGACGGCTTATGAAAACAAGTGCAAGAAATTTACTCTGAGCAAGATGGCGTTATGCTTTCAGTCGTGGAAGAGCGAGCTCAGTAAGAAGTACGTGCAGACCGGAACAACACCAGACTTCAATAAGTATCCGAAGCTAGCGGATCACTGGCAAACATTCGAGGAGTACAAGCTGTCGGTTGAAGGCAAGGCCGCGAGTGAGCAGAACAAGGCCAACGCACAGAAGAAACAATACCACCACCATCTCGGGTCCGGTGGTTACATCAAGGCTATGCCAAAATGGGAGAAGCAGGAAGAAGAGCTTAGAAAAAAGGGTATAGTACCTGAAACAGAAGACTGGGAGCTCCGCCCACGCAACTGGACCTTGGGCCACGGAGGGAGGCTGAAGGATGATGGCAAGCTGGAGATGGCACCACAAGTGCAACCCGTGAAAGAAAGGATTGTGGAAGCCATCGAGAAGCAACGTGCAGGTTCCTTGGTGGTAGACAGGGAGAATGACGAGCTTACGTACGCACTCGGGAACGCAGAGCATCCAGGAAGGACACGAGGACTTGGCAAGCAGGTGCCGTGGATGGCTGGCTTCTCAAATGATCAAGCCACATACCGGAGCCGGGAAAGAAGAAAAGTAAGAGAACACAACAGAGTCAGCAAAATCGAACGGGAGCTCAAGGAGCATAAGGAAAACATGGCAGAAATGCTAAAGCGGGAAGTGCATGCTGCAATCGCCAGTCTTCAAAGACCAGGTGGGGTTATCGTCATGCCTCCGGAAGTAGATGTGGTTAGTCCCCCGGGCTCCGGTCGGCGAAGCAGCTACGCGTCAAACAACGTGCCGGCCGATGAATTGCAGGCCCGTTATCCCGTGGACGACATCATCGTGCCCCGCCAATGTGAGCTACGCGTCCAACTGCACAACCTCACCCTCAAGGTGGCTTACGCTTTGGCCTTCCCCGTGGAGTCGGGCCAGACATTCCACTGTAACCCTATACCCGCGGGATACTCCAAGGTCACGGTGGACGAGGTGGTGGCCGGATTTGAGGATATGGAGCTCGATATTGCTGGAGGAGACGATGTGACCAAGCTTGGAGAGGCCGTCCATAACATCATCCTCTGGCGGAAGAAGTACATCGTGTTTTCTGATGGTGTGGAGGTGACATCTATACCGAGACAGAACACTCCACCGAGACGGAGCTCACCTCCTCCACCAAGACAGGCCACGCCACCACGCAACGCCTCGCCGGTGAGACAAAGCACTCCACCACCCGCTAGCGCTATGCGCAGAAGCCCAACACCGCCGCCAGCCCCTCAAAGCAAAAGGAAGCAGCAGCCTCCGAGAGAAACAACGGAGCCGGCATCTCCCCCCAGTAAGAAGCTTGCTAGCAAAAGGAGCATTCCTGCAGCTAGAACGACAACAAGCAGCAGGGCGGCCGGTTTCCCATTCAGACAGAGAATGAAGGAACCTGGAAAAACACCTTATGAGATGACGTCTGAGGAGCTAAAGAGCGAGTCGAAGAAAGCTGTGGACGCATGGATAGAGGGGTATAAAGCTAAAACAAATCCACCGCCAAAGGAACGAATTGATTCAAAGATCGCGGACTTCTTCGCGACAACTAGTCAGCACCGACCGCCTCTCTGTACCGACTACCAAAGAACTATCAGAAAGCACGTCTTCAAGAGTAAACAACCTCCGGGCACATACATGAGCAAGGAAGAACAGGAGGAGGCAAAACGTCTACAGATGGAGTATGACTTCATGAGGGAAGCTGGCCTTGATAACATAGATGCCGCCCGTGGAATAACTGATGATCTTCCAACGGCACAAGTCAGGTGGCCATTTAAGCTGGGCCAGCCGTTGCTAGACCCTAAGGACATACGAAAACTACCGGTCAAGATGCGACGCGCGCATGAATGGTACGAACACAGGTCCGCCAGGGGATATGCTCATTGCTGCGTCTCGTTTCAAGAAGAACATTTACATCGAGGGAATGATCAATTGATAAATCTTGAATTTGAAGACTGGTACAATGTGTACCATGCAGACGCCGTCAACGTGTCCTTCATGACCTGCTGGTGCCTGTGAGTGTCGACTCCACAAGATGTATATATATATATCTATACATGCTGCTTGCCGAGAACCCTAATTAATTAACTCAATTAACCTATTTTCTGTAGAATGGAGATACAAAGACTTAGAAAGCAGAAGCCGAACTCGATTGGCTTCCTTGACCCTTGGTTGGTCAACGAGGAAGTCGGGCAATACCCTGGAAAACCAAAGGAAATCCACGACTACGTTGTACATGCACTAGTACAACAACACTACAAGCAATACATACTTCTGCCATTCAACTTTAAGTACGTGCTGATGTCCTCACTAACATCTCGTTCTTACATTGCTTAAGGCACCTGATGGCACACTATATATTGTTTAATTACATTTCATAACTGTTGCAATATATAAATAGGTTCCACTGGATCCTTATAATCATAAAGCTTGACCAAAGCATGATCATCGTCCAAGACTCACGGAGAAAACCGCAAAAGGAATACCAGTGGATAATTAACCTCCTTAACAAGGCGTTCCTGAGCTTTCAAGAGATTCAGAAAGGACGTTTTAAGAAGGAATTCGATGTCAAGCTAAGCGACTGGGTACGCTAAAACGACGTAATTGCCCTTTGTCAATTAATATTTCTTGTTATTACTGATCTGTAATTGCCCCGCATCGACCATAGGTAAAACAACAATCTGCGGGAAACAACCTATGTGGCTACTATGTGTTCCACTATATCCAAATGATGTGCCACGGCGAGCTTGAGCCTCAAACTCCTGAAGAGGTTCGTATATATATGCACGCAACCATGCATCTAGCAACAACTTAATAACGTTCTTATGTGCTCCATTAATTTACATTATGGGTGCACGTATTTATTTATTTTTCACTTTAATTGAATTGGCAGCCCGACATGGATAAACATACTGAAGTGTTACCACATCATCGGGTGCTCGCATTACGAGAACAACTGTTCGGCTTCATTCTCGATGAGGTCATTAACCCCCAGGGCGAGTTCCATTATCGAGATCCATATTCGAACACGAACGAACTAGGGACGACTTCTACGTCGTCAAAGAGCGTCAAGAAGAGTACCGCAAGAAAAAAATGAACTGTTTTGTCCATTTTGCACAATGTATATTAATTATAAACTTTGTAAATTTGGCCGGTGCATATAAAGTGTACATTATTACATGTATTATCTAATATATTTAAGCTTGTTTGATCGCTAATTATATGCTCATCCTATATGTATTTAAATTTAAACGACAAATAAAAAAATCTCCTGCCGAAATATATATTTAAATATCTATTTGCGCCGCCCAGAAACGAATTAACCAGGTGGCAATTAAACTGCACGTTTGCGCAAGCGGTTACTCAACCGCTTGCGGAGATGCTCTCTGCAAGCGGTTTGTGGCTCCAACCGCTTGCAGAGAGCCCCACGTAGCTTCCAGGCCCGCCCGCGCCATCGCCCCGCGAACCGCTTGCAGAGGGGCTTCATTAGCGGCTCTAGGAGCCGCTTGTGATGCCCCTCGGGCATCAGTCGCGGTTGGCTGCAAGCGGTTCGAAAACCGTTTGCATAGGCCTTACGAGCCACTTGGTCTACCCCGATCCGCAGTAGTGGGGCCGCCGCCGACGGCGGCGGCCGGCTAGAGCTCCGGCGAGGGAGGGGCTTGGCGGCGAGGCTTGGATGCCGCACGAGTCGCCCAGCAGCAGAGCGACGCGGGGGCCTGGCTCCATATGTTCCTTGCTTAATAAATTATTTTGCATGCACTTCTGTTCAACGTAGCACATTACCAAAAAGTTGAAACTGAACTAAACCTCTAGTTTTCTTCATATCTCGAAATTCTTTTTGATATTTCCCATTTTTCTTCGTTTATACCAATCTTCAGTAACCCTGTCTTGTAATAGCCATCGTTCTTCCAGACGTGGCTGAAGATAGAGGTGGGCGTTTATTTTTTTTTGGTTTATTCGGTTCGGTTTTTTTTATTTAAAAAATTTGGTATCTGAAAAATGAGTACCAAAATTTTATCGGGGAAAACTACTATCGAATACGGAAATACCGAACTATTTCGATATTTCAGTATTTCGGTAGTACTGAATTTTATATGTTACAGTTAACTAGTAGCGATTACTAGTAGCACTAGAGCCGAGTACTAGTAGCGATTGCCGACAGGTTAACTGGACTTCCTGTGGACCGTAGTCTCATTTGGTGAGCTACTGGGCCTCGGTGCTTCTGGACGGCTCAATGGTGTGCTACTGGGCCTGCGCCCCTATGGGAGATGCGGAGAGGCAGTACTGGACTGCTCCAATGCCCAATGGTGAGCTACTGGACCTGCGCCCCTGCTGGAGACGGGGAGAAGCACGAGGCCGTGGGATTGCGGGAGGCCAGTCGGTTCACAGGCTGGGTCTGGTTTGGCGCTGGGCTGAGAAATAGGTATAATCGGTAGTTCGGTTTTAAGCAACGCTACTGAAACCGAACCGAACTACCAAATTTTTTTTGGTTTTCTACCGAACTGAATACTGAAAATAGAAAATACCAATTTTTTCGGTTTATTCAGTTCGGTTCGGTCCGGTATTTCTGTTTTGATTTTTTTCTGCCCACCCCTAGATGCATCAAATCCAGGACCCATGCTTGGGATGCCTCTCAGAGCCAAGGAGAGTTCTAATACTCACATGCTTCATGTGCAGTTCTTCTATGGCTACTAACAGCATCCTGCATCAAGACGGGGCGTCCACAGATGGCGAAGCGTGCCATTGAGCTCACGGAGGCTTAGCTGCTCAAGCACAGCTGGTTCGAGCACTACCACTACTACAGGACGGGCGCTACATCACTGTTGGACCGAAACAAACTTCACTACTGGTTTCGAGATTGACAATAAATAATCGGGAGTCAATATTACTGCTAGATATAAAATCGGCAGTGGTAAGGATTATCACCGGGTCGTATATTAAACTAGTAGTGATTAATAAATTTCGCTGCTGGTTCTTTGTGACATCCTAATAAATATTAGAATGTCGCAAGTTTTATTTAAAAATAAAAACGAGTTAAAATATTTCTATTATTTTTCTATATGAAAATCCCTAAATTTTCAAAGAAATATTTACATATAAGGATTTATTTTATTAATTATTGTCATTATAATTTACAATTTATAAAATTTTGAACTTAACGATTTCAAATGCAAAAGTTCCCTCCTCGTTTTTATCTGTTCCTCGGTTGAAACCCTAAAATCCTCTGGTTGAGCCGACCGTCCATCCCTTTCCTTGACTGAAACCCTAATACTCCTTGGCCACGTCCGAACTTGTGTCCCGATCAAACCCTGGCATCCTCCAATCCGGACCCCTCTACCCTTCTCTCCTCGACCTAAAACCGAATCGATCAGCCCTTCCCCTATAGCATTGGCCGAGCCATGCCCTTCGTTGGCCGACCATTGTCTAACGACCCGAAACCATAATTTCGGCTGACCTCCATCGAAACCCTAGCCGGTCAAACTTCGGTCTCTCCCGACCAAGACAAGTCCTTGGTCTGATCTCTTTCCTTCTAACTAGGTCGGTCATAAGCGAACCACTTCTCTCTCTTCTCTCTACCTTGTCCCTTTACCTTAGTTGACCGAAAACATGAACCCGATTCGTGTCTTACCCAAATCCATCTCACCCATAGCAGACCGATTCGGTGGAGCGCACCGACCAAGCTCTTCTCTGACCCGCCTCCCTACCGATCCTTTCTCTCTCACCTACCCTCATCAAATTTTGAAAACCCCTACCATAATCCTTCTCCTATTCAAATTCCAATTTAAGGCCTAATTATGCAATTTAATGCCATTTATGTGCTTTAATGCCTTAATGCCCATTTATGCCAATCAATGCCCAATCATGGCGATTAAACTTTCCTTTTTTGCCCCTCCTCCTCTCTTTTTTCTCCTCTTCTTACTTTTTTCTCTCTTGTTCGCATGCACAAGGCGCCATTGCCTCCATGCCTTGCTAACCAGTCGCCGCCTCTAGCCGTGCCGTCGTCTTCGCCGAGCGCTTCCGGTGCCCCGGGCACAGCCGTCGCCGTAGCCGTGCACGCCGTCGCTCTACTGGCCTAGCTACCTCGACGTGCCGCCTGCAGGCCCACCGCCGCCACTCTGCCTCGGGAAGCTGCCGCCCCTCGCCGGCGCCGGAGCTGCCGCCATGCCCCTCTCCCTTGCCGTGGCCACCTTCCTCCACCCCTCTCTTTTTCTCTCTCTCTCTCTCTCTACTTGGTTCAAGGTGATGCCGATCTGGAGGTTGAAGAAGAGCGGAGCCCGATTCCCTTTTGTTCAATCGACTGTGCACATATGGTTGAACAATGCACCTTCGCCATTTTATTTCTCCTAAGCAGAAGGTTCGATTCACTCCAAACTAATTTTCCTAGCTTCCTACTGTTTTATTTACCTACTATATTAATTTCGTATTTTTCAGAATTTTCCTTGCATCGGTCTTTGTGCATGCGCCTCGTTTGGCGTGCCGTCATTGTTGACTTCGCCGAGCGGTCATTTGGCGACGCAATTGAAGGGAAAAATACTCCGTCCTGGGGTTCGCTCGAATCCGATGCATGTTTTGACGATCGAGGCACCTTCGCCAGTAAATTGTTTAGTATTTCTATTAAAATATATTTACTATTACGGAAACGCTTGTGTTCGGCAGTCCGGCCGTTCGGACGTGCGCAAGGCAGTGGGCCTGTAGCCCAAGGCCGGCCCATGCATGCGAGCTCACGGGAAAACAGCATGCGCAGGGCAATAAAAAACGATGACGCAAGCTGACGTCAGCAGATTCCGTTTTTTGTATTCTTCTTTCGGCGACCATAATTTTTGACTGGGTGCTCTAATCCAAACACCGTTTGCACCAACGTGTTCCTCGTATTTTTACGAACAAAACAAGATGTTTGTTGCCATATAAAGCTTCAAACTTACCCGACGAAACTTAGGGTTTGCCTATTGAAACTTGGGTTTCGCCTACTGAAACTTGGATTTTCATATTCGTAAAACTCGTGAACTATCAAGTTTCATCAGGTTTAATGCAAGTTTCATCAAGTTTTAATAGGTTTCATTCAAGTTTCTTCAAGTTTCATCAGGCCAATCCAAGTTTCATCAAGTTTCATCCAAGTTTCATCAGGTTACATCAAAGTTTCATCCAAGTTTCATCAGGTTTCATCAGCACACAACCAAGGTTTATCAGCACACGGCCAAGTTTTGCTAGTATATATGTAAGTTTCATAAGTGCCTTCTCCTAATTCACATCAAAAAATTGAAAAAGTGAAAAAAATTCAAAAATTCAAAAAGTATTTAAAATGGGTTGCTCTCGATTTTAGAAGAATTATGAAATTTATTCCTCGCATTTTGAACACTGTTTGAATTTTGTACAAAAATCAGAAGTTTAATCGGAAGTTTAATCAAACGCACTGCTTTATCTAGTCGCTAGGTAGCTGCATGGGAACGCACCGACGCGGACGCATGTAGCATGTTGGATTGGCTTAGTGCCAGGGATCGAATGGCCCAGGTTGGTCCGGACCGAGCGCCAGGCGTAGGACGTCCGACGCCTGGCACTGCCGTTACTATTATTTATTTGTTTGCATCTCGTGTTACGTGTAGACTGTACGGGTATTTATACCAAAGTCGTGAGTGCCGATAGATATTTGGAAGGTCGTCAAGATGAAGACTCGGGTTGGAACATTGTCGTCGGTGACATTAAAGTTGTGAGCGCCGACAACCTCCCGGAAGCGCATGAAGACTCGGTGCTGTACTGAGGTATCGCCGACGATTTCGCAAAGGATCATCAAGACCCGGATTCTAGCCGAGACGTCGCCATTAAAGAGCTGAGCCGATGTCGTCGATGATTCCTTGCGAGGCCGATCGCTACTAGGCAAGCACTAGTTGTTTGCATATTCCTGTCCTATGTTTTAATATCTCTGTCCGTCCAAAAGTAGGTGCTCTTTTGGCTATGATTTAGGGAAACAGGTGTTGGACGGAGGATGCATAATCGTCTTTACTTTTTGTATTTCACATTTGCATACATATTAGAATAGTGTGTGTGCCTTATTCATGTTAGTCATTTACTAGCATGGCTAGACCTCATTTGATGAACCCTTTACTGTTTCATTGCCTATCCTTTGACTAGATGTTAGGATTGCATTGGGATTCACTATAAAATGTGCCTTGTGAGGCGTATGCCTTGTGATGGTGTTTTTGGTTAAACCCTGAACAACTAAAACTAGTGTAGAATGTTTAGGGGAGACCCGATAGTGATGGTTTCGGGACTGTGGTGGAGATTCGAGGGTCTTCTCTAATAAGGACCCAAGCTTGTGTACTACTAGACCAAACCTTACCGTACAGCCACTTGTGCCTTCGGCCCTGGCTTACCGGTTGCTACTAACCACTTGATCGTAGGCTGGCCGGTTATGGTTCAATACTTTTGCCCTTGGGTAAGGCTAACTACTTTACCTGAGGGGTAGGTTCGTTCTTGAGACCGAATGGCTTAGTTGGGGAATGCCCCCGGGTGGTGCCCTACCGCAGCGGACACCGGTGGGGCCGGGGAAACAAATGAAAGGGCAGGCGAAGTGGTGGGCATAGTAGGTTGGAAAAGTCTTGTACCGTTTCTCCTAGTGGATGAGACAGGGCTTGTGGGGAAATTTTACACACTCTGCAGAGTTAAATCTATCATGATAGCCGTGTCCACGGATATGAACGGGGCGGGAGGTTTGCCTCGTAGATTCACCTTTTTAATAATTGAACTTGACTAGAGTAGGCTGGGATTGGCCTGGTTTGATGATGCACCTTCCTTGATGTTCGTGATGGTACTATAGATTCATGCATTCAATAAAACATCACTTTTCCTAAAACTTGATTAGTAAATAGGTCTTTGTGTAAAATGGCCCATTCCCACAACCTTTGTCATTGCATACATTTGTTAAGGATTGATTGCTGGGTAGCCGCGCACTCATTATATATATCGCGGATAATTTTATTATTCAGGTTGCAAGTATGATCAGGACCAGAAGGGTCCGAACTCAGGTGTGCAGGACTAGCTACGGGTGTCTGGGTCAATTGCTTGGATATCGTCGCTGAAGGCTGTTGCTGCTCTGATGTTCTTGTTATTCGTTCTTAATATTTGGTAATACCTGTTTTATTGTAATAGCTTATGATGCTACCGTTATGATAGCCGTTTAATTGTCCATCATGAGGTACTAGTTTGGGCCTAGTATATGATCACAGTGCCGGATTCCATACGAAGGGGGTCGAGACATTCTTTTGCACGAGCCAACAGTGATACTTCGCTGTCATTGCCGGTTTGTAGCCATCCAGCAAGCTGACTGGTGTACAACCCAACAGGGATAATTTGCTATCATCGCCGGTTTGTAGCAAGTGTCGCTAGTGATTAGCCTATATCACGGTCGGTTTTCTGCACGAAACGAAAGTGAAAGTCACTATATATCACCGTCGACATAACTCAAGAACCGGCCGTAATATTCTCTTCCCCATCACATACATACATACATACATACACACACACACATACATAATTTATATATATAT
>SPJY01015242.1:1403936-1570658 GCA_005191435.1 Raddia distichophylla | reverse complement strand
GGGGGGGGGGGGGGGGGGGGGCTGGGCTGAGGTAAAGTGGCTGCTACCCTTACTAGGAAGGGTAAAGGGGAGAGTGAATATGGGGGGTTATGTGATGTACCTGCTTGGAATAGGAAAGCAAGGTTATCATAATGACTTAAAAAGTGAGGCATTGTTTTTAATATTTTTCACAATGCTTGCGCGGTTTTCCGCAATGCTTTAAGCGAGTCACTAGGAAGGTTATCGTAGTGATTGTGCGAAGCTTAGCATTGTTGAGGTTGTTTTCTCAATATCTACGCGGTGTGCGAGATATTACAAAACCTTGGGTCTTATTGAATAAAAATGATTATTGAATAAAAATGACACATTTATCATCCAACCATATAAGAAGCTGTTGTATGGGTAAAGTTAGATAGGTTCTGCAGAGCTGATTAACAAAAACATCGATGGACCCTGCTTCGGGAATATGAAGTTGTGTCAATTGGGTGATGCCTATTTTATTCATAATACTCATGATTTTAAAAAGAATTGACATCTAAAAGATGATGTGTTAAGGAATGGAGTATTTGGAGATAGTATTTATTAATGTTTTAAGTCTTTGATAAAAAGAGAATATTTGGTGAAATAATATAGAATTTTGAATTTATAAATAATTGCATAAAACACTTTAAGCAAGGCCAACACTGTCATTTGTTAATCCTTCCATATAGTTATTATTTAAATTCCTATTGGAACCTGCAAGTTTATACTTACCGTACAATCGGGAACTGTTCATTTTAAATAGATAGATCCATTTTCGGTTGCAAATTTTGTAATAACAGAAGAAGAAATGGATCTTTTCGGCCAGAACTTCTAAGTCTTCCCTACACCCTAAACTAGGAGTTAGGATTATAAGATATATCACTTTTGGTATTGTAATCTTCTTTGTAAAAAATTCTATAAAATAAATTAAAGTGTGGTTGTACAAACAATTCTGTAAGATTGTTTTGGGAGAAACAATTTCTAATATTCAATATTAAAAATTGGGTCCCCACAGTCACTCATTCACTCTCTCTCTATATATGCTCTCCAGCAAAGTAGAAAGCCACGCTACTGCTCACCAGCACAACGACAAATCCACCTCATCTCCATCGTGCCCTCTCTCTCATTTATCTTTTCCTCTCTATTTCATATCTATACCTTCTCCACAACTTCATCCGATGAACTTGGCTGTCAAATCCGTCGAGCATGACGCTAGTAGAGAGCCTTGTGGGATTTGGAGAAGATGCTTGTAAAAGATGCATCATCAATCTTGTGCCTAAAACATTACTGTACCATGTGTGTATGAAACATAGTTAATAGTTAATAGGGTGCCTCAAGCTTGGCTTGACCTAGATCAAGATGATGATGTTCCTTCCCTGGTGTCAAGGCTAGGTATTTATATTGTGCTATTTTCTATGTCTACTTGTAATATTTCTTACAAATTAGGACGAATACGGCAGTACATGAAATTCTATCTATAACAGCCAAAATTTGGGGGCAATTCAAAAATTTCGAATTTCAAAATTAAATTGAATTTATGCTGGCAAATGGGCCCCATTTCTCCTCCTCCTCCTCCTCCTCTCTCTCTCTCTCTCTCTCTCTCTCTCTCTCTCTCTCTCTCTCTCTCCCTCTTCCTCTCTCTCTCTGCCCGGTGGGCCTGTCCGCCGCTCGGCCAGCACGCTGCCACCCTTCTCTGCTTCCCCTGACTCGCGCTGTGCGCCGCGTCGATCACATTCACGCCGACCGCGCCATCATCGCCGCGCCGCTGCCCTGCTGTGCCGCGCCGGCCCGTCACGTCGCTGTGCGCCTGCGCCCTCTTAGTACCATTAAGCGCGCCATGGACCAACCGCCTCGCCCGGCCCCTATAAAGCCAAGGGCCACCCCGCCGGCGAAGCTTTCCCCTTTTTCCTCAAAATTCACCGCTCTGACGCCGAGGATATTCTCGTCAAATTCGTGAGCCCGAGACCCTCTCCTCTCGCCCTAAGCCTCTAAACTTCTCCCTAATCGGTTCGCCCCGCCCAATTTCAGCCGTGCTGTCCCGTGGAGCTCCGCCGGCGCCACCCCTGCTTCGTCCATCGTCGGGTTCTTCGTCGCCAGACACCTCCGCACAACCCCTCGCCTGGCTGTGAGTTCGTGAGCACAGGTGACACCCCCTCTAGCTCTCCGCTCAATTCCATAGCGTGTAGGTCCGAAATGTGGGCGGGCATCACCGGTGAGCCTCGGCTCGGCCGCCGCATGCCGCGCCACCTCATTCGGCTACCTCCGGGCCTGGCACATGCTCCCCTAGGCTCCCTAGGAGCTGTAGAAGCTAGCCCCCGCACGTTCTCGACCAGAATGTGACCGTAGCGCTACCGCGATGTCCGCAGTCGCCGTTGGCCACGTCGTCGAACCGAGGAAGACGAAAGCCTCCGGTCGTAGATATCGCGTCAAGATTCGTGCCGACCCATCGTCTTTGAGTCACTGTCTAGCGGGTCCCACCTATCAGCTCTCCCCAGCGTACGATGGGTTTAAGCCGTGGCTCGGTATCACTGACACATGGGCCCAGCCACACCTGGCAGATTAAGTGGTGGCGTCCTCTAGTATGGACGCCTCCTCCTTGCGTTGGCGCCTCCTCTGATCCCGCCTTCGACGCAGTCACTGCTGCGGGCGGGGAGCGCGCGTGGCCAGGCCGTGGGCCGATTCTATCTTTGGGCCAGCTCGTTGGTTGGCTCAGCCCAGTAAGATTTAACGGTTAAATACCGATTTAATCATTGAGTTAAATGCATAAGTAGCTTTTAAATTATATAAAATAGCTAGAAACTTCCAAAAATTCTAGAAAAATATAGATAATTAATAGAAACCATTTCTGATTTTATAAAAATATATGATAATAGCCACTGGATTGAAGAAATGGCATTCTTCCTTAATTTGGATAGAGTTTCCTAGAAGAAAATGATTAAAATAGAAACTAAGGTAATATTGATTATATTAAATAAAGATTCTGACTCTAAAATCCTTAAGGTAACAAAATGGGTAGATAATTGTCATCATAAATTTAAAATACGGTGAAATGCCATCCTTGCCTTAATATATTCATAGGAATATTTACTTGCTAGACGCCAACAAATAATTCACTCGTTCCCTATTATATTAATTAAGGAGCTGACTTTAGAAAATATATTAATTTGACATATAAATTAGGATTACAGCATATACATAGGAAGCACTTAAAATAGACCATTATCGATAAACTTACCTTTTGTATGCCGTATTTCGTCGAGCGGCTATCGTGTGTCGTTTCCTAAAACCCTAATCGCCCTATTATGATAGTATCATACGATATCGTATTTTGGGATAACTATATTATTATACAATCATATTATTACCTAATAGAGCGTTAGAGCATGCATGGCATATCATACGAGAATTAGATCCGCTAATCGATCTTGTGCTTTAATGTCGAGGGTTAAGCCTAGGTCGTGCATGCATCATGATTCATGTTCGCCCCGCAGTTACTGCCGATTCTTGTTCGCGTGATTGATTCTTCGCGTGATTGATTCTTGTGATCAATTACTTCGCGTGATTGATTCTTGTTCCTCCCATGCTCTGTGATGTTGATGTGTTTTACTGCCGATTATTATGTGATTTTTCAATGTTTTGCTGGTCATTACGACAACGTAATGAAATGTAATCAAAGTAATCGATGTGAACAACGTGACGTAATGAAATGTAATCGGAGTAATTGTACGAAACCCTAATTACTTTTTTTTAGTTTGAAACATTGTTAGTAACAAAAAGTAATTGGGTTCATTGTTGTAAATATCATGAAGTATTAAGAAGTAATCTGGATGAAACCATAATTCCGTAAAAAATGAATTATCGTCGTCGGTAAAATATATTCATCTCGTTTACTATGAATTACTGTCAGATCATGAGGGGTTCAATTTGAAATTTTCAAAATATTTCAAATTCACATGGCAATTGAGATCTTGATTTGTTCGCAAAAATACCAGTAATAATATGATGAAAAGCATTCATCAATCGGATTAACGAATCAAAAAAACTAGCAGGAAAACGAACCAAACATATGTTGTTAATGCTCCCACGATTGTAGGAGTGACATGTAGACCAAATTACTGTCGACAGCCAAAATCAGTTATTTTCAGTTATTATGAATTACCGTCGAACTGGCTGGGATCACCCCATCCTAATATGGATGAGTGCGGCCTGTTGTAGAATAGCTTATTCTACATTTTTGTTGCTGTTATAAAACATTTGTTTTACTTTTATGAAAAATTCTGTTTGTTTCTATAAAACACATGTGAAACATTTTTTTCCTTTTTTATATCATTTTTGTTTGTCATAAAAAAAACATTGAAATTTTTTGTTTGCATATTGAAATATTGTTTATATGGATTAAAACATCTCCAACCAAACTAGAAACATATTGTATGCTTCTGTAAAATATTGTTTGTAGGGATCAAAACATTTCAATCCAAACTTAACAAATGTTTCGTTACAATAGTACTTCAACCATGTTTTCCTAATATTTGGATGATGTTCCTAGAAAAAAAAACATCTCAAACATATGCACATTTGCTTTGTGGAACATTTTCTCAAGTTGAGACATCTTCAACTAACAACCGAAGGGACCGGCTAGATGTCAGTCAATCAAGAGTTATTTTTAACTTTGTCAATTGCCTTCCTCCCAAGATCCCTCCTCCTCCAGCTCCCCGATTCCGCCAACGCTGCCTCTCCCCCTCCTTCTCCCTCACGGACGTTGTTGCTTCATGCTCCTTCCCCACCACCCATGGCCAGCAGCACCGCCACCACCTCGCCGCTCCACTCACCGTCCTCCTGCCGTTGGATCTCCACTGTCCACCCTAACCCAGTCAACTCTGGCTTAGATTCACCGCTCCTTCACCGCCCCAACTGTTTTCACCCCCTCCCTCAGCTTCATCACCATTGCCGCCGCCTCACTGCCACCCACACGCTCTCCTCAAAGCTGAGGCCCAACCCTAACCCTAACTCAACCGAAGAGGATGCCGGCGACATCGCTATGCCGGCGTAGAGGAAAAAACGTGGCGGCCTGATTCTAGGTACCAAGAATCGAATGATACTTTGTTAAAACGCCTGATAGTTAGCAAAAGCGACAACCGAAGAATATACTTTTCAGACGTTAACAGCCAATGTTTGAAACATTTACGTCGGATGTTAACACCAATGTTCGTCATTACTTCAACAACATTTCACTGGTGCTATGATCATGTTCCTAACAGCTTGCGACTTTTTGCTGTGATAGAACGTCTGATTCAAGTCACCCAAAAATAAAGGCAGCTTCAAAATGTTTGTCTATCATAGGAAGGAATGTAACCATCATAATATTTCTAATCTCTACTCACTTCAATGTTTTCAAAGATAGGAAGCAATTTCGGTATGTCGTTTAGCACAGGTACATATGTCATATTGTTTTCATATATTCAAGGCTTCCTTGATATGACTGCTGACAAGCATTGTATGGTATGGCATATTAGACCAATAGAGAATTTTCGGTAATCAAAAGATGGCCTCAGTATTATCTCACTGAACTAACTGCATTTCATACAAGCTAAATGTTCAAAGAAACCACCTGCACCAGGTTCTCCCTGTCGACAACAAATGATCTAATTACCTTTCCTGATGGCGTCTCAACTTCTACCGTATATGACCCATGGTAGCCTCTGAATTTAAACTCTCCATGGCAATCGACGTTGCCATCAGCACGGGTCAGCCACTCTTGCTTCAGAGCAAGGTACCTTTTGCCAGCTTCATTGATTGTTCCATCCGCATCGATGAGATGAGCATGTTCTCGAAACATAAACATCTCCCAGAATCCCCAAAGTATGATACCCTCCACAGCAGGATGTGCAAAGGCTTCACGGAGGAACACCTCAAGATCGTCAGCTCGAATGTGTTCATTCTCTGCCATGACATCCAACTCAGTAATCCAAATAGGGAGGCCCAGTATGCCAAGCTTGTCCAGGGCATCACATATGATTTCTCCCACTGGATGGCTGATATGACCTTGCAAACCAATCCCACCAACTGGGGCACCACGTTCTTGTAGATCAACAATCTGCTCGATGAACTTTTCTGGCGTAGATTTTGAATCGCATCCATCTTCCACATTGTAGTCATTCACAAAAAGGACTGCTGAAGGATCAAATTTATGTGCTTCTCTGAACATGTGAGCTCTAATATCCCTTCCCAGTCTATCTTCATAAAAAGATCCATGAAGCATCTCATTGTTTACATCATGATGTTTGAACCGTCCTTTGTACCTTGACAACAGGCTTTGCAAACGATTTTGTATGGCAGCCATCAGGTGGTGGCCATGCAATGACCGAAGCCATGGCTGGACTGCATCTTCCACTTCCCAGAATAAGCAGTGACCACGAACTTGTATGTTGTGCTTCTGGCAAAATTCAAGCAACTCATCACAATCTTTGTAATTTAGTTTTCCTTGTTCCGCTTCTGTCCAGTACCACTTCAGTTCATTCTCAAATACAGCCCAGTTGAAGTTCTTCACAAAGAAATTAGCAAGATCCTCATTCTCAATGTTACTTCTCCCAATGCACGATCCAAATGGAAAACTGTTCTCAGTCTGTTGTATGCGAATAGATGAACCAGAAAGATTTGCAGTGTTTGATCCTTGGAACTTCAGAACGATATCGCGCTTCCTTACCTACAAAAAATAATAGAAAATTAAATTTAAATTATCTCACAAAATCACCCTATTATAAACAATAAGTGGATGATGCACAGATAAAAAGGTTTCAGTTCAACACAGATTTTGAAGAACAAAGATATCTTTACAAGCTCTTGTAAAAACAGCAAAGGCCTTGACAAGAAAAACATCAAAGGGAGTCTCACCTTGTCTGATTTCTCCTTCAGATACTCAAAACGGGCTTTCCTGTCTACTGCATAAATTTGGAAGCCCATGACTCTAAGATCAACGCCTGGAGGAGGGCCCTGAACATATGCAGTGACTTTAGACGGCTGTTTTTCAAGCTTAAATGCTCCTTTGACCTCATACCATTGATCCCCATCAGCTTCCACTTGCCCACCATTAACCCATTGGTTATCCACAGCAAGACAAACATTTACATGGTAGCGATCAATTCCTCCTGATCCAGCGCGTACCCAAGCAGAGACTCTGTACGTGGTATGCAGCCTTAGCTTGTCAGTTATCACCTGAGAAGGCCCCATCCAAACATCACTGCGATTTGTGGCAAGGATATAATGACCATTTATATGTTGCTGCCTTGAGGGGTCCCTCAAGATGGACCTTAGCATATGGGGTGATTCGGTGTGGATACTCAATCGACATGACCCCATAGGACTCCACCCAGCAAGCCCGCGACCATGAGCGCTGTTGTGTATTACATTAGTGCCATAGGAAACATTCTGCATACAAAGAAAACATCCTTGAGTTACGAATAAAAAATACTTGAATTGGAAAGGGCATGTTATAGCTTTACTATCACGATTCATAATTGAAAAAGGTTTATAAAAAAAACATATTTTGCATGTGTTAAAATCATTATTATTCTTGGGCAGGAAGTTTATGAAGCAATTAGCATACAAACCTCAATTTTTGGGCACGGTGCAGCCTGGAGTTTTCTTGCTGGAGATAGAACAAGACCATCTACAAGAATGTCAATTCCTGCAGGTGGCCCCTCTATAAAAAGAACAGCTTTGGAAAAGGGAGCATGAAGGAGGAATTTTCCTTTCAAATGTGCCCACTGCTTATCAGAAACCTGGTTTCTTTGTTAATTCAAAAACAAATTAGCAAACCAGTATATATATGGCTCCTAAAAAATATCATAGCAACCCAAGGGTGAAAATATAATCAAATAAATAGTATACTTACTTCGCAAGGCACACATATCGTTCACGGCCATATTCTTGCACCCACAAAGTAGCACGAACTTCAGCATCATTGGCACTGCCAAATATGCGAACGGGAGAACTAATCTCGTAAAAAACTTTTCTCTGCACTCTGCCTGTGATATCTTGCTGGATGCCATTCCAATTGTGAACTCGTCCAGTTGCTGAAGCAAAATAGCTGCCATTTAAGGGCTGTACATTCCCATATCCAGTGAACTCATGCCTGCATATATTGCATCCTCTTCCAGACCAATTGTTTAACCCTTCATCAAAGTGAGGATTCTTTACAATAGTCTCGATTCCACATTGTACCTTTACTTCCTTTTAAAATAAAAGAAATAGATCATATACATCAGAAAAAATGGTGTGACTTTATGTGCCACAAAGTGTCCAAGTAGATCAGAAGATGGATATATTTGCTACTTATGATTGTATAGCTAGATTGGAAAAGCATGGATATTTAGAACTTACTGGTTGAGTACTTCAGTATGCTTGACCTTTTGCAATAAAGATTTTAAATTTAACTACTTTCATAGAAGAGTTCCAGAACTACACAACGGTTCAAGTTGAACATTCAGTAAATTATATTTAGTTGTTGGGTTAACTTCTGAGAAACATATAACATGCTCTCAATTCAAATGGTAAAATATGTATTCTGGGGAAGTTATAAGAAATGTGGACAATTCAAATGGTAAAATATGTGTTCAGGCGAGGCTATAAGAAATGTGCAAGGAAAAGCACTCACCTTTGACTGCTTATGTTCAGAGCAAGTAATGGTAACAGAATCGATGATGAGATCAACCCCAGAAGGAGGTCCTTCCAAATAAAAGACCACACGTTTTGGCATATTTGTCAAAGAAAAAGAGCCTTCCAACTTCTCCCAATTTTCTTTGGAGGCTAACACACTGTCACATCAGGTTATATCATCTATTGGGGGTATTAAGGAAAGAATTTATCTGTAGAATAATTTTAAAGCACATTACCTTCCAACAGAACTATAGTGTGTTGATTCATCTGGATTTAGCAACCTCAGGGTTGCCTTGACTTCAACTTTCCCATGAGTATTCCCATCAACTCTAACATTTGCTGAAACAGCATAAGCTTTACCAGTAGATACTCTATCTGTAATATCTTGTTCCAGACCTTGCCAGAATTCTGTCCTCTTTGATACAACAGCATAATTCTCTCCTGAGTTCCCTCTGACACCATCAAGGAAACCAGACCATTGTGATGCCACATATGCATGGCAGCAGATAGGGTGCCACATATGAAGGCCTTCAGAAAAATCATAATTTGAAATGATGTTTGCTGTTACAGTTCCACCAATTAATGAAGACACTGTCCGTTCTGTTTTCTGAATAAATTAAAGTAATTGGAAAAAATTAGACACAGAAGTCAACGACTCCAATTGGTATTATCGAACTAGCTTCTATTGAGTACAATATACCAACATATAAGATGCCATGGTGACAATACTTCTAATACATGC
This sequence comes from Raddia distichophylla, assembly GCA_005191435.1. Taxonomy (NCBI): domain Eukaryota; kingdom Viridiplantae; phylum Streptophyta; class Magnoliopsida; order Poales; family Poaceae; genus Raddia; species Raddia distichophylla. Next base: position 1,561,261 of record SPJY01015242.1, on the reverse strand, counting down.
ATTAGAAGATTAAGCAAAGTATATCATCGCTAAAGGCCTACAGCAGTTAGTTTTAGCATATGCATCTATCCTTTTTAGAACCATTCAGAAATGTGGTTGTAACTAGGAGGGAAGATGTATGGATAATTTCTTGTGTTTTTGTGCACTTTTCAGCTTACTCTTTATTTCTTTTTTATGTTGGTATTGATATTATGGTTGTCTAATAGATTATTGATGTCATTTTGACATTAGCATCCATACTTTGTTAACAAAAATTAATTTGAATGTGACATCCTTTTTTTGAAGAATACAAATTTAATCGCCCACAAATATTCACTATATATTGTGTCACTCAATTTATAAAGTTGGTCTATGGTTGCACGTAGTATATGAGAGATATATGCTCTGATCACTATTTGCTCATATGTTATCCATATTCATCTGGATATTATCCATATCCACACCCAAGTCCGTACCTGACACTATCTGTGTCCGAATCCGTATCGGGATAAAATACAATAAGAGTGGTTTCCTACCTGTATCCAAATTTTATCATCCCTAGTTGTAACAGCCCAAATTTTATTTCTATTTTAAAGTTGCATAAATTTTCATCATTTTAAAAATATGTTACCATTTGGAGTTGGCAAGTGTTTTGAAGGAATTCAAATTGAAATTAGTATTGCAAATAAATCTTGAACCCTCTTTTCCTTCCCAAACTCTTGGTTGGGCCTATATCCATCACAAGACCTTCCGCACAACAGTTGGACGCGTAGGTCACTAGGGTTTACCCAGTCCAACAGGTAATAGATAGAGTTCAATGATTATAAGGCCTAAGGACATTGATCTTTTTTAGTTGCAGGAAGTTTGTCCAATAAATAGTACAAGTCCATCATATCTTGTGGGTGTCGAATAGCCATATCCCTCGGTCATGGGTGCCATGAAGGCAACTTGTATTGATCAGGGGCCAATAGGCTGTACATGTCCAATAGGCTGGTATATATACATGTACAAGGGGCAGAAAAGGAAAGCCCATAAACACACACAAAGCCCATAAGGCCCATATGCATTGATAAATTAACAATGGGCCTTGCAAAAAGAACCACTTTGAGTTAGACAACATGAACACTATGATGAAATATCCAAATATAGTAAAACCCGATAAGACCTGTTTACTCCATTTGCTTTCTGCTACAGTGGACTAGTTTACCCTATTGTCCCCTTTATATACACTTTGGCTACAAGGGCTATTTATGATTGCTACGTAATGCCATGTAATCCTGCTACTATTTATGTGCTTGTACATGCACATTAATGTTTGTATACACCAGGGGTGGACCCACCATGAGAGCTAGTGGGGCCTTGGCCCCACCTAAAATTTGAGAGCCTACACCTAGGTTAGAGTACAAAGTAAATCTTTACTATTTTGGCCCGTATGTGGGGTAGATAGGGGAAATTTTTATGTCCTTTTGTTGGTAATTTGGATATCCAATGGATGTGATCATGAACTAATGTGTTTATTATTGTTGTGTTCCTATGGTGTATTGGCCAACGGTAGACAAAGGAGATTTGAGACTAGCCCCACCTATATTTTCATACTGCGTCCGCCATTGGTATACACTATACACAGAGATAAAAGGGTCGAGAAGCACATCCGGGTTCCAGCAGTTGTGCAAACAGATCAACATGTTGTTAAATCAGAATTTGCAGCATGATTCTTTATAATGGTACAAGATTGACTCACACACATGAATAAATGCTAAAGAGTTGACAACATACCTTGTAGGAGATGGATATCGAATCAATGAGCAGGTCTATACCAGCAGAAGGACCTTCAAGGTAGAACACCAAACGTCTTGGTAGAGATGTTAGCTCAAATGAGCCTTCCAATTTCTCCCAGTGTTCATGTGAAGCCAAAACCCTGGTCAAACATCTTCCATTAATAATCTAATGATTATCGTATAGTATCGTACAATAAATCAAACAGTACCTTCCAGTTGAAGTACCTTGCAACTGAACGATAGTTGATGGAAGAATCCTCGCCCTCAAGTTTTAGAGTGGCCTGAATTCTGGCAGGCTCATGAAGTTCTCCATGAACTCTGACATAGGCAGTAACGATGTACTCAGTACCGATAGTAATCTTCTCTGTTATATCCTGCTCAAGCCCCTGCCAACTCTGAGTGCGGTGAGTGAGGACAGCATAATTTGACCCTGAATGTGGCCTTATACCATAATGGTAACCTTGTCCTTCAGCGGCCACATATGCATGGCAACAATTAGGATGCCAAAAATGTAGGCCTTCAGAGAAATCATTGTTTGCTAGAATGTTCTCCATGAAAACTTTGTCAGGCACAAGTTTCCCCTCTTCTACCTGCTCAACATTGCACAGAAATAAAATTCCATGTGTCAACTACAGTGTCATGAGCCATGAAAACCAGTATGAACTCACAAACAATGGTTAGCAAACAATCCAGTATACATACACAATATATATTAAAAATATTGAGGCTAGAGGAACCACATTTACTCCAAAAGTTTGGAAGCTTTTTTTTTGCAAAAATAAGGGAAAAAGAAGAAATCCTCCTACCGATAAGCCATATCATATTTGGTTTGGTTTGCTTTCCACAAAGGCATATTATCAATTTACTTTTTTTATCAGTTGGTCTATTTTCGTCACAAGATTCTGCTTGTTAAAAAATTTGCAAGGTTAGGTCGTCCTTGACTTTTATGCCAATTTTCTAAATGTCCACCTGATAACAAAGATATTCATCTTCCGATCAGAGAAGGCAAGTTTCAGCCACTGAGTCACTGACACCATCAATTTCTCACAAAGAGGCAATCACCCCAGGGGTTTGCAAAATTATTTCCAGCAGTGATGAAGAAGAAAAAATTTCTTCCACCTATAACGCTGATTATCTAGCCAATCAATCTTGCTATGTGCTTGGTGGTAGAGGTATGTTTCAAGCAAAAGCTGGAGCTGGTACCACATAGTTGGACTAAACTATGAACGTGGGCACTAATAAGAAATGAAGAATGGGTCTGCAAACAACAACTACTCCCCCCATGTCACAAAAACTTGATGTTTTGGACATTGACGCGGTCTTTGAAATGCGTCTTTAACCACTAATTACCATTGCAATTTATTTATAAAATCCAAAAAAATGATATGCTGAAAGTGCTTTTCAAAACGAACCTATATATTCAATCCAAATAATTCAAAAGATTTGCATTGTAAAGTTTTGAAACTTTGACTTAGGACATATCCAAAATGTCAACACTTTGTGATACGGAGGGAGTAAATAATATGTATTTAATCTCCTTGACTTGAATCATGTCTTTGGAAGAACTTCCCAGTGGAGTTGGAATTTCAAGGAGGGAGAATTCACTATTGCCCCAAAGATGGGAGGCAATGCACATTTTGTCCTCCTTTACATTACATGATTATATGTATTAAAACCCCAAAGCTGCGTAGCAAATTCACTACTTGCCCCATTTCAACTTTTTGAGAAATTTTGCCATCCATGGGAATGGAAATGACCTCACTACCCTCACTTCGTCATCCATGATTAAACTCCATGGGTTAAATTGTGCCCTGGTTAAACTCCCATCCAACCGGCTTGTCCACTGCTTTGAAGATACACATCACCGTTTTGCACAGAATTAAAAAAAGGTGGGCACTGCACAAACGGTGGTTAAACTCCACGGGTTAAATTGTGCCCTGGTTAAACTCCCATCCAACCGGCTTGTCCACTGCTTTGAGGACACACATCACTGTTTTGCACACTATTAAAAAAAAGTTGGGCACTGCACAAACGGTGCAGAGGAAGGGCGGACATCTGCGGTGGCTCAGCAGATGGCTAGAGGACTGCCTCAACATGATCCTCATGAAAACATGACCGGTTGGATGGGCCTAGGTCCATTGAATTTAGAATTTAATCGTGAAAAAGGGCTGAGTTTAACTAGGGGTAGTGAGGTAATTTCCATTCCCGTGGGTGACAAAATTTGCTCGAAAACTTGAAATGGGGCAAATAGTGAATTTGCTACTCAACTTTAGGGCATACAATACATAACCATTCAATGAAGGGCAGGTTGTGCATTGCCTCTCAACTTTGGGGCAAATAGTGAATTCTCCATTTCAAGAAAGGGCGAGATGCATGTGGAATGTAAGTACATTTTTACAATATTAATATTGATATCACTGCCATAAGATCTAATTTAAAGGGAGGCAAAGGAGCAATGCATACAAGTAGAATTTCCAATTTCTATCTGTAGAACTAAACACGACCTGAAATTTTGTGCAGTATGCAATCAAACCAACAGCAGATAAACCGAGGTCACAACACCATCAAGCAATCCCAACATCCCAGATAATCCCACTCCCAGAGCCTATTGAAACAACCACGGTAAGAAAGAAGGCACTAGCTAGCAAGTACCAACGATACCTTGGGCTCGGGATGCGACGGGTCTGGGCGCGGCAGTCGGGCGCCCGCACGGCCAACCCGGCGAGGGAGGCAGAGGGACGAGAGCCACCCGCAGCGCCGCCACATCTCATGCCAGGGCCACTCCGCTGGCAGCCAAGAAGACGAGGCAGAGGAGGAAGAAGTGAAAGCGAGAAACGCGCGTAAGGTAGCGGTGGCTGCTGCCACCTAACTACCAAGGAGGTGGCGGCTGGCGACTGGCGACTTGGCAGGGCGGCAGCTTAGGGACGAAGGGAAAGCATATACTAGGACAGCAGCAGCGCGCGTCCAGCTCGCTTGCTTCATCCACGGGGAAAAGAAATGGTGGCGCGCACGGCTTGACCGACCGGATCGGATGCCAAGAATGCCGCGGCGCGCGATCGCCGCGGAGAAGGAGAAGAAGAAGGGGAGGGGGACAATCCAAAGAACCTCACGGCTCCCTCTCCGGAAAGAAATTTGCTGGCACCCGGTGCCATATAAGGGCTCATTTGGCAACCAAGGGAAAAATGACCCTGGGGAACAATCCCATAGGGGAATTTTAATGGTCCGATGAAATCCCCGGGAAACAAGTACAGCGAAAAGTCACGAGCCAACAATGCTCTGCACAGCAAAACGCCAATCCTGAATCCAGCAGCAACCAACGCATGCTACGACAGCAGCAACCAACCCAAGAAACGGAGGGAGAGGAAGTTCCATCACCATTTGACGAGGTACTGCAGCTGGCCCTTGTGTAGGCGGCGGCGGCGAATGGCCTCGATCTCGTAAAACCCCTTCGCCAGCTTCGGCGGCGACACCTCCAGCACGGGCGCCGCAGCCACCACCTGCGGCGGCGCCTCCGCCGCGGCCTCCTCAGGCCCTCCTCGCCCTGTTCACCTGCCACCTCTCCACTCCTCCCCCAATCTTTGGTGGATCTTCTGCAGGCTGCTCCGGCGGGGCCTCTGGTTCAACGGCGCGAAGGCCGGAGGCGGGGGTGAAGAGGGCAGCTGCCGGAGGCGGGAGCGGGGGCGGAGGCCGAAGGCGGAGGGAGCAGAGAAGGAGGCTGCAGAAGCAGGGAGGCGGAGGGGGTGAAGGATGAGGCGGTGGCAAGTTGAAGGCGGAGGCGGCGCCAACGACGGCAGAGGGCGAAGCGAAGAACACGCGAGGGGACGGGGAGATAATTCACAGGAGGAGGGGCGGGTTTCCCCGGGGAAAGAGGGGGAAAGGGGCCCAAAAATCCCTGTTAGATGGGCTTCCAAATGGATCCAAAAAATTCCTAGGAAAATTTATCACGCTGGGATTTCCTCCCCGGGTTTAGGCCGGGATCCTGGCCGGGATCCGGGTTCCCAAACGAGCCCTAAGCATCGTGGCACTTACCGTCCGATGCAAGCATGTGGCAGTTGCTTCGTCCCTCTCGGCCCAGCTATTACTTTGGCAGAAGGGAGCGGCGGCAACGCCCTGGTGAAGCTGCAGCAGAGGGAAGCGGCGGCGCCCGGCGAAGTTGAGGAGGAGGGCGGCGGCGGTGCACGACGAAGCTGAGGAGGGCGGGGGTGGCTCACGGCGATTCTGAGACGAACAGCGGCGTCGGCACCCGACAAACCTGTGGGCTGCGGCAGACGGCGAGGACGGCGTCCAGCGAAGTCGCGGTGGAGGGCGGCGGAGGGAGGCGGCAAAGCGAGGCGAGAGGGGCTGACCTAGCGCCTGCGCCGTGATTTGGGAATTGGGATGCTGGATGCTGCGACCTGCGAGCCGAATAGGAGAGGGCAAGCTGCGTTTTTGGGATTTCTTGATTCAAGATCGGTGTAGCCCACGTGTCAGTCATCAGGCATGGGTACCACGGCTTGTTCGGTGGCAGGGGGTGCGACAGAATTTTATTTCCTCCCTCTCTCCCGCGATGAGAAAATTGAGTTTCTGCCGCTCCAAACATTGTCGCTTTTAAATTTGCCACCCTCAAATTGACGCTTGTAAATTTGCCACCGCAAACAAATGTCGCTTGCACATTTTCCATTTCGGGACATTTTACGCAACAAATACACAAAAATACGCGGACCCACATGTCATCCTCTTCTTCCTTCTTCCTCTTCATTCTTCTTCCTCCTTCCTCTCTCCTCTGCAGCACAACATGCACAACATTGCAGGCGGAGGCCCGTTGGGCCGAGCGACGTGCGTGCGTGTGCAGCGTTGGGCCTGGGCTTGCTCGCGTGCGTGACTGCGGTTGCGCTTCCGCCAGCGTTGTCCCGCAAACGGCTCCGCGTGATCAAAAACCGATCGGACGGCCAGGGGCGATCCTGTCCGCGCACGCGCCGGACGGGATCCCGTCCCCAAGGATTTCACAAAATAATACATACTAGTATAGTGCTGGGCCAAAATCCAGAGTAACCCTAGGCCTACCTGGACTACCCTTTAGGCCCGCCCCTGGCGCACGGCGCGACCGACGGGATCGGATGCCAAGAATGCCGCGGCGCGCGATCGCCGCGGAGAAGGAGAAGAAGAAGGGGAGGGAACAATCCAAAGAACCTCACGGCTCCCTCTCCCCCGCGATCTCCTCCGAAGCACGCATAACATCGAGCACCTCGTGGCCGTGGCTCGCGGGCACGGAACAAATAGCGGTGAGCCTCACCTTCTTGCTGCGGAGGCCGGAGGTGGGTGCACTTGCGCACACAGATCTGGAGGAGTCGGAAGGGTCACCGCTACGTCGATTTTGGTAGGGTCAACCCATGAATGAATTCTTGCTGCCTCTCAGAGAACGCAGCGAGGTTAACCTCACTGTTTCTCCTAGTGCGGTGCGGTGCGGCGACGGCGCCACAATCAACATGTTGCCACGTGGCGTTTGGATATAATTGATTATTTGCCCTGAAGTTGATGTGCCTTTGATCATTTGCCCTGTTGTTTGATCATTTGCCCTACTGGTCCACAAGTCATAGACAAGCAGCAGGGCAAGTTATCAAGGGCATATCAACTTTGGGCATATTATCAGTGGCGGCGCGGACGTGCAGGGAAAGGTAAGCTCCCCGCTGTCTGCAATTTGGATCCAAAGAAATGAAAGAAATTAAAATTTGAAGTCTTTGGCCTAGCTAGGCTAGGTTGTTCTAGCTAGGCGTTTTGTATGTAAAAAAAATTGGCAAAAAAAAAATCGGATGGTTAAAATGGTTTGGATGGATATCACCGTAGAATTTTAAATTTTGAATTTGTTACTCGTGTGTTTATGACATGTGGTCATTGACTTATAGAATCACTTTTCTCAAACAGAAATTTGGCTCTATGCCACCGGTTCAAACATCTTATTGTGACGCTATTACTAAAAAAAGTCTAATTGAGAATATGTTACTACACCGTATATAAAAATGTCACTCAATCTAGCATTCCATTAGTTTCTCAAGTTATCTCACATCGAATGACAAAAATGCCCTCATCTCGAGCTCATTCATGTACCGAACCCATTTACGCTTTGTTAGCAATTGACTTTGTTTCGATAGATTAGAAAAAAAGCATTTTGTTTCGTATCCGATTTTTTCCACACCCTTGCATACCTAGTCTTTCTGCATCCAATGTCACCATCATGCACATGATCACCTTGTTTTTTACTGGCTGAACCTCTCCATGTCCAACATTCCATGAGATTTTGGCTTGAAATCACATTTACATTCAAATGTGTCACTACTTTCAGAGCATGCTCGCAAAAAAGTGTCTTTCCATATTTTTGCATACACACTCGAATTTCCCATTTTGAACATCAGCAAGCACCATGTATATTTTGTTGATACCACCCCACACATTGCTTGTACATGATAACTTTGTGGAGACTCCCTTGCTACAATGTTGTACATGGTTGTATTCATTAGTTGAACTTTGAATTTCTCATAAATGTGTCGTATGTAGAATGTTGGTGTCGTTTCTCCAATTGCTACCAAGACCACAATGTCGACTCTATGTGCAAAGTAACATATCGTTGATGGTCGTCTTTGTCCATGCATGATTAAACTGATTGCTCATATTGTCCAATGAAGTTTATGATTGGATCACGCGAATGCATGAAATATGTGAATAAGGGCATTAATTCCCTCATTGTGCTTCGTTGTTTTCATAAAACAGAAAAAATAAGCTCATAGAGTAGAAGACCCATTAACCTCTTATCTCATACAGATGTTGCATGTACTTTTGATCTGACGGATCATATGTGCAAATTAATTCTTCCCATTTAATCTCAAACTTGACAACATTCAATGTATCTTCTATACACAACCAAAGGGTGCCTTCAAAACCTTATAACTTAGACATGAGACTAGCAAGTCTCAGCTTGGCATTCCTATATGCATGCCACATACATCTATTCATAGTGCCTGACAATACACTTGATATTGCAATTTCCATGGCTTTATCTTGGTCTATCATCATACCCTTAGGGGCTTTTGCACCCATTGCTTTAACAAATGTGTCAAACAAGCATTGGAATATTTCTACTATCTCATCCTTCATGAATGGACATCCAAAAAGGACTATCTGTGCATGGCTGCTTATATCAATGGTGGGAGCAAAATGGCGGGGAATACTTATTAATGCATTGTGTTGTGTCAAACGCAACACAATAACCAAATTCCATGTGAGCCTCCTTTGAAGCTCCATCAATCCAAAATAGACTGCACACGGATCATGTTTCCTCGTCCAACCGCATGCTATTAAAAATGCAGGATCATCAGCTTGCAATTCCAGTAAATACCTAATTGTGTTCGACATATCTATGCTCTCATACCTCCTCCTCAAAGTTGACCTCACATTTGTGACATCTTTCTTTATAAATGGTACTGCTCTATTGTTCTTATACACATATGAAATGATGGACATTATCCTATTTGTAGGTATGTTGTTCTCAAGCGGTAATATCTATGCGACCTTGCAAAACACAACATTGATAGGCTTAATGGAGGGTGGTTTTGCTCCAAGTAAACAATGGTGACATTCTATTTCTCACCTCTAATAACTACAACATTCTTGCTTTGCAATCAATTTTTGGTAGTTTGTTGTTGTTCCTCTTGGAACTGTTTGAGCATGTATCAGATTCAACATTTTTGTTCGAACGCTCAAAGGCACAAGCAAACTCGTAGCGGTTATACTCTTTTATGGTGTGACTCTTTGTATTGCTTGATATCTTCGTATCGAATCTCCAATCCTTAGTATACTTATTGTACTACCTCCATGCTTCGTCGGAATTGAAAAACTACATGCCAACATACAACTTTGTTTACTGTGAATTCACACATTCCGTTTGATCACAATCTTCTTCATTGTGCGATACATTATATGTCGAAGTCACTCTTGTAGCTTTGCCCAACTCACCTTCCACTCACACAAGTTGTTTGCCATTTTTGTCATTACCAACTTCCTTTTTATTTTGCGTACACCAGACACAGCCATTCTGTCTTCCTCGTTTAAAACAATGTCTTCCAATTGACTCATCAACATTTGAATCTCTCACCCACTCTGCCTACATGTACACACCATTCATTTCCAGACAGACAACACTAGGTGGGGCTTATAAGCAAAATGAGACCATGCATTTGAAACAACTATAATATAGCACAATGCAAAACAAAATAGAAGGGGATGGTGAGCTACTAGATACCTTAAATGGGCTCTCAAAAAAACCTTAAATGGAACTTCACAACTATCAGTATCACTCATCTTTCTCAAACAGAGGCCAAACAAATAGAGCATAACACAACAATCAATTATTTGTTTGCATCAAAATATTATTGCATTAACATGCTCTTTTTACATGATTCTAACTTGATACTACCACGTGAACATTTCATCAAGAAAAATTAATACATGTCATTACAAAGTGACCAAATCTAAGATATGCCATTACAAAAATGATACTGATGTAGCCTAACAAAGTTTAAACCGTACGCCCTGTCGCTGGCCCTATCGTCCCTATACCGATGTTGCTTTCACATGGGAGTATTCCAGAGTATCAATTTCCACGATGAAGCAAAGTGGAGAATATCATCAAACGGATAGGTTCCGTACCAATTAAAATATCAGTTAAAATATAGCGTGGGTAAGGATAGGATGGGAGTGATGACCAATGGCGAACACCGGAGAACTCAAATTAAAAGATAAAGAGCGGTTTAATAAGGTGGAAGGACAACGAGACAAGATTAGGTCCGTAGGGTAAATCAATCCTTATTATTATGGTCCAACAAAAAGGTTTTAAACATTGTCATCTCTAGTGAGAGACATATTTACTTGTTCAACTCTCCTCACTTTGGAGCTGGCGAGCCCACCACCATCCACTATCACTAGAATTCCGGATGATTATGGCTATTACCATGTAGCTTAACGGAGCCAACCCGAACATGGTGGATTTCGAGGGATAGACAGGCGCTGCCACCACTTGATATCTACCACACAAACCAGGGGATTGGGCGTCAATCGAGTTAGTGCTAACCCTGGGCACCACGCCCATAGCTAACACTAATATTTTCTCTAGGTTCTTGGAGAAACAACCTCCTTTAGTGAAGCCCGTCTGACATAAGCTATCAGACGAGATATCCCGCAAACACATATGAACAAGAGGAATATACTTCTACACTAAAGCACGTCCACAACAAGAAATATAATAATTAAAGTAAATGCTGAAATGTAAATGCTGAACTTAGAGTAAATAAAGAAAGATATTAATATTGCATGTCTTACAGAGAAGAATAGATACAAGAGTTGTACCAGAACTTCCAAAGACTTCTCCAAACCCTGAGACAAGCTTGACTCGACTCTAACTCCCAACTACACAAACCTAACTCTAATATGGAAAGTGAGTAGAAAATGAGCTCCTTCCTGTTGTTCTTTCCCATCTGGCTGTAGTAACCCCCTATATATAGTGCTTTAAAAACCTAGGGGTACTTATAGGTTGGGGGTAAAGTCAGTGGACGCTGGGGAGGTTGGCCGGCCTAGGGGGACTGGATGGCCCCTTGGATCCATAGATGTTGCATCTCGCGACATACGTTTGCTCCTAGAGGCGTATGCATGCTGTCATGAGTCGATTGCATGGGGGCTAGGCTGGCTGGCCTGAGGGGGTTGGCCCCCCGGGACTCCGATGCACCGACTTGACTTCTTGGATGGTTAGGATATCTTCTCCACGTCGATTATTTGATAATTGTCAAGCATGCGTGCCATTCAGTCCAAATGACACTTTCACATTGCCCTTAATCTCAACCGACGTTGATCCAACACTTCACATAGCTCCATAATCACTTATTTGCATGCAAGTAAAAGGATACGGCTGAGTGCTGACATGGTGGGGCCGGTTTGCCAAGGTGGGGTCGGCCGGTCCCACAGTAGCGTGGATTTTGTTCCATTTTCTCTTTATTCATCCCTGCTCTCAAATAAATTTCAAAATTTGTGAGACTTTATTAGTTAAAACAAAATATTGCACAGATTCTAGTATAATCACCATTTTTACCGAATGGTTAACGGATAAATTTAAGGTTTAGTGACCGCTAACAGCCTCGCCATTGGGTGACATTCCAACGACGCGCCCTGCCGTCCCACGCTTGCCTCGCCGTTGGGCTATGCCTCGTCCAGCGCCATCCTACCGCCGGGCAGTGCCCCAACTTTGGCCCCACCGGTCTGTTCCGTGGTGCCACTGCACGGCTGGCCCTACTTGACCTCCGTTCTCCGCACGGCTGAACTTGCTCCGCCTCGTCGTTGACCAGCTCCGCCTCGCCATGCAAGGGTCGTCGTTGACCTAGTCTGCCTCATCGTTGACCAGCTCCACCTCGCCACACAAGGCTCAATGTGGTCCTGTATGTATTTCAAACTATAAATTGTGAGGAAATATTGGAAAAGTCCCTAATGGCATATTTGAAAGAAACACGACTTTGCAATGGCATGTATCGAATAACTTGTTTTGTAACGGCATATCTCAGATTCGATCACTTTGTAATAGCATATATCAAATTTTTCAATCATCAAACATTTTATGTGTAAGACGCAGAACACCAACTTGGAGCATGCAAAGGTGTAGCAGAAAGTTGTTGGAGGAAGCATGAGAGGACGAATCTATAGTGCGCTGCACGCCAGACGAAGAAGTTGGCGCGCCGCCACATGTGGGGGAGAGGCGGCGTGCTGCAGCACGAGGAGGAAGACAGCGCGTTGTTGTGCGCGTGGAGAGGCGACACATGACAAAGGAGGAAGATGACGCGTGGGGAAAAAGGCGCTCTCCGACATCCGATATCAATTGCAATTATCTTTGGATCCTTGTACCCTTTTTTAAACTGTAAAGGGTTGTATGGCCGTGTCCATAAACTTGGGTTCTATTTTTTTGTGCTGATCTTAAATGGCCCAACTGCAAAAATGACTGAATTTCGAGTGCTTCTCAAGGTAGCCAGATTCGGATCCATTTTGTTTGACTTTTTTTAAAAGAGTTAGGACCCACCTTTGTCACAACGAAAAATGGACTCAAAAAACATAAAACATATGTTTTTCAAAGGGAAAATTCAATATATGCCATTGCAAAGTGATGGGTTCTGAAATTTGCCATTACAAAACGACTGATTGGGCTCATGCCACTATAAAGTTGCGATTATTTGATATACGCCATTTTGAGGAAATTTATACCCAATTATCCCTAATCCTCCTTCTAATCCATCTTCTTCCTCCCTAATCCTTCTTCCTCCTCTATAATTATTCTTCTTCCCGTCTCCAGTGATCCTATGCCGCCACTGACCTTAGGATTCCACGTCGTTGCCACGCCTATGTGAATCCCGCGCCGCCACGGCGTAAGAGGAGGCGGAGGAGAGGAGGTGGCGCGGGGAAGAGGTGGCTGCGACGTCGGGGAGAAGGGGCAGCAGGGAGGAAACCCGATGAAGGAGAGGGAGAGAAGGAAGAAGGATTAGGAAGGAAGGAGAAGTATTAGGACAAGATCAGGTTTTAACAATGTCATAATGGCATATTTTGGAGAAACGACACTTTGTAATGGCATGTAGCAAATTTCCGTTTAAGTAATGGCATATCTTCTAGATGGGAACATATCCTATACAATCAAACTTACGGTGCAACCACTGTGCAACTGAACTATTAAAAGTTGTAAAAAATTCTAAAAAAATTTTAGATGTATTTTATTGTTTACTCTACTTAGTAGGGAGCTTCAAATCAAAATTCATTTTATATTAAGAGTTATGAAAAAAGAAAAACTAACAATTTTGACAAGTTCAAAATTGATAGATTTTTTTTTGTAACTTTCAATATATGATGAATTTGAACTTTATATAGAACTAGAGTAAGGCCCTGTCAGCCAATTTTTGAAACCCCTTACAAGAAGCCAAAAGACCCCAAAAGCCCAATTTATACGATTTGAAAAGCAAATTTTGAATGGCTTCCCCAAAGGCAATTTTTAGAGAAGCTGTAACTGAAACAAACAGGACCTAAGTTGAAGAGCATACATACAATTTTTTTTAGATTTTTTATAATTTTTGATAGTTCGGTTGCACGGTGATAACACTGTAAACTTGATTGCACGAGATACGTTTTCGTCTTAGATTCGATCACTTTATATGACATATATCATTTTTTTTCTTTTCAAAACATAGACAAGGGGTTAACGCGTTGAAACGCTGCACGGTTGAGTTCAAAACAACGGCGGCGCAAAATCAGTGTCATGTATATTTCCCTCGGGCGGCGGGAAGGTATATTTCCATTCTTCCTTCCGCCTTCCCACGGAGTCCTGCCTTTCCTCCCCGGCAAGATAGACAGCAAAACAAAGACTGGCAGGCGAACGTGATGGCGAAGAGGATGTCGCCGCCTCAGGTTGCTTCACCCGCGCCGTGCCCATGGGGAAGAAGGGAGATTCGCTGCGCGCATCCCCTTATCACCGCCTGCGGAAGCAACATACTATCCCTCCGCTGCGCTACAATGCCCACCAGGTGTTCGACGTAACGCCACGGCTCCAACGGCCAAGACATCCCGGGCCTTCATTTTTATATATCTCCCAAGAAGGAAGTGGGAGCACAAGCCCTACGCAAACTCACGTCGTGCTCGCAGCATTGCCAGGTTCCAAGCGTAGGTAAGATTCTTCTGATCCTGAAGCTCTCTTGTTTTTTTTGTACGATTCTTGCTTCTGCTTCTGTTTCTGTTATGCCATTGCTTTCTATGCTCCCTGCTGCCGACATCGCCAAGGAGGTGGAGTGTCTGAGCTGTCCCTTGTTGGTTCTTGAAACCACAGGCAGGATTGTAAATGTGTTGTGTGCACCAATACATGATAATTATAGTTTAGATAAATCGTACATCATACCACATTTTCCTTGGCACGATCACTAGTTACCACTACATTTTCCCTTTTTCCTTATCATGCAGTGCTGCCTTATACAATAGCTTCACCAAAAAATTAGAAGAATATGTTCTTTTCTTTCTCATGGCAGTATCTAGCCACTTTTAGCAGTAAGTTATAGGTCCTTGCTGACCAAACAGGCAAACAGATCATTGCAATGACACCATGTTTTCTTTCTTACTGCTCACATAACATCACATGACAGCATGGGCTGCATATAACGAGTCTCTAATCATTATTTTAGTTTGATAGCTGACAATACAGTCGATTGAATACAATCCTCATCTTTCTTTTTCTCTCTACAGTTTACATGTTTCTATGTATATTGCCACAAATTCATGACGATATATGTAAATAGGGCACCTTTCTTGACTTTCAAAGAGTTAAATTTGAAAATTAAGTTGGGAAACACTGAGCATATCACAGAGGCCAGGGGAATATGCATAATAATTTATACTACTGACCACAATTACCGCATTTGTTTCATATGGACCTTTCACCGTTAACTCTTACTTCCTATCATCCTTTTATTGTCTTTTGTATGTGATTCCATCCTAATCATGCTTACATGGTTGGACCAAATAAACAGAAACTTGATTGCAAAAAGACTGTAGTGATGCTCAGAATTGCTTCTGGCAACATAATGTGCTGGGTTCTTTTGATGAGGGTTCAATACCATAATGCCAGAACTAACTAATTTACTAAGTTTCCACTTTGGCACTTTAAGCTTATTGGCACTTCCTGCAACTAGGGATCAACAACTGTTCCATATCAAAGATGAGCTTCAGATCTATTGAGCAGTTACTTAGAAGGGACAGCAAGACCAAAATTTCTCGAAATACTGTTGATGGTATTCATGACCAGAAGGAAGAACAGTGTGTGCGATCCTTGAGGGAGTTACTTCTTGCAAGCAACCAGCTTCCAGAGAAGTTTGATGAGTATCATGTTCTACTACGGTATGCAAATTCTGTTTATATCTACACTGTATGAACAGTTACAGCACCATACATGTCCATCTAAATAACAGTAGAAATGATATTATATCCCTTAATTGTCCTAGGGGTCAGATATGTTCTGGTTTTGGACTGATTTTGGGCTTGACATGACTGTTATCTTCATGTAGCTTTCTGAGAATGAAAGGATTCAACATAATAAAGGCAAAGGAGATGTTCATAAATATGCTAAAATGGCGTGAAGATTGCGCTGTTGATGCCATTGCAAAGGTATGCCATGATTATTATTCAAATATTACCGAACATAAAGTTCGTCCAAGATTCCTATGCTTTCAAATGTCTTGGAACTTCCTTGTGCCCTACTTTTTTAGTCATGGAATTTGAATCATGGAATGCCACAATATCATGTAGTCTGGTTTTACTATTAAGGTAAATGGGTGTTTCTATGTTACAGGATTTTAAATTTGAGGAGTATGATGCAGTGAAAAGATGCTATCCTCATGGATTTCATGGAGTTGATAAATTTGGCAGGCCACTATATATTGAACGGATTGGTTTGGTGGATCTCAATAAGCTCATCCAAGTCACTAGTGTTGATCGATTTGTAAAATATCATATATCAGAACAAGAGAAAACTTTATATTTGAGATATCCTACTTGCTCACTTGTTACTAAGAAGCACATAGCCTCTACAACAGCCATATTGGATGTGAAAGGATTGGTGCGTACCTGCTATATATAGCACCTTCATTATAGTGTTCCATCTTAATTGCATTGTTTTATAGAAGAAAATAGTAGCACAAATGTTTAATTATTTATTCATTTTTTGAGTTGAAGGCCAGGTTCTGATCTTGAAAGCAGGTATTAATTTTTTTTTTGTGTGTGTGATTGTCATGTATGTCCATCCTTAAGGCCTTGTTGTATCAAGCTGTATTTACAAAGCAAATGGCTAGGACAACAACTCACATTTGTACTTTAATGAAACTATAATATATCTGGTATTTAGTTTTAAGTGCTCTCACTGGCAATATGCTGCAGTTATTTTACTGTGATCTAAAATATATATATATATATTTTGACTTGACTCCTGTCTTCAGGGTATAAATAACTTTTCAAAGTCTGCAAGAGAGATGTTCATAGAGATTCAAAAGATCGACAGCAATTACTACCCAGAGGTTTGCCTCAGTCATATCTAAGTCTATAACATCTAATCTGCTAATTATGGTAATTGACTGTTGTAAGTTAAACTTTTGGACCATCAGCATGTGGGAGTTAGTTCCGCAATTCAGATTTCCATAGAGAACTTTCGGTTGAAATTAAAAATGCAAAGAAAAAATAAAGCTAAGAAGTTGGCCACAACATCTGTCTTGGTGAAAAGAGAAGCAGTTCGACGTGCAAGTGCTAAACCGGATTATGAAACCAGAAAAAATGATCTCAATTCAAATCATGGATACAATATATACAACTAATTATTCAGATAATAGCAAATATCAGATTCTATAGATGTCCTTATAACTTCAGGTAACTATTGCTCGAAAAAAGAACTTCAGGTAACTAGGAATTGATCCTCCATTTGAGGTGGTATTGGTTGCATATCCTCTTTTGCGAGACAACTCGTCCCTGAGCTGTTAGATGGTCGTCCAATCTCCCCCTGGGTGACTGTCTTTTTTGACGAAACCGTTGACATCCAGTCCATCCCGTTCCCATTGTACGATCAGGTCATGGAATCACATGCCGCCCCATCATCGGTCAGATCGATAGCACAGACGCAGAAGAGCAGCACGGTGAAGGAGAGCCCATGCACCAGGTCGCCAAATGCTGAAGCAATGACAGCCCTGAGTATTGTAGATCCGATGCGGTGAAAACAAAAGTCATGCGAAGAAGAGGGCCTGAAACAGCCAACAACGTTGGGAGGCCCGAGTAGATTAGGTATGCCCTAGGAAGAAGAGCACCGTGGAGTCTCGCCAACGAGGAGACGGTGGTCAAAACGGCACCAGCCTTGAGCAGTGAATGGTAGCAGATGAGGTCGAAGTAGCCAATGGTAGCACTGTAGCAGACAAACCCGAACATCTTATCGGATGTGCTTGTGGCAGCAGAGCACACTGAAGAAGAATCGCTCATCGCGACGCGACAAACCTGCAGCTCCAGCATCAGGAGCCAAGAAGACCCAAGGCGTCCCTACGACAGGCGCGCGGCACTTGTCTAGGCACGCTCGCGATGAGGTTGTGCGAGGTGGTCTCACTGTCAGTGATCGCTGGTGGACTGAATAATTTCTTTATTGCTAACTAAATCAATACTCGGTGGCTCCTTTACAGGGCTATCGCCTAACAACTTGACCTACAAAATAACATATTAAACCAACAATCTTATCTTAAAGATAACTAGCCAGTCCAAATCAACAATGTATCTCAAGGATAATAGACTAATAGAAATCAGTTTAACCAAGATAACTAATAAGCTACATTACCGACACACCGTTCACGTGCATGAACAATGCATATGAACAGTAACTTCGTTGTAGTGTTATACTGTTATGCACATAACATAACATTGGACTTCACTAAAGTGTTCGGTTCCATGCATTGGGGCTACTTGTTGGTACTTTTCCAATGTCTAAGATTTGTCATAAGTGGTGAGAATGGATGTCCATACTTCTAGCCTTCTAGGCAACTCCACCATCCTCTTGAACAACGGAAAAAGTGACGATTTGGTCCCTCAACTATGTCCGTTGGGCCACTTTAGTTCCTAAACCTTAATACCGGACTTGTGAGTTATGAAGCCCCTCATGTAGCAAAACCGGACCAAATTAATCATTTGGCCAGGTCAGTGGGTGGTTTTATGATTTTTGCTTGTGTGGCATCTATATAGGATTTTTGCTGACTTGATGGCCACATGACATCATCTCATTGCCTTATTTCTCACTTCTCTCTCAAATCTCTTTTTTTGGAGAGAGATCCAGAGTTTTTTTTTGGAAGAGTAGAGAGTTGAGGGCATTAATAATGAGACAATAACGTGGCAGTTTATGTGTTCACCATGTGTGCTAAAATTGCACGTGCAGGCACCATATTGGCAAGAAAACCCTAATACCACTGTTTTGACCGGTCAAGCACGGTTTTTGCTACATGAGGGACCTCACAAGTTCGGTATTGAGGTTCAGGGACCAAAGTGATCCAGCGGGCATAGTTGAGGGACCAAATCGACACTTTAAACTAGGGTCAAACTTCACCCTCTAGAGAGGGGTGCAATAGGGACTCCATACTTCTAGCCTTCTAGGCAACTCCTCCACCATCCTCTTGAACAACGGAAAAGTGACGATTTGGTCCCTCAACTATGTCCGTTGGGTCACTTTAGTTTCTAAACCTTAATACCGGACTTGTGAGTTGTGAAGCCCCTCATGTAGCAAAATCGGATCAAATTAATCCTTTGGCCAGGTCAGTGGGTGGTTTTATGATTTCTACTTGTGTGGCATCTATGTAGGATTTTTGCTGACTTGATGGCCACATGACATCATCTCATTGCCTTATCTCTCACTTTCTCTCTCAAATCTCTTTTTGTTGGAGGAGATTTTTTTTTGGAAGAGTAGAGAGTTGAGGGCATTAATAATGAGACAATAACGTGGCAGTTTATGTGTTCACCATGTATGATAAAATTGCACGTGCGGGTGCCATATTGGCAAGAAAACCCTAATACTGCTGTTTTGACCAGTCAAGCACGGTTTTTGCTACATAAGGGACCTCACAAGTCCGGTATTGAGGTTCAGGGACTAAAGTGATCCAGCGGGCATAGTTCAGGGACCAAATCGACACTTTAAACTAGGGTCAAACTTCATCCTCTAGAGAGGGGTGCAATAGGGACTTGATCTTCCCTGTGCTTTTCTTCATTGCCATTAACCCAATCCGACGTCTTACAACGTGACCATCTTCCTGAACCCCATCTAGGAAAAGGTTGTTTTAGCTTTACACCTCCTGGAAAGGACAACACGGACTCAACACGGATTTAGTTTGACCAAGTTTTGGTAAAGCACCAAGCATCATTTATTAATCTAGTCTGACCAGGCGGTGTAGCCTAAGAAAACATGGATAAATGCCAAGGGGGACAATGAAATGGAGGAAAAGCTTCTCAAAGTCTCGTTACTATGTGGTGGATTCCATTCCGTCTCAATCTCTGTCATTTCGAGAGCGTTGAAGATGACTTTGCTAGACCCAGTTCACCTAATTTAGGCTTTTGTACTTCATAAAAAACAAACTACGCTCAAAAAATGGAAAAGTTCATTACATTCTTAGCCCAATACGTTGATACTTCGTAGGGGTGTAGCGTTTTCCCATTCCATACCTTGGCCTATCCCTGCATTTTTCATTGTTTCAGCAAAACCTAATTCCTTGTTGAAAAGGTCGAGGCTAGACACCAGCACTGGAAATGTCGGCTTCGCTCCAAAGCCAATAGACTCACGCACATCAAAGCCATCTTTTCATCAATTCTGACACACTTATGTACTTCATGTGCCTGCGTGGGCCCTTCAGAAAATCGAATAAATAGAAGAGTCTTCCTTTGGAGAGGTAGGTTGAGGCAAATGGTGGCCATTGCGTTGCTAACCTGGGGGAAGGTATTTGTCCTAAGCGTTTGGGCTTGGTGTTATGGATCTCTTTAGATTTAATCATGCCCTTAGGATTATTTGCTCTAGTTAGCTTGGAAGTCCCCCCTCACACCAAGTTGTGGGCAGAGTTTGAACCCCTCCCCCATGAGAACATGAGCCTGTGACTACGCGAAAAAGCCCTCTTACATGCTTTCATCCACCATAATCATCGGTGACAGATGCAAGATAAATTTGGGTACTACCATTGGCTTGAGGATCACACTCTTATCACATAGACCCCAATCTATGCAAGGTTGTGTGGTGGAAGAATCGCCTGAGCAGCTCGAGCTCCACAACAATACTTGAATCTGTGTCGTCCTTTATCTTAGCACAACTCAACAACTCTATCTTCTACAATTCTAAGAGAGTATTCCATGGGACCACCAAACTCTCAAATGGAAATGTGAACCTGGGAACGGATGCAAGTTCTTTGCGTGGATACTTTGGCACAAGAGGCTTAACACCGCCGACATCCTTGCAAAAAAGGAAGATGCCCACCTTTGGGCCTTAGCATTGGTAGGACAATTCTTTAACTTAGTCCAATTCCCTAGCCTTCCCAGGGTGATAGTCCCCCTTGTAAATCTTCCCTCCATACCTATAAATAATATTTGATTAACACAAAAATCAGCACTCTAGCCCACTATTTAAAAAATGGACATCTCACTGTAGCATAATTTTCTCGCTTGCACTTCATTTTTTTCAAATGAGTGCTGGGAGCACTGTCGTTTCATTCACAGGAGAAGAACTGTGCACTATACAAACAAGAGTTTAGAGAGGAGGGAGAGGATGGGGGAGGGGAGGGGAAAGGGACAATCCTAGATACAACGACCATACTTTCTCGGGGGAAGACACTTTTTAGTCCTCCAAAAGGGTTGCTGAAATATATGTGAGTTCATTCTTTTCAAATGTTCCAAATAGTGAAAATGACCATGCCAAGTTTTCCCTAGATGTCCTTGGGCAATTTTTGTCCTTTCCAGCCAACAAATCATAAAAGTTGTGTTCTCTCGAGTAGCGGTGAATCACGTCAAACAAAGTGCAGAGGATCTCATCCCAAACCGAGTCGATGTAAGGGGAGCAGGTGCAAATATGGTCGGGGGTAGTCTCCAACAATGATGAACATAGGAAGCGCACAAAGTGGTGGGGCCATCCTTTCTTGGTAAGGATGTCTGTCATGTTAACCTTGAAGTGATCGTATGCACGATCCATATACGAGGGGACAATCTATAAGACGTGTTATTGGAACTGCAAAGTGTAGACCAACTTCGATGAGTATGTATGCGAGACACAGGGAAAGCAACCTCCATAGGAGATGAACGGAGAGGATCCAAGAGTTGTTGCACACATGCTGCGCCTTCGTACAATTTTTCTTTTAGCGACGCAGAAGAGGTTGGGAGCTGTGTGTGTGCGTGGTGGGGGGCGGCTTGAGTCGTTTAGCCAACGATTGTGTCAGAAGTCGGTGTGCATCCATTCTTGTTGGAAATTTTTCATGGCGGCCCAAAAGAGATTTATGGCATGTTTGGTTTGTAGTTTCAGGTGGCCCTAACAATGTATTGGTCATGACCGATGTTGGGCACGACCAAAAGATTGGCAGTTTTGATGTGTTCAGGTTGAAGCAAACAAAAGAACAAAGTTTGACAAAATATTAGTGGCTATCGTTTGGTTGGCAACCTTACCAATAAAAAGTAGAAAATAAAATATTCTTAGCAAAGAGGTAGTCTAGGATTAGATAAGTTAATAATTTTATGTTGTGTGGTTTAGACCTCACATGAAATAGATATACAAAACAAACTGAAATAAACGTGTACGTTTCCTTCTCCATTTAACTGCTAGGACCACTTTGTTGGAGGCTAGCTTGTCGTGCAACTGCACCTAGGACCCACTCTGTTGGAGTCAATGCTAGGAAGGCGTGCCAACACGTTGACATTGGTTTTCAATGCCCATGCCCTCTCTTTGCATCTTCCTAAAGGCGCACAAAAATCGGCCGGGCTTTCATCCAAATGCAGTTCAAACAACTGAGGCATGGCCAATATTAGGTGTGGTATCTCAAGAAAACGGACTAAACACACCCTTAGTTCCACTTGTTGCAGGAGGCGGAAGTACCAGCTCATGGCCTATCAAGAGCCTTCCGCTCTAGCCATAACCACCTTAGTCATAGAGCCATGTTGAAGTGCAGGAGGTATGGGACCACAAGGCCTCCAAGCACTTGGGACGGCAGACGGTGTTATAGTTGACTATGGAGTGACCACCATGGGCAATAATTTCCCCATGCCAAAGGAAGGCTTTACGGATTGTTCTATTCTTCGTAACCACCCAACGGGGGAGCTGGAAGACAGTGATGAAGTAAGTTGGGAGGGCGGAGAGGACAATTTTTTAACAAGGGAGAGACGACCCGCTTTGGAGACAAGGTGACCCTTCCAACCATGTAGCCTATCACAGAGCTTGTTTGGAAGTGGCATGTAATGGGATCTACCTAGGTGAAGTGAGAGGCTCAAGTAGGGGCAAAGAAACTGTCTTTCGTGCCAATAAGTGTTAGGCCTCATTCTCTCCGTCTTATCTAACTTATATCTTCGTCTTATCTTTGTAAAGTTAAAAATATGTTAGATAAGGCAAAGAAAATGAGGCCTTAGAATATCTTGACTCAAGTGTGAAAGATGCATGCATGCAGCTGGATACTAGTCATATTAGTTGGCGATAGAAGTAGTGAATTTCAAATTGACTAGCTACTACCTAGAAGCAATGACCAAGTTCCAGAGGGTTTAAGTAAGATGTAATTAGCTAGCATTTTATAGGCGCTAGCTTTATTGGGTGTTAGCTGCAGCCCTTAGGTTGGTTGTGATTAGTTGGTTCTCTAGTCTATAAATAGATGGCCCCTGTAACCCTAAGATGGATATGCATGTGCGCTTGAGAAATACTTCTCTACACACTCTGTTCTTGAGCATTGATTAGAGATTGTTTTTATCTGAGAGAACAATTGAGAGCTCCTAGTCCAACATTAAGAAGGCGAAGAGTGGCACTAGTCATCATAAAGAGGGGATGAGGGCGTTGAGGCAAGGTGGTCAGCGCCCCGGTGCATGTTATTTTAGAACTCTATGAATTATATAAAACCCCACAAAATGGCTACAAAATATTACATCATTTGGTTTATACAAAAATAACAAATTTTTATTTAATTTAGGTTGAAACAAACAAGTCCTAAGTGTAGGTGACGACGTGGCAAAGCAGGGAAGCATCACAGCTGAGACCATGTGCACAAGCAATAAAAAAAGGGCCACTATGGAGGCCAATGGTCTAGGTCTTGTGCGGAGTCGGTGTGGCGGGACATAGGCCTTGTTCGTTTTAGATTAAATTAAACTAAATTAAATTAAATGAAAATATGTTATTTTTGTATAAGCGAAATGATGTAATATTTTGTATTTATTTTTGTGGTGTTTTAAATAGTTTCTCTTAGAGTTTGTAAAATATTTTTTCATAATTTTTTTAATTCTTTAAAATGTCTTTCAAGGAGGGTCACAAATTTGCTACAGTAAAATACAACTCAACTTTAATCTGAAACAAGCAAGGCCATAGTAAGGGTTGCGCCAACAAAAGCAGCCACTGGGGAGAGTGGTGGCTGGGGTGCTAGTTAGGCTAATGCATCATTTAGCGGAGGCAGCCATTTTCCAGGCAGAGGATGAGGTCTAGGGCTTGAACTCGGATGCATTGATGCTGGTGTGTTCCACCAAGGAAAGGTGTGCTTCATCGGGGAGGGCAAACTCCATCAGTTTGTTGAGAACATTGGCTGCTTCTGTTGGTCGAATGTGGGTGCCCAACCATGGTTCTACCTTACAAAAAATGAGCTGGTTTGCCTTGACCTTGACCCGCAAAGATGCCTCCTTGTTGGCAAGGCGCACACTGCATTGGGTTGACAGCGTGGAGGCAGCTGTGATTTTCTTCACACGACAATTGAAAACTTGGGATAGGAGGCTTTATTGGGACGGTGAAAGAATGAACGAATGAATTGATAGGGCAATCCGCATTAATATTGAGTATAATATTGTTGGTAGCGCTATGGTTGGGGTGTGGGCAAAACAACATGAGTGGAACAACATGTTTGTTGTCATGAGGCGGCGGGGCCATTGTAGGTGTAGTGGCCCGTTGTCATGAGGCGGCGGGGTCATTGTTGGTGTAGTTGCCACCGATGTGTAGTCTCCCTCGAGGGAGACAGGCGGTGGGGGCGGGAGGCATTAGCGGTCTTCCTATCATTGGTTCATCGGTGATGGCGAGGCTTGGACTCATCCTCTTCCGAGTCATCGTGATGGTCGTGGCAGCGACAATGAGATGATGAGACCACCAAACGTGTGGTTGACGCCAAACTCCCAAAACAGACCCTGGAAGGCCATCACAGTGGTCTCCCACCATGTCATGGTGAATAAGAACCTTGGAGGTAGTGTCCTTAGCGGTTGGGACAATTGCGTATGGTGGGGCAGAGGCAATGGCCAGGTAGTGAACCTTGTCGATGTCGTCAAGCTTCATCATCCACCACACCCACAAGTTGAGGGTGGTCGTATCTGTAACTCTATTTTCTGTTTGGCTTATGCCCATATCCGTAACTTAAAACCAAGTGTGTCACTAAACTTGCATCGTAAACCTAGCCAAATACTACTTTAGATTAGCTAGTCTTGTTTCCAAACACAAAAAGTGAGTTAAAATAACCTAGTTGGGTTGAGATTGTCTATATAAAGAATGCCTAATGTAACGCTGGCATTAAGCAATGAACAACCATAATTTCTAGTGCTTGGTTGTAAAGCCCACTACACGGATTCAAATTCCCATGGGGACAATAAAAATCTGGGTCTCATTCTTGAGGGTGTGTTATAGCGGTGGAACCGAATCGGTGGATCCCCGTAGTACTTCTACAAAAAGGTCTCCATCTTATCTCAATTGTACTCAGCCTTGGCAAAGACATTACCAGCGGATCAAAGGCGAGTGTACTACCTTCGGTTCCTAGCCTCGTGTCCATCCAGCCCTACCACCACCAGAGGGTAAAGTTAGAATGTTCTACATAATATTTAAGACATCAATGATTTCATCCAGCCTTGTCTAGTCCTGCCCTGTTTTTGGGTTGGACCGAATTGTTGAAAAGCTAGACATTGAGAGCTTCTTGAAGCAACTTTGAGAAGCCGGCCTGTTTTGTTCAGCTTGTTTTTGAGAGCTTTAAGAAGTGGCTTGGAGTTCTAAAAAGAGGGGGAGGGAGGGGGTCTTGAGGAGCCAAAGAATTTGCCTTTTGGAAAAAGCAATGTGCCATAAGCCTAGCAGAAACATTTTAGCTTTACTTACCTCATATAATTATCCTATTGTCATTGATTCCAGAATGTTTCTTTGCCCTCTAATATCCAGTCTTGCTTTCTGGTACAGACATTAAATCAACTTTACATAATCAATGCTGGTTCTGGATTTAGAGCACTGTGGAAAGTACTAAAAACATTCATGGAGGCAAGAACTTTAGCAAAGGTTCAGGTACTGCATGTTTTCTTTATATATGTGCTAATTATTGTCAGAAAATAAATTTGTAAAATGCCTACTTCACACCCTCAAGTATAAGCCTTTGTCTAGATGACTCCCCTGCCTAAAAAACAAGGTATTCTCCCCTTGTTTTCTCCCCTTGAAGTCTGTGAAACCATCTAAATACCCCCTAATGTTGTTTTGACAAAACGGGTCTACTTTAGCCACCGAACTATATTCCCTCTGTTTTTTTATGAGGCGTCCATGTTTTACAAGATTCAAACTTCGTAATCTTTCACCAATAATTTGTCTAATGATATATGGATTTTGTGATACAAAAATGGCACCATCCGACTCGCATTTGAAAGTATTTTTCAATGATTATAATTTTGTTATTATGAATGATATAGGATAAGAGAAATTAAGGGTCAAAGTATAGTTTAGCAGACTGAAAACCATGCCTTGTAAAAAAACGGAGGGAGTAGCAATTTGTCAATTTAACCCCATGATTCAGCAATATAATATCATTAATTTTGCAGTTTGGATGTGATAGGGTGGAACAAAAAGTGGCAAGAACGAATGTTAAGCATCTATAGGTCAAATAACACAATACTTAGTATCTCAGGTCAAGGGGTTAAGTAGACGATTACTATAGTTTAGGGGCCAAAGTAGACTTCATATCAAAGCCACCTTCAAAATGGTTTTAATTGTTTATGTAGACGGTTCTACAAACTTTTTGGAGCAGATTTTTTCTCCATCAAGGAGTTATCTAGACAGAGCCATATACTTGAGGGTGTGAACTTTATCCATTAAAATTTTCTTACATCTATGCTACTTGTAGGTTTTGGGGACCAATTACATTGGCACAATACTAGGAGCTGTTGACCCAAGGTAAGGTGAATCAAGTCATGAGCAACCTTTTCCCGGTTATCAGCAACTTGTTTATGCTTAGCAGATTGAATATTTTCTTCTTTCTTCAGCAATTTACCAGACTTTTTGGGTGGAACATGTACTTGTTCTGTTACTGGAGGGTGCTTGCTCCGAGATAAAGGACCTTGGACTGACCCAGAAATTGTCCGTGCTTCTAAGGTGAGGTATGATGCTTTTCTTTCTATCTTCTAGAGATCATTTAAAATTTGCCGGGAGCTGATTTAGTAAGGGTTTCATTAAATCAATTATAATATTTTGATTGTTGGAGTATATTTGGACTTTACTAGGAAGTTTTTGGTAAAGGTCAGAAATCTTTCAATGAGATGGCTACTGTAGTTACATGTGAGAGCTTTTCAGGTCCACAGGTATTATGATATTTAATTCTTATTTTTTGCTCTATAATCCTTTGATTGCTCAATATGGCTGTTAAACTACCATTGTTTTATCAGTTGCCTTTCATATGCCAGTGTTATGCTTGTCGATTACATGTATTATTGGTTTGAAACTTCATGAATCATGAATCAAGATTGTTCAGTCTTATGACTACAGTGTTATGCTGTTTTATTTTTCTTCTTTCTGCTGGTTTTCCTTTATTCATAGAAAAAATATTGCCATGATTGGTCCCTATTACCAGCAACACCATCATGGCAAGGGTGCTGGTTTATTTCCATAATATCTGATATTATTGTTAGGGCCATCCTAAGGATAGGCAATTTCATTGTGAAAGAGGAAATAAGAAATCCTTCTTCCACTCTCTTCTTCATTGCACCGTTGGCTGGCTGGCGCCTCCTCACCACCGAGTGTTTATGCTCCAAACATACATTGCCCATACTAGAATCTCCCCCACCTCACTAGCCCATGCGCTGGCCGCCTGGCTGTGGCCGGGCGAGGCGACGGGGGCGAGGGCGCGACCGCGCGAGGCCGCGACACAATGCGCCGGGCGCGAGGCGGCGGCCGGCGGCTAACCCTAGCTGCGCCTGCTTGGCTGCGCGTGCTCTCGAGGGACAGAGGGAGACGGGGAGTGACCGAGTGACGCTGTGAGGGGCTTGGGCCGCTCAGCGCCTCGGTCTCTCGGGCGCTCAGCGCCTCGGCTGGGCCTGGGCACTGGGCTGACCGCTGCCTACTAAGGGGGGTACCCTGGGCTTGCTGGGCTAAGGTATGGCGCAGGCCATACCTTGCCATAACGGGCCCTCCGCCCCTGATCTTAATTGAATCTATTCGTTTCATCTTATTTCAGTCCTTTCTCTTCTTTTTTTACTAGGCGCCGTGCCAAAAGAGAAGAAACATACTCTTCTCATATACTCCCTGGTTTCCTTGCAAAGGCCAGTTATGGATTCTTGATATTACATTTGCAGGAGCCTTCTCCAGGACAAGTAAATTCCACTTCTTGTAGGAAGCGTACTCTTGGCATGTTGTTAAAGGATAATCAGGTCTTGATATTTTTATTTTCATTTTCTAAATTTTTTCTTCTATCCTCATGGCGAGGGTCCACTTAAAAACTTGTAAAGCTTGTGGCATCACTTGTTTAACACAAGTAAAATATGTCATTATGTCAACAGTTGTTTGCTATGGTTTGACTTTGAACGTGTGGTACAGTTGCACTTCGATTATAGATTATCAGATGTTGTTTGTATGTGTATCAACTAGATAGTCCAAGTTTTCCTATGCCACGTTTGTTATAGTTACTAATTTTGATAAACCTCCATCGAATAGGATGGCAATGACATGAGTGAAAGTATTCAACAGAAACAACTGAATGAGCAGATCTCAGAGAAGATCCGAGAACTTGAAGGTTGTGCTGCTCATACCAAGGAGGTGAGCAAAGGTACTCAATTCAAGCAATGCAACCTGAACGATCTACATAGCCGCTAAACGTTATTTTCTTTGTTTGTTCAGACCCTGCAAACGCTAGTATGCAAGCAACAAGAGCTTGCAAGCCACATTGAACAGTTGCGGAAACTCCTTAGGTGAGAATTGACATCAACCTTCGTTTCTCTGATTGCGGGAGTGGAGTATTTCAAAAACCTGAGATGATATCTGTGATTTTTCTATACAGGGATGACATGAATGCTAATAAGAAAGCAAATATACAAATCTTGAAGTGAACTTCTGCGAGAGAGAGAGAAAGCACAAAAATATTTTAATATTGCACTCTTGTGAAGAAATAGGCACGCACCTTGGATGGTTATTTGTAATGAATCTTTAGCCCGTATATTCTGGCAGAGCTATATGTAGGGAAGGCCGCATGCCCGCACGACATTATTATTGATGGTTTCGAAATGCTGTCACTTCTTGGGTTCATGTTGTGCCTTGATGTTCCATGCCCTTTCAAGAAGGGAAAATGATGTATCATGTTACTCATTTGACTTAATATTCACGAATAAGATTGTCTGTTTACTGAAATTCAATTTTGTCAACCAAACTCCTCGGACGGGGTATTTAGGAGGCCACCGTCATCCAACTCTCAGAAAGACAGCAGCAAGGGAGAAGGAAATATGGGTGTGTAGTGTGTGTGGGTTGTGGCTTAGGTGGGAGGGCGTTGTGGTGTTAGCTTTAAAGGGCGAGTTCTGTAGCTATAAGAGGATTATCGAAAAAGAGAATAGTAACCTACCTTCTCCTTCCTTCGACTCTGTCTCACCCCTGTCCGTTCCCGTGCCGTCATGACGACGAACCCTAATTAGCGCGAGCCTTACAATTGGTATCAGAGCGAGATCGAATCGGGGAACGCTTTCGCAAGCTCGAGGCCTTGATCGGTAAAATCCCACGGAACAGGTTGACGGCTACCTTTAGGTGGCTGTCGTAATATCCCAAACCGGGTTTGATTGGCTTAGAGGCGAAGCACCACGACGCCAGTCATGCATAGCACGCAGGTGAGGCAAGTGATCGAAGCTATGGGGAATCGGAGGCGAGAGTGGCGGAATTTCTGAAGCAAATGCTAGAGGCCATGCAGTTATGCCTAGAGGTGAAATTGGTAGCGGTAGACGAGAAAACGGGGGAGAAATTGGAGGCGATGGAACACAAGTTGGAAAAACAAAAAGCAAAGTTGGATACAGTGCAAGTCAATATGGATCTGAGATGAGTTCGGTGGGGAAGTTGCAAGCAGATACGGGGACCACCACCTCCCCAAATTGCGATTCTAGTGAGGGAGATACAGGGATTTTTCGTCGAACAACCACCAATAGCTACACCTATGGTAACTGGATTACTGAGGTTTGGGACTAGGCTCGACGCAGCCCCCTGCCTGGCGCGCCAACTGTCGACGAGTAGCTAATTGGGGTTACCGTCGGCAATAGATTTTGATTGTGGTTATGCGCTAGATCTCGAGCTCAATGGTAACACAAGACAGAGATTTATCCAGGTTCAAGTCCTCAAAACTGAGGTAACACCCTAATCATGCGTTCTGGAATTATGAGGATGATCTGGTGATCAAGGAAGCTCTGTATATGCCTCTATGGCCCTTACCCCTCCCTTTATATAGTGCAGGGGGATAAGGTTACATGGTATGATCTCTAAAGAGTCCAGCACGTATACGCACGAAAATTTACATGTGTAGATCTCCTAATCAAACGGAATCAAACTCTATCCTCAGGACCATGCTTGGCGTCCAAGTTACATGCAGCCCATTTGCTACCTCATGGGCACTCCGTGAGGATACCTGAGGCCCATGTAGTCCACAGCCATAGGTGACATTCCCTCCCCCTACTCTGATCACGTTGGACATAGCAAAGCCAAAGCAATCGGAAAAGGTGGATGCCAAAAATGGATTTCCCAAAGTTCAATGGAACTGATGTGAGGATATGGGTGGATAAATGTGAGACGTTCTTTGAGATGTACCAGATTCCTGCGGGGTTCAAGATAGCGGCAACAACCATATATTTGGTAGAAGGAGAAGCACACATGCATCAATCATACAAAGTGAGTAATCCGAACCACGATTGGATTTAGTTCAAGGGGTGGTGGTGTTGGAATTCGAAGGGAATGAGTTTACAAACAAACTAAGAGAGTTAATGTAGCTAAGGCAAATGAGCACTGTGGAGGAGTATAAGAGGAATTTTGAAACGTTGGTGTATCAAATAAGGTTGTATGACAACAATGTAGGAGGACTGATGCTGGTAACTAAGTCTATCATGAGACTTAAGGAGGAACTACGGGTAACGGTGGAGATGTAGTCACTAGATAGTGTGTGGAAGGTAGCAACACTAGCTCATGTCTAGGAACAAATCATGGCAGGGACAAAGAAACAATGGTACAAGGGTGCATACACCAAGACTACCCCCCATACTGCTTCAGTCACTGAGACAACTACAAAAATGATAGGGGAACGGAGGCAAGAAAAAGGAGAAGTATGGAACGCAAGGTAGCTAAAAGAATACAGGAGAGTTAATGGATTGTGCTTCCAATGTGGGGAATCTTATACACCCCAGCAATGCAAGGCCACAACTAATGGGCAATTACAAGCACTTCAAGAGAGTGAAATCATTGAGGATGAGGTGTTGGATGCACTGATTCAAGCCGAAGAACAAGAGGAGATTGAAGTTGCACAGCTATCCATTCATTCTTTGTCAGGGGCTGAGGATCACAACACATCAGGCTGAGGGCCCTCATTGGAAACAAAGTTATGCTAATTTTGGTTGACTCTGGCAGCACCCATAGCTTCATTGATGAGAAATTAGTGCATCAGGTGCAGCTCAATCCTACTCCAACTTTGACTATGTCTGTGAGGGTTGCTAATGGAGATAGCATGACATGCTCACAAGAGATCCCTAATTTGTCTTGGTGGATACAAGGTCATACTTTCCAACACCACATGAGGGTTTTGCCTTTGGGAAATATGATGCTATAATGGGAACTGATTGGTTGAGCAAGTGGAGCACAATGCAATGCAATTGGAAAGAGAAATGGATTGAGATGAAGATGAAGGGGCAGAGGATCAAGTTGCAGGGGATGGTAGAAAAATCGGAGGAGTTACTAGAGCTATTAGTGGGACAGTTCTGAAAATGGCAAGCTGGTAATGACATATGGGCAACTGCCTTACTCAGAATGTCAGAAGAAGAACCGAAACAAGAGTAATTCCCCCATATGAAATTTCTAGGCTATATTGCAACAATATTCAAATGTATTTCAAGAACCCAAGGCGTTACCACCTCACAGGAAGCATGATCACACCATCCCTTTAGTACCTCAAGCAACACCTATCAATGTAATACCCTACAGGTATTCTCCTTTATAGAAGGATGAGATTGAAAGGTAAGTCAATGTCATATTAGAAGCTAGACTAATGCACCAAGTATGAGTCCTTTTGCTTCACCTGTCCTGTTGGTTAAGAAGAATGATGGTAGTTGAAGATTCTGTGTGAACTATATGGAGCTAAATGCTCTGACCATCAAGAACAAATTCCCTTTACCCATAGTAGATGAACTTCTGGATGAATTAGCTGGAGCCAAAGTTCTTTACTAAACTGGATTTAAGATCAGGATATCACTAGATAAGGATGATGGAAGTAGACGAAGCTAAAATTGCTTTTAAAGCACACCATGGACTATTTCAATTCCAGGTGATGCCCTTTGGGCTCACCAATGCCCCTGCAACATTCCAATGTGTGATGAACTCTGTATTTGCTGCATAGATCAGAAAGTTCCTTTTGGTTTTCAACTTTTCATGGATGACATTCTCATCTATAGTAAATCATGGGATGAGCATGTCTATCATTTGCAACTAGTGCTAAAAATCCATACGGGGAACACAAACTATATGCCAAAGTCACCAAATTTGAGTTTGCTGCAACTAGCTTGAACTATCTAGGACATATCATTTTAGCTCAGGGAGTAACAACTGATCCTGAGAAAACAAGGGTGATGGAGAGCTGGCCAGAGCCTTCCAATGTCACTGAGCTTAGGGGCTCTTTGGGGTTAACTGGATATTATAGAAAGTTTATAAAACATTATGGCTTACTAGGCAAACCTTTGACTGTCCTATTACAAAAGAAGGGATTTGACTGGACAGAAGAGGCTCAAAGGCGTTTAATACTTTGAAACAAGCAATGTCTCAACCACCAGTGTTGGCCCTTACTATTTTTTCAAAGCACTTCAATATCGAAACTAATGCATGTGACTCGGGGATAGGGGCTGTGTTACTACAAGATAGACAACCAATTGCATTTTATAGCAAAGCTCTAGGAATTACAAATAGGAAATTATCCATTTATGAGAAGGAATTCTTGGCAATTATGATGGCCCTGGATAGGTGGTGCCAATATCTAGTCAGAGGCCCCTTCACCATTAGGATAGATCACAAGAACATCTACCAACTGGAAGAGCAACATCTCACCTTAGAATTACAAAGGAAGGCCATGACCAAATTGGTAGGCATGCAGCTTAAATTCCAATATAAAAAGGGGTTGAGAATAAATTTGCATATGCCTTGTCTAGAGTAGGACAATTTTTCTCCTTACAAGCCATCTCACGGGGACAACCAATCTGGTTACAAGAAGTGTTGAACTCATATGTGGTTGATCCCAAAGCGAATGAGCTGTTGAAGAAATTGGATTTTGGTGGATTGCTGGAGGAGGGATACATCCTAAAGGGAATCATCTACAAGAAAGGCAAATTTTGGTTGGGGCCAATGTTTGACCGCAACATAGGGTGATTCAAGCATTTCACTCTATTCCTATGGGAGGACTACAGGGATGCAAACCACTTATCAGAGGGTCAAGAAACCGTTTGACTGGGAAGGACTAAAGTAAGCAATTATTGATTTTGTCAAACAGTGTCAAATTTGTCAACAAGCTAAGCATGAAAATTACAAACTTCTTGCTTACTTCAGTCATTACCTATTGGTTATTTGCCACTCTCAACAAGTGGCATACTTAGCGAACTACACATGCTGAGAGTGGCAAATAACTAGATTTCCCCAATACTACTACGTCAAGGAGCCATGCAAGATTTATCAATGGATTTCATTGAAGGGTTGCCTGTATCTGAAGAGTTTTATGTGATTATGGTGATTGTAGACCGTTCCACTAAGTATAGTCACTTCTTTCCTCTCATACATGCCTACAATGCATCCTAGGTTGGTAAAAGTTTCTTTCAAAACATTGTCAAACTGCATGGCATGCCTAGGACCATTGTATCTAATCGATACAAAGTATTTGCTAGTCTATTTTGGAATGAGTTGTTCAAATTATTTGACATCAAATTGAGTATGAGCACACCATACCACCCTTGGCCTAATGGTCAAACTGAGCGAGTTAATCAATGTTTAGAGATGTACCTTCGATGTGCTTGCTCTCACACTCCAAAGAGCGGGTCTAAATGGTTAACTGTGGCTGAATTTTGGTACAACACCAACTATCACTCCTCTATACAGAAAACTCTCTTCAAAGCACTCTATGGTACTGACCCCCACTATGGCATCATACCAGATTTTACTAGTATCACACATATGGATGTGGTGGACATGCTAAAGGAAAGACAACAATTCTCTGACTTGATAAAGACCCAATAGGAAAAGGCTCAGCAAAAATACAAGTTTTATGTTGATCGGCAAAGATCTGACAAAACTTTTCAGGTTGGGGAATTAAAAAGACCTCTTGAAGCTCCATCCATATACTCAGACGTCTTTTGTGAATAGACCCTGCACAAAATTGTATCTCAAATACTTTGGCCCTTTTGAAGTTTTGCAAAAAGTAGGTTCAGTGGCTTATAAATTGCAATTACTGGCCACTAAGCTTGATTCATCCAGTTTTTCATGTCTCTCAATTGAAACCATTCACCCCCAAACTTTACCCTTGGATATATGGATGTGGAATAAGAGGAAATACTGGACAGAAGATTCATCAAGAAATGTAACTCTGCTTACTTACAAGTATTAGTCAAGTGTACATCTCTAACAGCTAGTTCAGCCACTTGGGAAGACTCTGAAGTGTTGCTCAAGCGGTTTCCAGGCGCGCCCGCTTGGGGGGAAGCGGCTTCACAAGGGGGCGGCATTGTCATCAACTCTCAGGAAGACATCCGCAAGGGAGAAGGAAATATGGGTATATATGCGTTGGCCATGGGCCTAGCGTGTGTGGGCTGCGACCTAGATGGGAGGGTGTTGTGGTGTTAGCCTTAAAGGGCGAGTTTTGTAGCTGTAAAAGGATTATGAAAAAGATAATAGTAACTCGCCTTCTCCTTCCTCCGACTTTGTCTCACCCGTGTCCCTTCCCGCGTCGTCATGGCGACGAACCCTAATTAGTGTGAACCTTACAACCACCCCCTTCCGTGGCTTCACGGAGCATCGCTAGGACGACGACAACACTACAACAGGCCTGAGGAAATCCTTTGCACACATTTGTGGGATTGTTGTGCTTCTATTTTTATGATAAGCATGCAAATATTTATGGGTGTAGAACTTAGCTCAAGTAGCAGCAAGACTTCATTTCCCTCACCACAAATATTAAAAGGAAAAAAAACATAAGTGTCATTGTAGAGTTGTCTTGTCATCGCAAAGTTGTTTGAATGCGAGACACCATTATAAAGTTTGGAAACATGCACATATATATCTCATTATGGAGGACTTGGAGGATGTATTATCTCAAAATGCAGCCAAATATGCTGTCAACACACTCTAACAAGTGGGTCCCACGAGACAGGGAGATAGATAGAGGAGAGGCTCCTGCTCTCACCGGTGAAGGACGTGGCGGCGCCTAGCGGCAGGTTGAGGTGGCAGTCGTCGTTGGTAGCGAAGCTGGGATGGGACGACGAGGCGGCGGAGTCCGAGAGCAGGAGCGCAACTTAGGGTGTGTTTGGTTTTGGGGTCCTGGATGGTCCCGTCCAGCACAACATCATTTTTTGTTTGGTTGCCGAAAATTTGATCCATCGGTCCAGGTCGTCTCCATCCACCCACAATATTTCGGGGTGGTCATGCTCGCCTGGTATGAAAACATAAGTCCAGCTCGTCCCGTCCCGCCCAGGCACGCCTCCTTTCCCTCGGCCGCCTCCTCCCTAGGTACGCCTCCTCCTCTCCCCCGGCGGCATGGGGTGGAGCTTGGCGCTGTCTCCTCCTTCCCCGTTGCCGCTGCCTACATCCGGACGACCTCCGCCATGGTGGTGGTGGTTCTTGGCATCGGCGGGCCTCTGCGACGGCGGCGGCAGTTGCGGGCCTTTCCAACGGAAGATGTAGCGGCGGCGGTTTGGCGACAACGCAGCCACGACTAGGAGGCAGCAACGTTAGGGTGGCGGCGAGATGGCGATGCCATGGCCACTGCGGTGGCGCCGGGAACGGCTGGGGAGGGCTAGCGTAGCGAGACGTTGGTGATGGTGTCAATGCCAGTAAGAACGTAGATCCTGAGGTTGCGGCGGTGGGCGAACCTCGCGCCCGCCTCGACGAAGTCGCGCCCCCCCGGATCCCCACCAGCGGCTGCGGCTTGTTCTTGGACCCTGGCGTGACCCCCAACACTTCTTTGCCACTTCAAGCAAGGAGGGGGTAGGGCGCGGCCGACGGGGAAGGAGGCGGAGCTGGCGGCGGAATGGTACGACAGCGGCACCGGCGGCAACGTCGAGGTGGAGGGGCCGCGACGTCGATGTGGAGAGCAGATGAGGCCCCAACAAAACACTTCCTTAGGGATGAGTCCATACATCATAGACCCATCCCATCTGTGATACCATCCTGATTGATCCTTGATGATCCAACCAAACACACCCTTATTCGACGGAGAAGGACGACAACGTGAAGCTAGCGCTAGGGATGACATGGCTTCTAAAGGCAGCGGTGAAGCCGGCAAGGGGACAGTGTGGTGGCCAGAGGCAGCGCGGTGAGGTGGCTCGCGGTGGTTGAGGGCGATGCGGCGCAGCGTGGCGGCCAAGCGCCGCACAACGGCTCGCGACGGCTTGGGACAGCACAACGGCTTGTGGTAGCGTCCGTATGCAAGTATTTTTTATACAGGATGGAAGGCGGTGAACTCGTCGAGGTGGCTAAAGCCCGTTGGGGCCAAGCTGCACCGACGCCACCATCAGGGGCGGATGTACAGTGTTAGGGCTGGTGTCATGCAACACCGGTGCCTTTTTGGACAATCCCTTGTTGTCTATTGCTACCTTATTAGTATATGTACATATAAACCTATAGTTTGAAGTTAAAAACTAGTGATTTAAGGTTAAAATGACCTCGATGACTCCAATGACTTGTTTTCTTGAATCCGTGGCCACCATGTCGCTCCCGCCTTCAACCATCATCGACCATGTCTAGCACTCTAACGATCAACTAATTCGTGGAATCAAGAAAAGGCTGAAGAGAAAAAAATTGGAAGAACACAAGTGAATAAATAGGAATTGAGAGGAGCAACGAGACTGGAATCGAAAAAATGTCTTAAGAGCATGTGTAGCACGGTATGCATCAGCAGCAGGCATCAGGTAGCTAATGCACGCGTGCGCAGCGCTTGCCCACCCGCCGCCTGCATGAGTCTACGCTCGTTTGAATCAATCGTGCGCGCGTTTTACGGGGTATAAGAGTAAGAAGACAACGGAGGGGGAAAAGCGAGGGAAGGTGGAGAGAAAAGAGCGGAGGTAAGATTCGATTTTTTTCTAGCGTCGTACGTGCGGTCTGGAGCATTTTTGCATAATTTATTAAGCCACTAGGGCACTGGCAACTGAAATCTCATGCCACTCGTAAACACAGCAAGATGCCAACGACAATTTAGATAAAAATCATGCTATAGCGATTGTATTTTCGTGGCATAAACCTCCTAAAACTGGAGCAACTTGTCAATGTCCTTGCGTAATAATACTACATTAGGTTCTTTGTCTAGTTGAGCGATAGCTTTGGCAAGGCTAAGGGCGTGTTTGGTTTGTTTCTCTCATTGGCCATGCCAAATTTTGACGAAAAAATATCTGAAATAATCAACAGTTAAATAGAAAATTAATAAAATAATCCACTTGAAAAAGAAATTACGAAAATAGCACCGGAACCGCCACCGGGCAAGGCGGCCACCGCTCGGCGTGGCTGGCACAGAGTTGCCGCCACCCGGCGTGGCTGCGGCAGAGTGGCGGCCACCCCGCACGGAGCTCCCGCCACCCCCGCACGGCCGGTGCTCTGCCCCAGCCACCCGGCATGGCAGCAACACGCACGAGCTGCATTTAGCTTCCGTGAGCTGCATGCACAACTGCTCACCTGCCTCGTTAATCGATGCTTAAAGTGACCCGTTGGTTTACGCCTCGTTACTCGTTACTCGTTCCTCGTGAGGTTAATTCTAATTTGAACAGGGAAAACCGGCCAAGAAGCTAGCTATACGTGGCAGGGAAAAATATCCAGGTAGTGCGCAGTAGCACCAAAGATACGTGCTAGCTAGTCCCAGACCTCCCAAAGATGCAATACATAATTTCTTCAAAATGCTTTGGTAATTTTTTAGCAAACATGTAGTAGCACCAAAAAGTATGATTTCATTTGATAGGAATTCCTAAATATTCTAAATTCAAAACTTCATGAATTTTTTTTCAAAAGTTCATGGTAAATGTCACAAAAAAATTTGGATTTTTTGGAG
Organism: Raddia distichophylla; assembly: GCA_005191435.1. Lineage (NCBI taxonomy): Eukaryota > Viridiplantae > Streptophyta > Magnoliopsida > Poales > Poaceae > Raddia > Raddia distichophylla. Next base: position 1,523,019 of record SPJY01015242.1, on the reverse strand, counting down.
AAGTTTTATTTTTCCAAAAAAATTGTATTCCAAATAAAATGAAATTCATATCAAATAAAAACTTGAAATTTCAAAAATAACAAATGATAAGTTCATTAAGAGGGTTCACCAAATTTATGATTTACTGATTTTTCTTTGTTATTTTAAAATTAAAAATTTAAGGGAAGTTTAAAATATTTAGAAAATAAATAACTTTTGCTACCAAACTTCATTTTTAAAAATCAACTTTTTGTGGACTCGTTCTATGACCTAATGGTTCCATTTTTTCAAATTTTACTGTATTTCAATGTTCTATATTATTCTAAAAAAAAGGGCAAATTTATTTGATCTATTTACAACTTGGGTCCAGGTATAACAACTATCAAGGAGGATTATTTAATTAAAAATCCCGTTGTGAAGCTCCAGCTTTGTCACTTTAATCAACTTGCATGCACGTTCTCTCATTGCATTAATTCAACGTGCAGGCACCCATCATAAAATAATACGTACTGATCACCATGACTTCGGATCAGTCGGACCTAGCTACGAGCAGCATGGCGGATGCATGTACGTGCCACACGGGGTGGCGGCAGCGGGCTGCAGCCACGCCCGGTGGCGGGAGCCGGCGCTGCCGCCATGCCCGATGGCGGGAGCAGGCTGCAGCAGCGCGCCATCCACGCTGGGTGGCGGCAGCTTTACTGCTATCACGTCCGGTGACGGCAGTCATGCGGGGTGACGGGACCCAGTGCTATTTTTGTAATTTCTTTTCTCATTGGATTATTTTATTAAATTTAATTTAACTGTTGATTATTTCGGGTATTTTTCCAATTTTGGCACGCCCTCGTGATTTGGTTGCTATTTGGTTTGTAGCCAACAAATGGCGTGCCAATGCAAAAATGAGCCCTGCCAAATATTTTACACTACCAATGTTGCCAATACAATGGCGGCCGAATCAGCCGCCTTTTCCATCTCGCCTTTCGCTCGAATTGGCCTACTTTCGGTGTCTCACGCACAGGGCCAGCAACAGCTAACTAGCTAGTTCTCATACAGTAGCAGGTAACTAGTTTTGTGCAGTTTATTTTACTTAATTTTTCTTTCAATTTTTTTAATCTATTTCGTACAGTTTTCAAATTGTGTGAAACAAATTTTATAATTCTTGTAAAATCCAAAACAACCCATTTTTATTGTTTTTTTATGATTTATCCGGTATATTTTGCATTTTGTAATTCATTTTTGTGCTTTTTGGAATATTTTTTAATTTTTTATGTTCTAATATGTATTGCAAATTTTAAAATCAATTTTATTTACATATTCTTTGAATTTATTAATTTTTATATGATTTTATATGATTTATGTTTGACCATAAGAACAATTGGCACATTCTGAGTTGGTAATCAACCAAACACATTACCTATTTTATCAAAATTTGGTTGCCCTTAATTGGCTCTAATCCAAACGATACAAAAATTGCCAACGAATGGTCATGCCCTCAATTGGTCATGGCCATTCATTGGCATGGCTAACGAGGGCTACGAACCAAACTTGCCCTAAGGGCCAACACATCCATCTAAATTTGGAATTGATACGTACCACTAAAAAATTGAATTTTTCTGTAGGTTTAATATCTTTAAGATGCCATTATAAAAATATGTTCGGAGTAGATAAGCTGACCGAGTTGAAATGAGTTAAATGTTAAAATGCACGTTACTAGGTCTTTTATTATTCTCAAAGCCGATATGCTTCGTTTGTTATTTTTTTAGAGCTTTTAGATGTGCATCATGTCTAAAGTGATTTAACCTTATTCGTTAAACCAACTTATCCGTTCAGCTACACACAACAAACATCAGCTCAGTCAGCTTATTATTCGGCTCAGCTACACACAACAAACATCAGCTCAATCAGCTTATTATTCGGCTCAGCCCTTTACTCGTATGTAATAATGTGCATGAACCTTATAATCTGTTGTAGACTGCCTCTTACCTAAAAGGTAGTAAGAACTAATTTGACAAGGTTATGGTCATTTGATTTGACACCATTAGAGATGCCATTAGGATTAGGCCTGATAATAACCTAGACCAAGTTTCGGGCCAGACTTGAAAAGGCAGATGTTCTAGAGCTCGACCCAACCCGATAGTTTTTGTAAAAATGCAGGTCTTCGAGCCCAACCAGAAAGCCCAAATCGACTGGATTCAGGATCCTAGCGAACCAAACCAAAAAGAGATATCGAGCGTGTTTTGTTTGCAGCCCGTTGTCGCCGTGCCAATCGTCGGCTGACGCCAACCCAGGGCGCGCCTTCGCACGCGCTGGCGAGGAAATCGGTCGCCCTCGCCAACGCCAGCACCGATGTTTACTGGACGCCGACGAGCCCTCGCCCCCGCGCCCACGCTAATTGTTGGACGTGATCCAAATGCGCGCCAAATCGCGCGGGCGCACCGTTTGTAGAGGTGGCCAAATGGGCCGGTCCGGTCGAACCGAACAGGGCCGTCCTGTACTATTCACGAACCGGGCCGGCTCGGTTTGGTGAGCCGAACAGAATCTGGGCCGGCACCTCGACCCATCGGGCCGGCCGAATTGGTTCGCTATTGTTATATATTTATTTAATTCGATATATGCATTTATATATATATTCTTTAATTTATAATATATATTTATGAAATATAATGATTTTTCTTAATTTTTATATATGTTTTAATAAAATAAACCGACCAATAATAAACCGAGCCGGCCCGATCGGTTCGATTCACTGTGCGAACCGAACCTGTGCTGGGACCCTGGCCTGTTGGCCTGGTTCGCACGGCAACCGAATCAACCGGGCTCAAACCGAACCGAACCGGGCTGACCCGTCGGCCAGGTCTGATATTGACACGGCGAGGCATGGGCTTCGAACCAAACACGCCCATCCATTTTTAGCGGTCCGACTGGATCGAACCAAACCTGAACCCAACCCACTAGAAAAAAAAACACGAAGAATCTCTCACACACAAAAAAAAACACGGAGAAGAAGCGGGATAGCAGGCCTAGGGTTTCTCCCCCGACCGCGCCACCGTCTCCGCCATGGACGCGCAGCGAGCTCTCCTCGACGAGCTCATGGGCACAGGTATCAATCGATTCTCCCGCCCCGCGAACGTGGCGCCGCTCGCCAAACCCAAACCCAAACCCTAGCCTAATCGCGCCGCCGGCGCTGGCGTTTTTGCAGCCCGCGACCTGACGGAGGAGGAGAGGAAGGGGCACAAGGAGGTGAGGTGGGACGACCCGGATGTGTGCGGCCCTTTCATGGCCCGCTTCTGCCCCCACGATCTCTTCGTCAATACGAAGAGCAACCTAGGTATTTCCGTTTCTTCTGCTCCCCGATTTGGATCAATTCCTGTAGCTTTGTGTTTCGCCGTGCTTTGATTTCTGAATGGTGGTTTGGTTTGGTGCTTCCAGGGCCGTGCTTGAAGATCCACGATCTGAAACTCAAGGAAAGGTCAGACCTGTTGCACCGTGCATTTTCTTGAATTCAGTAGGTTTTTGAGTAATCTGGTAGTAGCGCGTTATGTTTATGTAGCAAGCATTTTCTTGAATTCAGCAGGTTTTTGAGTAATCTGGTAGTGGCACTTTATGTTTCTGTAGCAAAAGAGGGTATTTAGGTTGCTGGGAATAGGTAGAGGAATCTTTGTAGTTGGGAGAGGGCATAGGTTACGAGCCCTATATGGCGTAGTAAACCGGTAATAGACGTTTGTGTGTTAGAAATATGAGCTATTTGTAAAATTGAGCTATTTTCGTATTGAGAATTTAACATTTGAAGTTTGCCTTGTAGCAGGAGAATTAGTGTGTTACATTTTTCTTGGACATCTGTTGTTCTGTTTTCTTGGTGCATGTTGCCATGCAGCGGTAGATTGGGATTACTAATTTACTATGTATTACACTAGATCTTTTATATGAATGGTGATGCCATGGACCTCTGCGCAAGCAGCCATTCATGATAGATTGCACATACATAAAAAATAAGCTTTTTCCTAAAAAGTTATCTACTGTACCAAAAGGTGTCAACCTTGCATAATTTGGCTATCTAAGGAAATGTACCTAGAAGTGTAAATTGGACAATTTTCTTTAAGGAGTGATGTTTCTTTTGGCCCAGGCCTTTCTATTATCCTGATGAATATAATATAAGTGATTATGAATGGAAATGTTTTGAGACTCTTAAAATCGTCTTGCAAGATACAGTTTGTTAGTATCATATGCTTGTTTTATATAGAAGTTTTTGTGTGGTCAATTGTTTAATATGTAGCCATGAGATAATAAAAAAAATTCTGGTTGTTTTGCAGAAACAACCACTCCTTATGTTTTATGCTTAAAAAATCCTTTATTTTGATTTATAATGGATAAACACTCAAGTTATCCACAGTTAGGGCTAGTCTATTTTTGGTAGTCCTCTCCACACATTAAAAAGTAAAAACACAATATATCATAAGTATGTGGTATGGTACATCCAGGTCATGATACAGGCTTGTGATCTGTCATGCATTGGTACATCACCTAGTGAACACAACACGGCCGGGGGGGGGGGGTTATAATTGCCCTCTATTTGACATGAACTGAACCATTTCTGGGATAACAAAAAACTATACTAGATGGACCATGTAGGCTATTTTGTCCTATATACATATAGCACATTTGACATTATGTACTGGGTCATGAACTTATTCTGGTTTACGGAAGAAGTGGTCTACAATTGCAGCATCCTTGAAGGGTCAACTGTCTGGAAGGATTAACTATGTTGTGTAACTGTCCTAGTTATACAATTCATTGTGTTTGCTTTTGCTATTTTAGTTGTTTCATTTGTAGAGGTTGCTTTAAACCAATGATTCAGCTCTGTTATAACATATGCTTAGCTATCTGATATAAATACACAACTGTTTGTATGTTTCTAATGTTCTTTTCTGGGCAAGTGCAGCTTTGTAACTTCTCCCAGGCATGAGACATATTTGCGAAGGTTTGAGTCTGAGCTTGCTCAGCAATGTGAGAAATTGGTGAGTTGTCCGTTGCTCTTGCAAAATTTGATTACGAGGGTATTAATTTTTTTTAAAAATTTTGTTGCAGGTAATGGATTTGGATAGGAAAATAAGGCGTGGTCGTGAAAGGTTGGCACAAGATACTGTTGTGCCACCTCCCAATCCCATCCCTGGGAAAATATCTGAGCAGCTGTCAATGCTAGAAGAAAAGATAAAGAAGCTTCTGGAGCAAATTGAGGAGCTCGGTGAGGCCTGTAAAGTGGCTGAAGCTGAGGCGCTTATGAGGAAGGTACCAATGCAGTGTTGTATTCTTTTTGTTCACTTTGATGTTTGACTCAAACTGAACAACACTAATTGGTGGATTCTCTCATTATTTCTTGGTTATAGGTTGACCTTCTAAATGTTGAGAAGGCAGCTTTGACTAACCAAGCAGAAAACAAAGTGGCCATGCTTCCCCAAGAGAAAAAGATGGAACTATGTGATGTATGCGGCTCGTTCTTAGTAGCTGATGATGTTATTGAGAGAACACAATCCCATGTTACTGGGAAGCAACACATTGGTTATGGTCTGGTGAGAGATTTTCTGGATGAATACAAGGTGAGGTATCTGTATCATTGCAACAGAAGTAGCGATATTTCTATGATTCATTAAGTGCTTATGGTTACCCTCCTGCTCTCCAGGCCGCAAAAGAAAAGGCAAGAGAAGAAGAGAGGCTTGCAAGGGAGAAAAAAGCAGAGGAACGTAGGAAGCAGAGGGAAAAAGAATATGACAATGGGGGCAGGGAGAGTGGTACCAAAAGGGTCAAGTCTGGGGAGCGTGATTATGACCGTGATCGTTACTATGAGCGGAGCTGTGACAGGGAAAGGTCCCATGATCACAGAGATAGAGGATCAGAGTATGGAAGCAGTTCCTACAGAAATGGGAGGGATTCTGAAAGAGAGAGACACAAATATAGGAGTGGTGATAAGACAAAGGACAGAGGGAGAATGAGGAGCAGGTCACGTTCTCCAAGCAGGCATGGCTATGGAAGGTCAAGAAGTCCTGATCATTAGTTGAACATGTAGATAGTTATTTCCCAATTGAAACTAATGAGGTAGAACATTATGTCCCTTTTACTATTTATTACGGCACAAACGGTTCTATTGAAGTGTTTATCTCTGCTCTGGTGTAGCACCTCTGTTGGAATTCTAAAAGTCTTCCTTTTAGAGGAGAAAAAATTCAGGTAGGTATCGTTTGTCCACTCTACAATTTTTGAGCTGTTTATATTCTATATGTATGCTTGAGTTCTGTTCCCAACATGAGGTACTAAAAGTTAAGTGTGTATTAAAGCTGAAGTTAGTACAGTACACTGGTATTAGACCGCCAATCTGGATGCAGTTATTTCCAGCCTATAACAGGTAACCTGTGATCATTAGAGCTTCATCTTATGTGCTTATCCTAGTTTTATGTTTATAATTATCCTACTTACCTTGATAGGGGAAATAACTTTTTTGATCTGCTTCATTGTGGTTATTTTTTTTTGGCGGATCTGAATTTTTCTAACTCAGCCTATTTCAACCCTGCTAAGGATCAGTCAATTTCTGGTAAATATAAATATGGTCATGTTTTAACTGTAAATAACACAAATGAATGCCATCTCTGAAAAGAACCCCCCAAAAAAGACCACCTGCGTTCGACGTCAATAGCCCCTAATTTCTTTATATTTTTGGGGAATAAGGGAAAGTTGTTAGGCCGTTTGGATTTAGTTGTCTATAATTCAATCCCTGTTAGGTAACGCCAGGATTGGCCCTGATTCTGGGTGGTGTCTTATTTACAGATTGATCATGCTGTTTTTGCTGTAGAATATTAGCTAGACTGAAGATGAATTATTAACTGACTATTAGAGCAGATATAATGCTATTTAAAACATGCTGTTCCCAACAAATGATCGTAATGTTAGATGATCAGTTTGCAGTATGCTTTCCTTTGAATTTGTAGGAGGTAGAGCAGGAGATCATTGCAGCTACCGATCAACCATGTCCACTGGTGTTATTGTCCTTTGAACATATAAACATGAATGCATGTCCTTAGCAAACTCAGACGACGGTTCTATTCCCTTGTTCTCATCCTTTCCCTCTAGCACAGGGCTGATGATTTATATGATCTGTAATCATGCTTATTATTTTTGAATTACCTCTTTGTGAAGAACTCTTATCTTGTTGGTGTTATGAATAATTAATTGCAGTTTGCTGTACACCTGTAGTATCAACTGCAAAGGTCATTTCCAAAACGCAGAAGGTTAGTGCGAGGCTTGGTTTGCCATCACAAACCATGGCATTGCACTGTGTGCCAAGTGAAGGTCACGGAATGATGCTGGTCCGTGAAATTAGTTAACTCTCATATATTATGAGGATATTGATAAGCGCCCGTCACCCGCGCATCCATATACAGGTAGTTCAAGCTCATGCTGGCGCAAAGCATAATTATTTGCGGGTTTGTTTTTTTTTTGGAAATCTACGGGTTTGTTACTGTTTGATTTAGCTTAAAAATTGTTGTAGATTATACTCACTCCAGTTCACTAAAACTTGATAAAAGCATGACATTTTGGACATCGACAAAAGTTTTGGTTCGGTTTATCAATTTTGTTTTAGTTTAGTTTTGGTTGGGTTTATCAATTTTGTTATTTTTTACATATCATTTTTTGTAACAATTTAAAATAAATTTTTAGGCTTTGAAATTTTTCTCGAAGATCTCAGAAGTATTTTTAATAATTTGTTTAGCATTTTCATACATTTTTTTAAAAATCATCTTTATTACAATCAAAATTAAATAAAAACAAGAAATCAAAGATGTCCTGACTCTTCTATTTCTGAGCCAAAAACTGGCAATCCATGCGGAAGAAATCATGAAAGAGGTAGTCTCTGAGTTGTGCAATTCAACCTGAACGTACATAGGAAAAAAAAAAGTGAAATAGAAGCCCGACGGATTGGCCGTCTTAGAAAGTGATTGCGCAGGGCCTTCTCTTTCTTCAATGGTGCCAAATCGTCAAATCAACTAGCTGTGAGAGCGTGTTTGGCGATGGATGAGAAAGCGGAAGAGGAGAGCGTGTTTGGCGATGGATGAGAAAGGGGAAGAGGAGTGCTACTAGAAAACTGGGCTATTATATCGACATATTAAATCGGTTGGATTCCAGTTCATAGCAATAGTAGTGATTCAGATCTTTAGTACCAGTTGGAAACAATACTAAGGATTCTTTTCGCAGGTGGGTATAGACCAGCTGACATGCGGACTAATCAGTATTGGTTGGTAATACGAATTGATACCGATGGGGCTCATCAGTACTGGTTCGTAATACGAACCGGTTATAACTCGTTTTTGAAAAAACTAAAAGGTACACATGTGCTAGTTATATTAGAGCGTGTAGGTGGGTGAGTAAGAGTCACAAGAGGGCAAGACGTGCTGGGTTACTGAAGCCCTAGGCATCAGTCTCGGATTACTAGTATTGAATGGTAGTAAAGGCCTTCTTCGTAGTAGTGGTGGAAAATACGTGGAAAGAATATTTTCTTAGTCCCTAGGTAAGAAACTTTCTTCCGTTTAAATGGTAATTCCCTGTCCCTTTTCATACTTTTCTTCAACCAATCTCGTCATTAGCTATAAGACCTGCGTACGAACGCCTTTTGGTGGTGCCATCCCTACAACATGTATAATAGGGCAATGCCCAGTGTAATCTATATAGATATACATCAATAAAGCACTAATAGTTCTTACTTCACTGAGCATATATATACCCTAACACGTTATCAGCACGACTCACGACTCAGTGAGAACCTCTCAAAAGAATATGTACCCAAAAGAATATCCTATCGGCTAAATGTCGGACAAGCGACTGGAACTTCCCTTAGGACTCGTCAGGCCCTCTGAAGTCCTGTACATCGTCTTCATAGCACTCGTACGGATCCACCTCGATCCCATCGTCTAAAAGAGTATAGGTAGGTGAGGTCAGCGTCATCCAAACGCTGGTTAGTTAACACTTCCCTTAATGCACTTAGTGTATAGAAGACTTTATTTGGGGAAAGGGTTATTTTATTTGCATAAAGCCAGTTTTTAAATGACTTTAAAAATTTCCTATTCAGCATCAGATACTAATAGTCTTTATATCTCAAGGGAATAGCAACATATCAATACACCCCAAGCCCCAACTAAACCTCCGACTCTTTCACCCAACCCTAATTAGACCAAGCCTCAACCAATATACACGACTTAAAACTTCACCGCACCAAACCTCCTGTTGCCCCCAACATTTCCTAAATACGTCATCTTCTCAGGATTTGGCAATCCAGTTGTGGGTCACACTTGCCATAGAGTGCCCGTCTCAGCCTATGGGGTTGCCAGCCCGCGCTAGCCAAGCGTCATCCTAGGGAAGTGTAACCTTCATCACATCCGGTGACGACCCTGCCAGTCCCTATCGAGAGTGGTCCCAAAGGGCCTCCGCAGAGCACTCGCAACTGGCAATCCAAAACCCGTACTTCGCGCGATGGCCACGCGTTGTGTTGGAACCATCCTCCAGATGGCAGCGATCACCCCGCTACGCATGTTCTTCCGCGCTCCTCCTGGGTAAGCCCTGGCTAAACCCAGCACCAGACACCCTGTGCCTTAATCATCCATCAGGATGTCATCTAGGGGCAATCTTCCAACCATCTAGTCTCCACCTCTTTAATCCTAGACATTACCCCATCAGGTCTATCCCGACCAACCGACCAAACCGGACCGACACCTCCACATATCAATGCCCACAACCCCACACAGCCCATCATGCATCTATTAGCCCTAAGGGTCTCATGTCATAACAATTTTAATGAAAGAATGAATGACCGGTGAATATCAGTTCACCGTTCCGTGGCTATTTACCAGAAGATTTGTATGATCCTAAGCAAGTCTAAGCAGGTTTTACCCATTAGGAAGGGTTAAAGTTGTTACCAAATTAATCTTAGGCTAACAAGGGTTATGACAATCAGGGCAGTCATAAAGGTAAACAATTCAAGGGCAGACATGTATAAGTATTACATGATACATCTATAAGAGTAAGTATTAACTTGCCTTGCTCAAGTGGAAGGTCCTCCTCAACGTCTCCGAACCTTCCCTCGGGATCGCCTACGTCTAAACACACATACAATCCAATAATTACTCACTGATGCAAATCAGAAAACATGATGCATGCACATGACCTATGCCTTACCCTCGACAATATTATATAAGATCGAGTAAGATGCTAACTTTCGTACGATATGCAATGCATGCCCTAATGTATTAATAAATAATATTGCCATTATATAATAGTCTAACTATATCCCAATATACGGTTTCGTACGATATAGTAGTAACTGAGCGATTAGGGTTTTACGGCGACATACGATGACGGCACTTCGTATTACGGTCTACATACAGAGTTAAAGTTTATTGGTGTTGGCATTTTCTAAGTTTTCCTAAATACATGGTGTAACTCAGTTATAAGATACATTAATACATTTTCTAAAGTCAACACCTAATTTAATTAATAATGACATTTATTGATTAATTGTTGGTGTTTGGCAATTTAATATTCTAATAAATATATTTGGTCAAGAATGACATTATTGTAATGTTCTAATTCTATTAGATCATTTATATACCTATTTTATTTTCTTATGATTTTATAGGTCAGACTCATTATTTATAAAGTTACCGTAATGAGCATCATCGATCTAGCACCTACGGTTCCTATGGTTCCTATCGAGACTAGAGCCGAGGCCAGAGGCGGCCAGACACGGCGGCGCGACGGTGCGGCGAGACCGAGAGCTCGTTGGAGTTACCATGCCAAATAAACGATCTACAAGCTATTCAAATAAACGGAGGAGCGGAAGGGAGCGACAAAGAAGCTCACCGAGCTCAGGAACGAGCGCGTGACGAGGTGGAGGTGGCTAGCGACGAGGATGCCAGCGGCGACCAAAACAGGGGCGTCGCCGACTAGGCTCCTCCGCCCAGATCCTCTGAAATCAAGCAAGGCAACAGGTTACGGGTGAGGTGTGGATGCCCCGGGCGAAAGGAATTGGACTATGGCTCACGAAATCAGCGAGAGCGTCCTTGGCGCCGACGCGGAGAATTTTGGAGAAAAGTGGGGAGCGGAGCAAGAAGGGCCTTCGGGCTTGGTTTAAGGGGTCGGCACATAAAAAGAGAGGTACTGGAGCACGCACGCACGCCACGGTTGATTAAGGGCGACACGACGTGGGCAGAGCACTCGGGCGGCGCGCGGCTCGACATGGCGGGGGAGCAGGGTACGTCGAGCAGCTACAGGGTAGGCTTTTTGACCCGTGCGTCCAAGGCGAATAGGTGATGATGAGGTGCTGCAGGGGCAGTTCGCGGATGGGATTTTGTGGGCAATGCCCCATGGTCCAAGGCCACGGTCCAGCGGTCCGACGCTATTGAACGGTCGCCGGCGAGGTGGTTCAACTGGAGCTCTACACCGGGGCGTACTGTGCTCGGGGAGGTGAGCTATGGACACGAGGCGGCGGCGACGTGCACACGGCGCGATAGCACAGCCAGTACGGTGACGAGCAGAGGAGTAGGGCACGCCGGGGCGCACAAGCACGCGGGAAAGAGGAGAGAGAGAAGGAGCGAGAGAGAGCATGCTCGGCACCAAATTCAAACGAATTTGTGAATTTCAAAAGAATTTGAGTTTTGTCCCCAAATTGGGCTGTTACAGATGGAGCGATGGCAGTACCACTCCATGTCGCTGCACTCTCTCTCGGTTGGGAGGGTTCACCAGTTTTCTCGCTACTGTCGCCCGATGGATCGGTTTCTTTACAATCGGTGTTCACTAGGAAGACATCGAGGCAGCGACAACCCTCTAGGTTTCTCAACGACGTCGATGGCAAGAACGACGCCACTCTATGGAGGAGCAACGAGAACCCCCTCACCGTCCTCTCCAGATCCTCTTGGCCCTAAGTTTTGTTGCTGTCGCCTCGGGCGTCGAGGTGGCCCTGGCAACCATTGCTCCAAGGAGGATGTTTGGGGTCAAAGTTCCAGGAGCACCCACCCCTTTTGGCAAGGAGATCGAACCAGCGACGGCGACACCCAGCGTGGGTCTGGTGGAAGCTTTATGCGGGGCCAGTCGCGGATTAGCGACGGCAGCTCCAAGCGCAACAGACCACGACTCGGCTGCGTTAGGGATGTGATCGGATCGGATAAGATCAAATATCGTTCTATCCATATTCGTATCCATATTTTTTTACCAGATAAAGATTCGAATACGAATGTCTCGAATATGGATACAAATTCGAAAAAAAAACTGGATAACATCGGTTACAAATAAGGAGCAAACACAGATCGATTTAGACAACGACACAAATATTATTAGTCAAATAGTTAAAATTAAATTTAAAAAATTTGTTCCAAATTTTAACAAACAGTGGTCAAAATAAGTAGGAATTTATAACAATAGAAAAACAAAACATTAGAAAGTCTGTATACGAATATTATTAAATTAGTCTAGATCTAAAAATTCAAAAAACAAATGTAAAAGTTGGGAAACTATCAATGAAAAATTATAAAAATATATTCGGATGAAATCCATATTTTATATTCGGATATTATCCGAACAAGAACTCAAATATTCCTTATCCACCAAATAATCAGTACTCCGTATTCATCTCCATATCCACGTCAAATTATCCATATCCATATCTTTATCCATAAAAAATAACGAATATCCATAAAGCTATCCAAATCACTATATGGTCAATTCGGTCGATCGACCGGATAATATCTGTACCGTTTCTGTCGCCCCTCAATTTTTAACTTACCTTGAGGGTCGATAATCCCATGCACTAGCCCCTGGATCGGTACTCTAGTGCGAAAGATCACGTAGCCGATACAAGCTTACATCGATTAATAAAATCCCTAAATATTATAATCATTGTTACGCCCTTAGGCGAGTTTAGTAAGGCGGCCCATACACGTCTTAATTTACAAAATCAATCGATCACCAAAATATGTACCCAAAAGAATCCCTATCGGCTAGTGTCCATCTAACGACTGGAGCGACTTCTAAGACTCTTTAGGTCCGCCGTAGTCCTATCCGTCGTCTTCATAGCACTCGTAAGGGTCATCCTCGATTCCCTTGACTAAAGAAAGTAAGAAGGCGAGGTCAGCGTCATCCAAACACAGGCTAGTTAACACTTCCCTTAATGCATATAGTGTTTAGAAGGCCTTATTTGGAGTAAAGGTTTATTTTATTTGCTTAAAGCCAAGTTTAATAAGACCTTAAAAACATCGTAACTAGTATCAACTAGAATTTGTCTTCTTTGTATAAATCAGGGGTTTATCATCTTACTAATGCACCAAAAACTCAACTAACCAACCAAACATACCAACCAACCCACATTCGACCAACTCTCGACCAAATTCACAAACCAGCTTAACTGATCATCTCAACTTTCTTCCGGTTGCCCCCACCCTTTCCTAATTCTGCCATCATTCTAGGATTTGGCAATCCTGTTGCGGACCACACATGCCATGGCATGCCCGCCTCTTCCTAGGGGGTTGCCAGCCCTTACTAGCCGACCGTCACCATGGGGATATGTGGCCTTTATCACCCTCGGTGATGACCCATGCCGGTCCCTATCGAGAATGGTCCTAGAGGGCCTTCGCAGAGCACTCACAGCTGCACATGGTAGCATGGGATGCACACTCCACTATATCGTAATAACTTCGTATAGCATACATTATACGAAGTTATACGACCAACCAACCAAACATACCAACCAACCCACATTCGACCAACTCTCGACCAAATTAACAAACCAGCTTAACTAATCATCTCGACTTTCTTCCGGTTGCCCCCAACCTTTCCTAATTCCGCCATCATTCTAGGATTTGGCAATCCTGTTGTGGACCACACATGCCATGGCATGCCCTCCTCGGCCTAGGTGGTTGCCAGCCCTCACTAGCCGACTGTCACCATGGGGATGTGTGGCCTTTATCACCCTCGGTGATGACCCATGCCGGTCCCTATCGAGAATGGTCTCAGAGGGTCTCCGCAGAGCGCTCACAGCTGGCGATCCAAGACTCGTACTCCGCGCGATGGCCAAGCGTTGTGATGGAACATCCCTCAGATGGCAGCATCTCCCTGCTACGCGTGTTACTCCGCGCTCCTCCTGGGTAAGCCCTGGCTAAACCCAGCACCAGGCACCCTGTGTCTCAACCGTCCAACAGGATGTCCTCTAGGGGCAACCCACCGGTAATTCTCTGCTTCCACGGTCCTCGACCGTACCACATGGACTATCCCAACCAACATATCACCCTACTTGGGCAATGACCTTTATTTACTTTCGAAATTATATAGACCTTTATTTACTGATTATATACATGTTAAATTTACTTTGAGAAAGTAAATTAATAGAAAATACATATAATATGTATGTATGTGATTGATTGATATAATAAGACATTTTCTGAACTTGCCAGATGGAAGTAATTATTTTACTTGGGCAATGAATGTTAAAATTTATTTAACAGCTATGAACCTCAGCAATACAATAACAGACCCTACCAAAGGGGCTGAACCAATAGCTGAGGTTTCAAAATGCTCATTTCTGCATTTTTGTACGCATCATCTTCATCCTAATTTAAAAGATGAGTATTTTATGGAAGTGTCTATTGCAATTACGAAAATATTTTAAAGAGCATTATGATTAACAAAAATATGTTATACTGCCTGAAGCTAAATGGGAATGGTTAGTCTTAAGATTTTAAGATTTTAAATTAATTGCATAATATAATTCTGTAGTTCATAAGATCATTTCCTGACTAAGATTTTGTGATAAACAAGTATCCGATAAGGATATGATAGACAAAACTCAAATATTTTTCATCCTATTATGAGGGTATTGTAACAACAGTATTGTCAACAGAAATACAAAAAGTATTGTGAGTTATTTATATATTACTTCAGAAAAAACATAATGAGCTCTTCATAAAAAATCACCGCGCTCGTCCCACAGGAAATTGAGTGTGCCTGAGGCACACACGAATACTTAAAAGGCTAGTAGTAGTCATAGTCATAAGAAAGACCAAAGTAAAAAATAAGGGAAGATGGTATAAAACGCAAAAAGACAAAGGCAAAAGAACGGGAAAAGGAAAAATCAAGAAAATCAATCCTTCGGACAAGTCATCGACTCAATGAAAGTTCTTCTTGGAAGTTCATCATGTTTTTCGACCTGAAGTAATGTATAGATCAACTCACAATATTTGGTGTATTTCTGCTAACGATATTGCTGTTGCAATACTCTTATTGCAGGATTAAAAGTAATTAGAGTTCTCTATCATATCATTATCAGATATTTGTTTATCATAAAATCTCGGCCAGGAATTAATCTTATCCATTACAGAATTATATTCTGCAACTGATTTGAAATCTTTAAACCTCAGAACCGACAATTTCCGTTGAGTTTTAGATGGTATAACAAACATTTGTAGATCATAACGCTTTCTAGGAGATTACCATAATTGGAATGGACTCTCTTTCATTAAATATCCAGCTTATAAATCAAAATGAAGATGGTTATTATCGACCGATCCGAACAGTTGATCCTTTTCATCTCGGTGAAATGTAACTCTCGACCAAGTTTCGTATTTTTTTCAATTTTTTACTATTTGTTTCTTATTTTAAATAATTTACTTTTTTGGATGCGCCACAACGAATTGGAAGGTTGATTTTTGAAAATATGAAACAAACAGTAAAAAAATTAAAAAAAATACGAAACTTGGTCGAGAGATATTTCAACAAGACAAAGAGAATCAATGGTTCGGATCGGTCGATAATAATTTTGGATTGCAAAAACTCGTCGGGAGTGCGGAAGGATCTGTACTCTCGAGAGTACGCTAGCTTTCCTCTATATATATACTAGTAAAATACTTGTGGTCTGCCACGGACTATAAAGGGATGAAAGAAAAACATAATTAGTAGAAAAATATATAAACATGAAGGGTGATTTGAAGGAAAAACATTATATGTGAGATACAAAAGGTCTGATCAAGCATGTCCATTTGAATCATAAACATATTAAACCGCTGAACCATTCGAATTAAGTGGTCTCCATCTTACAAGAATGAGATCAGTTCTTGGTTGTTTTTGAATTCCGTGTGGGAAGCCTGGAAGGGCTTTCTTTCCCTCCAGTGGGCATCGCAATAAACTGCATCAACAACTCTCCATGTGCTACCCTGCACACAGCGTCCTCACCCGGTTTCTTACTTTTTTACCTCCTCGTTGTTAAAACTTAGTTCTTTCATAATATATGTCCAAATATAACCAAGCTCTAAAAGAAATAGAAAAATATTTAGCACATCCTATTGGTTTTTTAGACTACGAATCGCCTAAAGAAGATTCTAAGAGAATAATAAGGCAGAATAACACCATCCTCAAGCTACTGGTTCAGATTTTGAATAAAATCAAACGAGAAGAAAGTAACAAAGAAATAGTATTAGCATCAATAGTTACTTCTACCTGGACCATCAATTCAGAAAGATGGACATATCTGAAAACTTCTATAGAAGAGAGAAAGGACTCCAGATAGTTAACAGAGATACCAGACCATTAACCATAATAGATAAGCTAAAATGAAAAATGAAGATATTGATAGCCTAGAAGAAGTCGTTAATGTTGATACCGACTTAGAGAAATATCAGAAAGATACTATAAGAAAAATAAAACCACAACAATTATACAAGTTGGGCATCTTTGAAAATAAAATAGTATTGCATAGAATATCTCGAGAATAGTTTTAACACATACGATAGAGGTAATAGTTTTAACACATACGATAGAGGTAAACATAGTTAGTAAGCAATTTGAACATGCATTAAAATATTGTGGATATAAATATATACACCTAGGGATGTTTATTTTTGGAATTAAAGGTATGACGACAAAAATGTTAGGAACGGAGGTTTTAATAGCCCTACTAGATAAAAGATGGGATACTATAAATAAAGCCGCATCAGGATTCTGAGGAGATATGAATGAAAATATGCTATTAACCTATATAGCTCCAGATTTGATCATTCCAGTTAAAGAATTCATAGAAAAAAAATGAGTTTTGGATTTCAAAAAAAGGGTATGAAAAATTTAAGAAAACAAATTTATTAGTCCGTATAGAATTTGTAGGAAGACTAACCAATAAAAGTGGGACGAGATACAAAGTGAATGTAAGTGCTGTCATAGAAAGCATGCAGGCTAAAGGTATAAGGTTCATGAGCCCATTAAAAATAGGATCAGAAGAAAGAGCAGGAGAAGAATGGAATATAAGTGAATTAATTGAAAGTAAAGCTATAAAACAGGCTTATGGATATATAAGCTCTCTCAAAAAAAGGGTAAAAACTAGCATAAGGTTTTTGAATTATAAAATAAGGGCTTTAAAAAACATAGATGAAGAAACTTCAGAAAACAGCTATGACCATAATAGAAGGCATAGTGTCGCTGAATTTATGGAAAAGCATGCTCTAGAAAGTGAAATAAAGTATTATAAGCAAAAATTAGAAGAAATAAATGTTGAAACAAAAAACACTATGACTCATGGGTGGCCTGCCTTACGAGATAAAGAACCCTATTTTTATAGAGAGTTGTCTAGACTAAGAAGATTAAAAAGAGAAAAAGATATGGCAATAGATAACATTAAATTACAAAAGAAACAATACAGTACCAATATAGTACCAATACTAAAGGTAAGCAAATAGTTAAAGTACTTAGTTAACAAGAGCAGTGAGAAGAGAATGAACGAATATATTTAGAAAGTTATGAGGAAGAAGACCAACTAATGAATGAAATGTATAATGAATGTGAAGGAATCGATCCTACAGTTGATAATAAAGATCTTCTAAACTTCTTAGACGAGATAAGGTCACATAATCTAGATAATGCTATGGAATGTATGGAAATAGAGCCCGATTTAAGAAAAAAAAAAAGGAAGAAGATACGGTGAAAGTTCGATAAAAAATGAAGGTGAAAGAGAGACCATATATAAATTATGGACAATGGCCAACATAAAAGGAGGAATATCCATATAATTATATACCTGGCCAATATAGGTATATGGGTACTAAAAGTAGAGAATTTGAAAAGGCAGTGAAGTTCCAAAACTATAAATGTGATGGAGCGATATTAAACTTAGCTGTACATGATCCAGTTGACTGGCCTAACATTCTAAGCATTTGGAAAGGTGTGATAGTCCAAAAATACATACAAAATCAGTATAATGTAAGTAATAAAATAGATGATACGATAACGTACTTAGGAATATTTTTAAGAATCAGTGAAAGTTTTATGGGAACAGTGGGTAGAACATAAACCAACTAATTATGAATTGTTAAAAAGAGCTGGAAATAATCCGAATAATTTTGCAAATATGATATCAAACATAATTATAGGTGAAGATCCAGAGCTAGGTTATACTACGTAGCAAAATGAAAGATTAAGAGAAACAGAAAAATTAACATTAAGAAATTGGAAGGGCATAAAAAAGTGTTCGCAACACTATTTATATAATGCTACTACTGCTAAGTAAGGATATAATAAAGGACTAGTTGAAAGGTATTTCAATAAGTTACCAGATCCATTAGGAATTATGATATTTGAATAATATAAAAAGGAAAATCTTGATTTGGTTTGTCAGGGTGGTGTGGGTGTGGCTTGCTACCACCGTAGACCCATCTGGCACATGAGGGGACCCCTGGCTTGGTGAAGAATCTGCCGTGGTGAATCCTCAGTGAGGCATTCTCGAATCTAGATGTACCGAGGATAATGGCTTCGTCTCACTCTCGGGTGAGTCCCATGGGTAAAATGTACCCACTCTGCAGAGTTAAAACTATCATGATAGCCGTGCTCACGGTCAAGAGCAAGCTTAGGCAGCTCTACGATGTTACCTCACCTTTTTCATAACTAACTTGCAGTAGAAGGTAGGGGCAGGGATTGCCGGACAGCAAAGGTCAGGCAGCGAATGCCGAGCAGTGCATTACAGGGAATGTATTGCCAGCGTTTCGTGTAGAGTTGATAGCGAATGTCATCCCGGTTTCGTGCTGAGAAAGCGATATTATTAGTGTTGAGAAAACATGAGTAACGAAAAAGGATTTATTCTTTGAAACTAATGCTTACAACTGATAGGTTTGTTAAAAGTGATGTTTATGCAAATGAACCATCCTCTGTCCCTTTGACACCCTGCATTCATACTTAAGGACGTTCATGCTTGCTGAGAACTTGTTTATTCAGATTTGTTAGCAGGTGACTACGATGGAGACGTATACGATGTAGGCAATCCAAACTACTAGAGGTGTAACCTCCGAGTTAGATGCCTGTGGCAATTTGACGGGACATCACCGACGCGGATTTCAATGTTCTTCTGCCTGCTTTATACTCTGATATTGTAAGAAGTGGCAATAAGTCCACGACTTTATGTTTATTTCAATTTAATAAGACGTATGGCTTGATCATCTGTTGATACTGTGTACACTAGCGATGATTCCTTGGGACTAGTACAGAAAACATAGAGGGGTCAGTTTTGCAAAGCCGGGTCCCGACAGAGTTGGTATCAGAGCCGCGCTGACCGCGGGACGCGCTAGTTTGTTTGGAAAGCCTTAGGTATCTATTTTTGTAAAAAAAAAAATACACTACAAACTTCTTTGCTTCTCTTTCTCTTCGTTTACCTCTCTTGGTCTAGTCTTCTCTCCTATGTAGAGTTTATTGCTTTCATCTCATCCTTCTTATCCTCTCACATTACTTCTTGTTCTTGCCTTTTCATCTGTTTAAACAAAATCTTTGTTGCACTACTTTTTAAATTCAAACCTACTTTATATCCTACTGTCCATTAAAGATCTCTGACGTATGTACATGCAACAAAGTGTAACATCCCAAATTGGGGAGTATTTCCAAATTTTCATCAAATCCGAAATTCGTTTGAATTTGTGCTTGGTCTGGCGTGTGGGTCCCACGATCTGACACTGTAGCCGCTCTTTTCTCTCTCTCTCTGTTCTTCTCTCTCCTCTCCCGCGCGCGTTCACTGTTCTCTGAGCCGCCGCCTAGCCTTTCCCGTAGCCATGTTCCTACTTTGTCTCCCTGCATCGCCGCGCTGCACCGCGCCGCGCGCTGACCCCCATCATGGCCGCGCCGCGCCATGCCCTGCCGCCCCGCCGCCTGCAGCTCTGCTCAGCGCCACGCGTCCCTGTGCCGCGCCGCGCCCCCATAATTGCCGTGCCGCGCCGCGCGTCCAGTCACTTTGCCTGGTGCACCTCCCGACCAAGAGCACCACCAAGTGCCGCGGAAGTCGTCGGAGCCGTCGTATTGCCAAAATTTCTCGCCGACCCGAAACCCTTGGTGAGCATCTCTCCGTCGATATCTTCTTCCTCGGTTTGCTATTTTTCAATTCCTTCCATCCTGAGAATCCTTAAGGCCTCACGAGTATTTCCCCTCATCTAATTTGGCTAGTGTGTGGCCGGAGATCGCCGCCGCCGTTGGCCTATTTCGGTGCCACCGTGGAGCTCGCGTCGACATGCCGTTTCGAGCCTTATCCGAGCTCTTGCGTCCCTCGGTAAGCACCCAATTCCCTCCCCGACGCTCTCCCACCTTGCAAGTCGGTCGTAGCTTTACCGTAGCGCCGCCGCCGTGCACCCTATGTATCGCCGCCGCTGTAGCTCGCCGCGCCGCCGTGTCCGACCGCCGTTGACCATGTATTTGGCACCGTTAAAAGTGCGCCGTCGAGACGAACCCGTAGAGCCCAAGAACATCCAAAACGGTGGACCGTAGCTCCCGCAATCGCCGTTTCTCTCCACGGGCTGTGTGCTGGTCGGAGGTTGATGACGGCTGACGTCATGACGTCAGCATGACGCCAGCAGTTAGAGTGCAGTAATTTTCAGGTTTTGATTTATGGTTTCTATTTATTAAACAAACTCCCCATACATAAGTGTGACATGCAAAGTCGTATAACTTCGTATAATGTATGCTATACGAAGTTATTACGAAATAATTTCGGTAAGTTTTAGGAAAAACAGAAAAGCTGAAAATAAATAAACCGATGAAAACCGGCGAATCAGGCCGAACCAGCGCGGTCCAGGGCGCGAGCGCAGCGCAGGCGACACAGGTGGCGGCGCGGGATTGGGCGGCGCGGCGGAGGTTGACGCGTGTAGGCGCACGGGCGGGAGACGGCGGCGGCGCAACACGCGGTGGCGTCAGATGCTGATGCGTGGCACGACTCGGTTGGGCGGCGGCGGCAGCCACTGGCGACTCGACGCTTGGCGGCAGCGACGACGACTCACGCGGCGACGCGTGGCGGCGGAAGGCAGCGCGGGCGGGCGCGAGGCTGGCGGCGGGTGGGGACAGGTGTCGGGCTGGGAGGGGAGCGCGGGAATTCCGGCGGCGGGGCGCGGCTGTCGAGATCGCTGGCAGCGAGGGCGGCGGCGGCGCTGGCTGCAACACCGGCGAGACCGTTCTAACTCGATTTTGCACCGATTTTGATGATCCGATTACCCATCTGGACCGTCTCGACGAGATCTACACAATGGTGACTTCTACAACTTTGTTTGCGGCAAGTACAGGGAGATCTACCCCAAAACTCACCTCGGGCTAGGGTTTTGCGACGGCTAGGGTTAGGTGGTTCTCGAGTTGTGTTCCTGAGGGGAGGGTCTTGGGGTGCTTATATGCTGGTTTGGTCGACCAAGGGCAGGCCTCCAAGGGATAGAACTTGAGTTGGGCTCTAATTCTACTCCTAATAGGTTTAGAACTCCCCAATTTTGGTTTGTTTGCAAATAAACGAATTTGGACCTGGGCTTCTGGATCTAGGCAGGTTTAGGCCTCAAATATGTCTCCACCAAGTTTGGGCCCGGGTCTTGCACGTTCGCTTGTCATTTCATTGGGCCGACGAGCTCCCGGCAGAACGGCGTCGCACTGCAGAAACACAGGCTAGCCTTGGGCTTTGGACTTGAAATTTGGAGGGTGGCTAATTCATTGCATTTAGGATTTATGGGAATTTTCCCAGAATTTTCAAAAAGGTCTTCTAGGGTTTTGGCTTAAACCTAGTTTAAATTAATTTAAATCTGGGTTTTGTATATAACAATTCCCTTTCAATTTATTTTTTGGTTTTCGAAAATACAAGTGACATACGACAAAATAGAGGATGTCACATGAATCAAGTTGAGTGCAAACATATGTGAGTTAGAGTAAAAGGAGATTATAATATAAAATGTGCATTTCGCAAATATTATCCAAACTTAACAAATATAACTATCTATGAAACATGCTTAAAACAGGTATGCATAGAATGTTTAAAAACTCAAAAGCAGTCATGGACAAGATTAATAGACAAAGAAGATGAGTTAGATGATAAAATAATACATGATAGAGTTAGAGTACTAGAAAACATAATAAATGCTTTAGAAGAAAAATAAAAGATTTCAAAGCCTTATGCGATGAAAAGGAAATTAGTGAAAATAGATAATGAACAAGTATTTCAAATAAAAGAGAATACTGAGTTTAAATAACAAATGATACTAGAAGATACATAAAAAATAGTTACTATAAAGGATATTAAAAATAGTAAAATTATTCAGTTAAAAGATGTTGTAACTAGTTTTGTTAATAAATATATTGTAAAAATACCATTTAAAGATATATTATGAATTAGAATTAGAATTCCTATTAAAATAAAACTAAAACACAATATCACATACAAAATATTGGCCTTAGTAGATACAAGATGTACTAAAATATTATTCATAGCAAGTATTTTCTAAAATGTTCAAAATAAGTCGCACTATAGATAATGAAATAGCAGAAAATTTAACCGATATGTTTGGAATAAGAAAAATTCATAATCAATTAGCATACAACATTAGGTATTCATAAATGACACTAAATATATCATAAATGAAATTACAATAATATACTTATTTATGATAAATAATGAAATGATAATTGGGTTAAGATTTTTACAACAATTCCTTCAAACCACTATTATACAAGAACAAGGGATTACATTTATACCAAATCAAGATAGTCTCCAATATATCTCAGAAGTGCGAAAGTGTGGTGGGATACCTAAAATTTCAAACCTTCAAACCTCTGCAAGTAAGATGGAAGAAGAATTAAATCCAATCATGTAAGACTTTTACATAGCAAACTCCCATATATAATGCATATGATTACAATCATCTGCGCCTAACTGATATAGTGATATTAAAACTAAAATGCATATTGAAAGTATAGTGCAAAGATTAGAGGATATCCAAATTATTGGAGAAATACCTACGAAACACTGGGATAAAAATTCTATTGAATGTAAAATAAACATAATAAACGCAGATTATAGAAACAAACAAGTCCTATAGATGCTACCAAAAGATATAGAAGAATTTAAGATGCACGTAGAAGAGTTATTAAAACTAGGAGCAAGAAGAGAAAGCATAAGCCCGCATAGATTTGCTGCATTCATATTTAGAAATCATGCAGAAAAAGTTAGAGGAAAGTCAAAAATGGTTATAATCTATAAAAGATTAAATGATAATACAGTAGAGAATGCTTATAATATTCCAAATAAACAAGAATGGATAAATAGAGTACAAGCTATTATGTATTTCTCATAATTTGATTTAAAAGCAGGATTTTGGCAAGTAAAAAATGGCAAAAAAAATATATAAAATGGACAGTCTTCATATGTCCACAAGGACACTTTGAATGGCTTGTAATGCCTTGAGGATTAAAAAAAGCGCCAGTTTTGTTTCAAATAAAGATGCAAAGCATATTTAATGAAAATTAAGAGTTTATATTAGTGTATATATATATATAGATGACATATTAGTATTCTCTAAATCCTATCAAAAACACATTGCGCATATAGAAATATTTTTTACAAATGTAGAAGAAAATGGAAATTTGCAAAGAGAGAATTAACTTATTAGGGCATGAAATAGGAGAAGGAAATATATACTAACAAAAGCATATTGCTAAGAAAATTCTACAATACCCATATGTTATTAATGATAGCAAGGTCTACAAGAATTTATTGGAATTGTAAATTATGCAAGAAACTATATAGGCAATCTAGCAAAATTAGCAGGGCCATTGTATGCAAAATTAAGAAAGAATGGTCAGAAGTAATTTAACTCTGAATATGATAAGGTAGTAATCATTATAAAAGATAAGTTTAAAAATTTAAAACCATTGGAATTGCCACAAGAGGACAATTATTTTATTATTGAAACAAATGCTTATAAAATATGATGGGGAGCAGTATTAAAGCGAAAGCCTAATAAATATTTATAAAAAACAGAAGAAAATTATGCAGATATGGTTCAGGAAGATATAAGTTAAAAACTATGAATAATACTGATAGATAATTTTTAGCCATAATTTATGCTATAAATTATTTTAGGTTATATCTAGAATTTAAAGAATTTACCGTTACAACGGATTGTGAAGCTATATGTAGATATTATGAATAGCCAAATAGTAAGAAGTTCTACTAGACTATGGGTTTTATTTGAAGATATTATTACAGGAAATGGATATAAAGCTATATTTGAGCATATAAATGATAAAGAAAATAAATTGCCGGATCTATTTTCTCGTTCTTCTATTTTGCACGAACGAAGAAGTCTGAACCAATATAGTGTTGAATTATTCACCTTTGGGGCTGAAAATAAATTTAGAATTTCCCCTAACTCATTCAAATTTAAACCAAATGATCATATTAATATTTATGAAGTACAAGAATGTATATTAGATAATTTTTGGAATCAGTACAATAATAAGCGTAAAGAGAAACGCTACATGCTATCAATATAAAATAGTCTTGCAGAATATTTGCATTTAGTAAATAAGTTCTTACAAAAAAACGAAGAAGTTAAGATAATAGAACAGAAGCCCTCGTATGTTATCTTTGAAAGAGAAGTCACAGGATTATACATAACATTTGAAGAAGTGATAAGAAAAAAAAATAGAAGCAAAATCAACAGGAGGAGAAGCATCATGAAAGAAATATGGAAATATTGAAGAATCTCTTAATAAGGAAATATGGAAATAAGGAAGGGTAAAAAGCATACATACCACTGTAGAGTTGGCTTTGGACAGAAATGTCATCGCAGATATCGAAATAGCTCATACGCCATTATAATGTCTGGATTCGTGCATATATGCCATTTTGGACGATTTACGGAAATTTCTAGAGAAATACTGGAACAAATACGAAACAAAATACGTACTGGCCCACATGTCAGCCTCTCCTCTTCATCTTCTTCCTCCTCCTCCTCCTCCTCCTCTCTCTCTTCTATTCCTCTCTCTCGATCTGATCTTCCTCCTCCACGGCCCCACCTCGCCGGCGGCGGCCGGCGTGTCGCCGTCCCCGTCGTCCCCACCCCGAGCGCCGCCGTCCCCGTCCTCCCCGCGCGCCGCCGTCCTCGTCTCCCCACCCCGAGCGCCGCCGTCCCCGTCCTCCCCGCGCGCCCGTCTATCTCCTCTTCCCCCGTCTCTCTCCCCAAGCGGCGGCGGCCGGCGGCAGGCTCCACGGCTCCTCCCTCCGGCGAGGCTCCACGGCGAGGCTCCACGGCTCCTCCCTCCGGTCGGGGCGGCGTCGAGCGGTGAGGCCGAGGCTCATCTCCCGGGATTGATGGCGCCGGCGATCTTCATTGGCATTGCGGTGCCGGGGCCGGGCGGGAAGCGGGGCGGCGCCGCGGCGGCGGAGGCTGGCGGCGAGCGGCGGCGGAACGCCGAGCTGGAGCGGGAGGTGGCCGCGCTGCGGGCGGAGCTGGAGGCCGCGCGGCGGCGCGCGGAGACGGCGGAGGAGGCCGAGGAGCGGCTCTGCGTGCAGCTCGGCGAGACGGAGGTGGAGGCCGTCGAGCTTGCGCGCGCGTACCAGGGCCGCGCCGACGAGCTCGCCCCGCTAGAGAGAGGAGCAGTGGAGAGAGAGAGAGAGAGGAGAGAGAAGAGGGGAATGGCTAGAGGTGGAAGAAGAAGGCTAGAGGGGATGACATGTGGGCCCCGCTCGTCAGATGTATTTTGGAATGTATTTTCAGCTCATATATCCCCAATACTCTGCATAATGGCATCTCTGCACATTTTTGAACTTTATAATGGCGTCTGAGCTATTTCGATCTCTGCGATGGCATTTCTGTCCAAAGCCAACTCTACAGTGGCATGTATGCTTTTTACCCAATAAGGAAACATTTTTCCTAACTCATTCAAATTTAAACCAAAAAATTATATTAATATTGATGAAGTACAAGAATGTATTTTAAATAATTTTTAAATCATTATAATAATAAGCGTGAAGAAAAAGGCTACATGCTATCAATATAAAATAGTCTTGCAGAATATTTCCATTTACTAAATAAGTTCTTACAAAAAAACGAAGAAACTAAGATAATAGAAAAGAAGCCTTTATATGTTATCTTTAAAAGAGAAGTCACAGGATTATACATAACATTTGAAGAAGTGATAAGAAAAAAATAGAAGCAAAATAAACAGGAGGAGAAGCATAATGAAAGAAATATGGGAATATTGATGAAGCTCTTAATAAGGCAAGAAATATACTTGGGGTAAATTATTATATTGAACCTGGGGTCAAACAACATATCCAAAAATTTAAGAAAACAAAAAATAAGAGGGTAGCAGCAACACCCCTTATGAATGTAAAAGAAGAATACGAAGAATTATAGAGAAACTTTCATACAAAAAATGTCTACTAAATAAAATTGATCTCTCAGATGGATCATATATTGATTTGAAAGTAGAAGAAACTTTCGAAAGATGGTCTCTACAATGGAATGCTGAAATAAAGGAAGAAATATTAACAGAAATAAGAAGAAATTTAGTAACAAATTAGAAGAAATAAAACATTTAATTAATGATAAATTTGAAATATCAGTCACTGATAATGATATGGATATTGCCGGACATGGGCAGAATTCAGTTTGAAATTAGTTTCCTAAAAATCATACAACAGAAACATATTGTTATTGAGAATATCATAAGGACGGAAATGAAATGACATGCGTGGCAAGATTTAAATAAAAGGTTATACGCTGTCATTATTCCTGGCAAGACGAATATTTACATAGAAGATCTATCAGCACTAGGTTATCAATCCCATGCAGAAAAAATATTTACATGGTTATTATTATATTTTCATTAATATCTCCTTCTAAGAATCCCAATGCGGCTTTATTTACAATATCCCATCTCTTATCTAGTAGGGTTATTAAAACCTTTGTTCCTAACTTTTTTCTTTTTATACCTTTAATTTCAAAAATATACATCCCTTGGTGTATATATTTATATCCACAATATTTTAATGCTTGTTCAAATTGCTTACTAACTATGTTTACTTCTACCATATGTGTTAAAGCACTTACCTCTACTTCTCGAGATATTCTATGCAGTCCTGTTTTATTTTCAAACATACCCAACTTGTATAATTTTTGTGGTTTTATTTTTCTTAGAGTATCTATCTGATATTTCTCTAAGTCTCAATCAACATTAGCGACTTTTTCTAGACTGTCAATATCTTCACTTTTTCCTTTTAGCTTATCTATTATGGTTAATGGTCTACTATTTCTATTAACTATCTGGAGCCCTTTATCTCTTCTAGATAAGTTTTTAGATATGTCCATCTTTCTGAATTGATGTTCCAGGTAGAAGTAACTATTCCTGATGATGCTAATACTATTTCTTTGTTACTTTCTTCTCGTTTGATTTTATTCAAAATCTGAATCAGTAGTTGGAGAATGGTGTTATTCTGCCTTATTTTTATCTTAGAATCTTCTTTAGACGATTCGTAGTCCAAAATCCAATAGCATGTGCTAAACATTTTTCTGTTTCTTTTAGAGTTTGGTTATATTCGGAATATATTATGCAAGAACTAAATTTTTAACTTCTTCTACTAATTCTTTAATTCTAATTATTTCCTTATGTAATTCCTTTGTATTATTTAATACACGTTTAACTTGCTTTTTATAATAGACACCTTCGAGGTTACCTGTTTGGCTTTTTTTTGTATAACAAGTCTATTTCTTCTTTGATATAGTCACTATTTTTGTTAATATTGCTTTGCTCTAATTTTCCTTCTTTCAATATTTCTAATGCTAAATTTATATTGTTGTTCAAGAGAAAATATTGTTCTTCAAGATTTTATAATCTTTATATAACATTTCTATATTTGTGTCAACCTCTTCTTGTATCTTAGCCCATGTTATAAAAAATTATATTAAAGATCTACTACTAGATTCCATTGACTTTGTGAGGAGTGCCAACTATGCTGCTTAGTAGAGTTGAACCTACACTTGATATTAATATTATCATTTGTGCTAGCAATTTTACCGTATTTATTTCTAGATTAAGGTATTTTAATCTTTCAATGATGAAAAACTAACCTGGCTTTAATACCAATATTTTTAGACAGATACTCAATTTTCTGAACAGTAATGAATATATTCAACAGATATGCAAAATTTTGAATAGTAATTTTCTACGGTAAGAATTTTTCTACAGTAATTTGAAATAGTAATCATTATATTCAATAGCAATTTAAGTAGAAACAACAATATATTAATTTAATTAATTTCTTACAGGATCTTTGCGGTTGGCGAGACAAACAGTATAGCCCGATTGTGATACAAAGGTTGTAAAATCTTACTCGGTACTTATCATATTCATCGTTACTTTGTTTCTGAAGTAACTAATCTTTCCCTGGTCGTAGCTCTAATTATATGGGATACATTCTTATCGTCTCCCCAGGCAATTCCTCCCGAAGGGAACACTTCTCTTCTGGTTACAAGTTCTCATTAAGGAGATTCAGAGAACCTACCAAATGATGGCATGTAGTTTATTTTGTAATATTAACCACAATTTTTTTTGACTTCGGGCAGTTCTTTCATCTTCGATACATGCAACCTAAGTAGCCTAGCATCTCAAGGAAGCCACGCCTTGCACCTTCCGCTAGGAGAGGAGGAATATATTCCTCCGTTGGCACGCGGAGGCACTCACTCACTAAGGCCCGAACACATGAACGATGACCTTCACAATGTGGAGCTCACCAGATTTGGCTATCTCCAACAGGAACCCCTAAATTTGATCCCCTATAGGCTCATATACAGATTCCCTTAAACAAAATCCACTCCCTATATTTTTCTCATCTCCAACAGTGTCCCCTATATAGAGAATTGTATAGGGGAAGGAGAGAGAACCCTTATATATAAGGGATTGGGGAGCAATCCCCTATTTTAAGGAATGGTATAGGGAGATCTGTTGAAACACATAGGGGGAGAATCCATCCCCTAATTTGAGATAGAGGATGCTTTAGGGTGTGCTGTTGGAGACAGCCTTAGGAGCAAGTTTTACGAGCTTGGAGTCTAGAGCTGGTGAGCACAACATGGGGACTCAACAAATCTAGATAAGCGTTGTTCTTTTTTGCTTACATTAAAATTAAAAGCAACCGCTAAAACTTTGTTATTTTTATACAATTCAAACGGTATGATACTTTGTAGCCATTTTTGTAAAGGTTTAAATAATTCTTGTCAGAGTTTTTAAAATATTTTTCTTATAATTTTTTTTGACTCTTGAAGATCTCTCTAAAGGGGGTTACAACTTTTTCATGTTAAAATTTTTAACTACTTTAAGCTAATGTGGGGACTCAACGGATTGAGATAAGGTGATTGCCAGATTTGGAGAATATGTTAGATGTTAAAAAAGACAAGTTTTTTTTTTGGCTGAAACATTAGCCTAACAGGTATGAAACATGTTGTTAGCTTTGTTGAAACGCTTCGTTTGTTTGTAAAACATTGGGTTTACTCTGTTGAAAATAATGTTTGCGCTGGTGATATATCTTGTTTTCTGTTTCAAAACATTCTTCTCTACTATTATAAAGCATCTATTGGACGTGGTGGTTGTTCGAACTTTCAATCTGGACCGTTGATCTCGCATTTGGCAACTTGCTTTGCACCGTCCGATGTCCAACTACGCGCTACCAATTCGTCCGGTGATTGCGGACCGCGTCCCCGTCCTCAACCAACCCCGCAAATCCATCCCTTCCATCGTGCCCACTCTCTCCCTACCTCCCTCCACCCACCTCCCCCCCCGCTGCCCCCGCCGCC
Organism: Raddia distichophylla; assembly: GCA_005191435.1. NCBI lineage: Eukaryota > Viridiplantae > Streptophyta > Magnoliopsida > Poales > Poaceae > Raddia > Raddia distichophylla. The sequence goes on along the minus strand of SPJY01015242.1, from coordinate 1,492,909 downwards.
GCACCCCCTCTCTCCGCCGCCCTCGCCCTCTCTCTCTGCCCCATCCGCTCCCAATAGTTTATAACGATGCCTGTGCCACCGACTCTGGCTTCCTCGACCGCCGCCGCCACCGGATCCGGCTTCCCCGACCGCCGGCGCCGTCGGCTCCGGCTTCTTCGGCCGCCGCCGCCACCGGATCCGACGAGCCCGACCACCACCGACACCGAACGTGGCTCCCCTGCCCCTCCGCTCCTCTCCATGACTCGCCTCCTCCTCCCCTTCCCCATCGCCGCTGCGGCCGCTGCTCCACTCCTCCCTACGCGATCTGCTTCTCCGCCTGATCGAACCGCCGCCGCCTCGCATCGCCGTCTTTCTAGCTCTGCCGCCGGCCGACGCCGAGCTTGGCGCAGCTAGAGAGGACCGCGAGCTCTGGCGAGAGGACCGCGAGCTCTGGCTCTTGCTCTATCTTGTATTGCATGTTCAGCAGCTCCTGAAAATTGGGTGGTTGCATTGTTGCTACTACCAGTAACAAAATCACTTGGTCCATAACCTTTATCGTTATTTGATCTGGAAATAGGCTCATATTTTTTTAGATGCATATATTCACCTGGTCCATAACTATATCTGAATTTCTCTACCACTCGATTCTCTGAATTCCGGCAAATGGATGCGGTGCCGGAAATTAATGTCAAGATAAATGGTGAGTTCGATTTCATGGCCGGATCTGATCTTCTAATGTATTTCACTCTCTTCTGATTGATCAGATCTGAGTTCATTATGTTCTTTTTTATTTACCGCATTCTAGGTTTATGAGATGGCATTACAGCAAAGGATGAGATGGACTTCAAAAGTGACATGTATGATGTATCTAACCACTATTGGCAATTTTTACATTTTGTTGTGCTATAACTGCTAAATGTCTTGATTGGGCTGCTTTTGAGTAGGAGCATAAACGGGTAGCTTTTCGTCGCCCTCGCCCTCCTCTCTACAGCTGCACGGCCTCCGCGGATGGACCCTTCCCCAGTCCAGGTGGTGACGCCGGTGAAAAATCCATCGGAGACCAGCTGCAGTTGATCTATTTCTCTGACCTGCGAAACAAGTCCATCAACCTCTTCAGTATCTCCAACGTCCTGGACAGGTCAACGAAGTGAGCAAATTCCTCACAGTTTCTTAATATGCATTTTTCCCGAACTTACATGAAAAATCTCCGACAAAAGTATTTTAGAAGTTTCAAGTTCACTTTCTAATATTGGATAATACCGTGTAATCATTTTGTTTTTTAAGGTGAAGCACTATGTGGCAATCTTTTCACTATATTCATCTCAGCATATTTTGAAGGAAAACCGAGGCAACAAATTGGTGTAGCCCTTCAATGAGGCTGACGTGGAGGATAGGAATTAAGGTACGGTTGTCATGTTTTTTTTTATCTTACACATTCAATTATAAGCTTGTGTATGTCTGTACTTGATAATGCCATCGGAGTCCATTGTCTAGTGCAATAAAAAGTACTACTCTACTTTATTTTACAGGATTTGGTTTTTGAGGTGCTAATTCCTGGTGATTTTGTACTTCATAGCTAGATAAACAGTTGCTTATTTTTCAGTCGACTTTTTTCAATAACAAATATTTGGAGTACCTGAGTACCAAGCCAACACCTTTCAACTGGTCCAGGTTTTCAAGAAGTGATAATTATTTTTTCAGAATTTTTTAATATGTGCATGCAGATGCATGATCATAAGAACATATCTAAAATATTGCCTTGTATAATCATGCTTATGTTTATTTTTCCCTGTGTTCCCAGTTGGAGTTGAAGTTGACGACAAATTGGAGAGCCTAGGTATGTAATCTGCCTTTGTTTTCCCATTCTTTTCATTTAGTGGCAGTATCAAAAACAAATGTGTCTGTCTATATGTAAATAGAAATATTGGATTAGTGGTATGCGAATGGGTGGATTCTTATGAAATCATGTTACTTTTGTTATATACGAGCATAATGTATACATAAATCAAGCTTTTGTTTTGATATTTGCAGGTTGTACCGTTGGAATTGAGGTGGATTACATTGTGGCTTCGCTCCACATTGCGCTCGTGAACTCTCCATAGAGAACAGGTAAATTTCTTCCCTAAATTGTGCTCCTAAATCCTTTCCATTTCATGTAAAAATACAGAGCTACCTCATCAACTCAACTGAAGAAACTATTGTTCTCGTTATTTGTCGATTTTGAGATTATAAGTGGCACGCTGCAAGAAATAATGCAATCTATGTCTTGTGTGTTCCCAATATTGAGTTGTATGTCTCGAAGGACATGCATGGATGGATCTGTGTTAGGTAGTACTGTATGCATGGAAGGAAAACCCTGATATAATATGTTAGTTTTTTCTACAAGTTTTTTCCTAACCATTCATCACTCCATGAAAATAATCTTAACAATTTTCACAAGTTTATACTAATGCTTCTCTGTGCTTGGTTTCTCCCTAAGCATTCTCACAATTTTTCTGCTCGTTATGTTAGTTTTTCCTTTCTTTCCTCAAATGACAGGCCATGAAAATTACAATATTCATTTGTGTTTAGTTTGATTGGTTAGTAGTCTAACAACTCAATTAAGTATCTAGAGAGGCGCTGCTCATTTTTTTTTTTTCACACATTGGAATCTATCTGGTTCATAAATGCACAGAGGTGCTGCTCATGTTTCCTACACATATTGGATGCTCAGTGAAAACTGTGAATGAATGAGGAACAAAATTTGCTCAAAGATGGTGTTAATCACTTTATACCATTTATGTTTCTTTGCCACCAACCTGTGGGCGAGCCCTTGCTCTCTGAACTGAGGCCTTACAGTGTTGGGTCTTCAAATTTAGTTTTAGTTTGCTTTATAACAGTGATACCATTTTCATGGCTTCTTTTTTTTTTTAATGTAGCTTCTTTTATTCCTCAAGTACCAGGTAACTTTACAAAAGTTTCTCAAGAACTTTGTCAAACAAGACCGGCTAGCTCAGATCTACTTGCCCAATCTTTTTTCTGTTTATAAATAATCTGATTCTACTTCATGCCACACTTTGCCATAACTCACAATTAGGCATTAGGTGTGCCGAAGTGTGGTAAATAAACTAAATGGAGCTGCACAAAGGTGGTTTATATGGCAAAAGAATTTAATTTTGAGTGTTTAATATTTTCTTTCTAAAAAAATGATTCCATGCTGCAAAGATAACTGATCATGTGTAAAGTACAAGGGACTCCTGCATATTTTTATTTACCACACGCTTATTTTTTTTTTGGAAATTTGATTCATGCACAAATTAATACTCAATACTTATAGTGAATTATCCTATTATTGTTGCATGTAATTGAGTGAGACTAAAAAAAGTACTCTTGTTTGAATTAAGCCATGGGTCATGGTTAAGGTACCGAGTGCTGACTGATAATGCCTTGTTACTTTAATATTTGAACCAAATAGCTTCAGGATGAGCACATACAATATTCCCGTCCCCTCTCTTTCCATGGCTCGAAATAATATCTGTGCAAACTATGCAGTTCAGATAAGGCAGAATACGAAGGAAGTTTTCAATGAGATTGACAAGACTAAGGAAGTTTATAATGAGATTGACAAAACTAAGGAGCCATCAGGTTATGTCCTGCAATATAAAAAACATTGTATGGAAGGTGGTATGACCCGAGCAAAAATACTAGCATGTGAATTGTGTGATGTTGTCACTACTTCTCCGGCAAACTACAGGGACCATATAAATGGGAAGAAGCACAAGTACAACATCGAAATGGAGGCTATGAAGAACATGAAGTTTTCAGATGCATGATAAACTTATCATTGGGTTTTATTTTGTTTGAACGGGTCCATTTAGTATTTTGTTTGAACGGGCATGGGCTGTGAGTCAGAACTGGTCTACTTTTAGTTTTAATGGTTCGTCCTGATGATGTCAAGCAATTATGTTTGTGATGCAAACCACTTTTGTTTTAATACTTCTAATGACTATGGACTATTTTGTCCTTATGATAATAATGTTTTCAAATTAATTGGTATGGTTATCTATGAGATTATTGTTATTTTCATTATTATAGTTTGTCTTTCGACGATGTCTATGATTGATACTCCCTCCGTTCCAAATTATAGGTCGTTTGACTTTTTTGATACGTACTTTGACCATTCGTCTTATTCAAAAAAATTTATAATTATAATTTATTTTTGTTATGATTTAGTCTATCATGAAAGGTACTTTAATAATGACTTGAGTTTTTTCATATTTTCACTAATTATTTGAATAAGACGAGTGGTGAAAGTACGTGTCAAAAAAGTCAAACGACCTATAATTTGGAACGGAGGGAGTATGTTTGTTTACAAATAAATGATAATGATAATGTTGCTTTGCTATGGTTACTTGAGATGCTATCGCCTGTCATCCTTACGGTCGTCGCCTCCCTGTCCGGTGCACGGCGGTCCGCTCCTACAATGTTTTTAACAAAATGTTTATGTTTATTAACAATGTGTTTTGATACGTGTGCCTAGAAATTTAATTTTAATTTCATAGTTAATATTTTACCTTGATTATTGCGTAGACATTTAATTTTAGAGAAAATTGCACTGTAGCCCCCTAAACTTGCAGCCAATCTCACGTAGCCCCCTACACTTACATTTTACTTTTTCAGCCCCCTGAACTTGTCACAGTTTGCTTGTTTATCCCAAATCACCACTTAAAAGTCAAAATTTAACAACCACATGGACGCTGACTCAGCTCCTAACAGTTGCCCTGGTGGATTTGGGGCAAACGTGCAAACCCTGACAAGTTCAGGGGGCTGAAAAAGTAAAAATGCAAGTCTAGGGGGTCTACATGAGATATTCTGCAAGTTCAGGGGGTCAAAAAAGTAAAATGCAAGTCTAGGGGGCTATATGTGATTGGCTGGAAGTTCATGGGACTACAGTGCAATTATCTCTTAATTTTAATTTCATAGTTAATATGTTACCTTGATTATTATTTTCCCTTCTTCCTTTTAATATGTTACCTTGATTATTATTTTCCCTTCTTCCTTTTGTAGTCCGTGGCAGCGCACGGGCATTGCACTAGTCTCTTATATTTCTATTGAAACATCATGTTTGTCTTACCTTAATTTCATTATCTTTGTTTTAATGTTTCAGTAGGCTAACTGGTCTGTACTTTTACCAGGTTTCAGTCATGTTTTAATGTTTTAATTTAAATGTTTTGTAGCTTTACATTGGAAGCCTTTTATGTGGGATGCATGGTTGTTGCAGCGGAAAAAAATTTCGTGGCATAGGGTGCCACGCAAGGGACAGTGGCACCCTTTTTCTCTCTATCTCTCTCCATCTCCTCTCTCTTCCCCCTCTCTATCTCTCTCCAGGTGCTACTGTGGTACCCTATGCCACAATTTTTTTTTCCTGTTGCAGCAGTCACAACGGTATAGTAGTATGTTGCCGCTGACATTGTATGTAGTGGGAAGAAGAAGAGCAGGGGAGCAAAAATTGACGCGCACAAATCAAACTATGGACATAAGCTTACGATGGTAAACATCTTTTATGAAATAATAATAACTTTAAATTTAATGTGATCCTTAAGTTGAAAATTGTCACCCCGCAATTTTACTTACCATTGAGGGTCGACGATCCCGTGCGCTAGCCCCTGGATCAGTACGCTAGCGCGGAAGACCACGTAGCCGATACAAGCATACATCGATAAAATAAAATCCCTGAATATTACATCATAGGGTTGCGCCATAGGCGACTTTAGTAAGGCGGCCCATACACGCCTTAACATACAAAAGAATAGTTCAGAGTACAGCGGACTCTCAATATATCTACCCAAAAGAATCCCTATCGACTACGGTCCACCAGCGACTGGAGAGGCCCCTAAGACTCCTCGGGTCCACCTTGATCCTGTCCGTCGTCTTCGAGACACGCGTAAGGGTCTTCTTCGATGCCATCGTCTAAAGAAGATAAGTAGGCGAGGTCAGCGTCATCCAAACGCTGGCTAGTTAACACTTCCCTTAATGCATATAGTGCTTAAAGGGCTTTATTTGGAGGAGAGGGTTATTTTATTTGCGTAAAGCCAAGTTTATAAGACTTTGGAAACAACCTAACTAGCAATTCACTATCACTCGTATTGTTATGAATAAATCAGATGTTTCCATCATAACCAAGCATCCCGAACCCAGCTATCAGCCATATACGACAATCCACACACAATTCGACCAACCCTCAACCATAAGCCCAACCAGCTTACCCAATCACCTCAATCCCTACCAGCTTATACACAATCACCCAAATTGACCAACCCTCGATCATTGACTCAACCAGCTTACACAATCACCATATCAGCCATGACTTTCCAGTCTTTCTCCTGGTTGCTCCCAACCAGACTTTCTACCAGCTTATCAGTTCCCTGGGAACTTTCTCCTGGCTGCTCCCAACCAATCCATACCAGTTCTTACAACGGGCAGTTTCAGCACTCTGCCAAACGCTTCCTTAATACTCCTGGTAGTTTCAGCACTCTACCAAACGAATACCTAGGGCAGTTTCGGCACTCTGCCAAACGCTAATTCCTACGGCAGTTTCGGCACTCTGCCAAACGCTAAAACAATTCCTAAGGCAGTTTCGGCACTCTGCCAAACGCTAAAACAATTCCTAAGGCAGTTTCGGCACTCTGCCAAACGCTAAAACAATTCCTAAGGCAGTTTCGGCACTCTGCCAAACGCTAAAACAATTCCTAAGGCAGTTTCGGCACTCTGCCAAACGCTAAAACAATTCCTAAGGCAGTTTCGGCACTCTGCCAAACGCTAAAACAATTCCTAAGGCAGTTTCGGCACTCTGCCAAACGCTAAAACAATTCCTAAGGCAGTTTCGGCACTCTGCCAAACGCTAAAACAATTCCTAAGGCAGTTTCGGCACTCTGCCAAACGCTAAAACAATTCCTAAGGCAGTTTCGGCACTCTGCCAAACGCTAAAACAATTCCTAAGGCAGTTTCGGCACTCTGCCAAACGCTAAAACAATTCCTAAGGCAGTTTCGGCACTCTGCCAAACGCTAAAACAATTCCTAAGGCAGTTTCGGCACTCTGCCAAACGCTAAAACAATTCCTAAGGCAGTTTCGGCACTCTGCCAAACGCTAAAACAATTCCTAAGGCAGTTTCGGCACTCTGCCAAACGCTAAAACAATTCCTAAGGCAGTTTCGGCACTCTGCCAAACGCTAAAACAATTCCTAAGGCAGTTTCGGCACTCTGCCAAACGCTAAAACAATTCCTAAGGCAGTTTCGGCACTCTGCCAAACGCTAAAACAATTCCTAAGGCAGTTTCGGCACTCTGCCAAACGCTAAAACAATTCCTAAGGCAGTTTCGGCACTCTGCCAAACGCTAAAACAATTCCTAAGGCAGTTTCGGCACTCTGCCAAACGCTAAAACAATTCCTAAGGCAGTTTCGGCACTCTGCCAAACGCTAAAACAATTCCTAAGGCAGTTTCGGCACTCTGCCAAACGCTAAAACAATTCCTAAGGCAGTTTCGGCACTCTGCCAAACGCTAAAACAATTCCTAAGGCAGTTTCGGCACTCTGCCAAACGCTAAAACAATTCCTAAGGCAGTTTCGGCACTCTGCCAAACGCTAAAACAATTCCTAAGGCAGTTTCGGCACTCTGCCAAACGCTAAAACAATTCCTAAGGCAGTTTCGGCACTCTGCCAAACGCTAAAACAATTCCTAAGGCAGTTTCGGCACTCTGCCAAACGCTAAAACAATTCCTAAGGCAGTTTCGGCACTCTGCCAAACGCTAAAACAATTCCTAAGGCAGTTTCGGCACTCTGCCAAACGCTAAAACAATTCCTAAGGCAGTTTCGGCACTCTGCCAAACGCTAAAACAATTCCTAAGGCAGTTTCGGCACTCTGCCAAACGCTAAAACAATTCCTAAGGCAGTTTCGGCACTCTGCCAAACGCTAAAACAATTCCTACGGCAGTTTCGGCACTCTGCCAAACGCTAAAACAATTCCTAAGGCAGTTTCGGCACTCTGCCAAACGCTACTTCCACGGTCATCGAACACCACACCAAACACTTGGACTTTCCCAACCGACCGAACAAAACCGACCAAGTTTCCACATATCCAAACCCACAAACACAATCAGCCCAACATGCATCTACCAGCCCTAACTGTCAAATGTCATGTCATATTAAATGAGAATAATGAATGTCCGGTGAATATCGGTTCACCGTTCCGTGGCGATTAGCCAGAAGATTTGTTAAGCCTAAGCAGGTCTAAGCAAGTTTTACCCATTAAGTAGGGTTAAAGTGGTTACCAAACTAATCATAGGCTAACAAGAGCAATGACAATCAAGGCAGTCATTAAGGCTATACAGTTCAAGGCAGGCATGTATATGTATAACATGATTAACAAATAGGCTATCTACTAAGCATGCAATTTGATAATTAAACAATATAGTTTAAGGAAAACTGGGTATGAATCATGATATTAGTGATGTTAACCCGCACTAGGGAAAGTCGCTGTCTCTCCCTAATACGGATCACATCTAAAGAGTAAGTGTTAACTCGCCTTGTTCCAGTAGGTTGTCCTCTTCGGCGTCCCCAAATCTTCCCTCGGGATCGCCTACGCCTATACATACCAATAACCAATACTTACTACTAATAATGCAATGGAAAGCATGATGCATGCACGATCTAGGTCGGACTATTGGCATAAATACTTAAGGTCGATTAGCTAACCTATTTTGCGTATGATATGTTATGCATGCCATAGTGCGTTAAAAATAGTATTGGTAATAAATAATAGTCTCTAAACCCAAAAATACGATTTGGTACGGTAAGTTCGCAAGAGGGTGATTAGGGTTTCTCGTCACGCAAAATGACGTATGTATATATATATATTGGAAAATTCTCCTATGCTTGGGTTAAAGTTTAGCAGGGTTAACAAGGTAGTAAAGTTCCTAGATAAAGAGTTAATTCTAGGTTTTTAAACATTATTTAAATATATTTATAGATCAGCACCTTAACAGATTATTTTAAGGAAAAATGCAAGTAAATTGTTGGTGTCTAGAAATAAAATATTCCTATGAATATTTACACACATCCATATAAACATCTATATAAGCTTAATGTTATTTAAAATAGTTTTTGGATTTATCGAACACCCTTCAGCTAATATACTGTCTAAGGAATATGTTGGGACCTAAGCCATTAATTAATAAATAAACAACTACCCTAGAATTTACTTAATCATTTCTATATAAGAAATTTCTCGTTTTCCTCTAACAGTGGCCCTTTCCTTTAAATAGTGGTCGTGTTCATATTTTTATAAAATAAAAAATGGTCTCTAATATTTATCTAAATTTTTACAGAATTTTTTGGGAGTCTCTGGCTATTTTTAGTAGTTCAAAAACTATATTCGACAAATAACTAATTGGAGAATTGCTGGAAAAACGTTTAAATCGAGTCGGGCCGAGCCAACCGACGGATGGCCCAGCGTGAAGATACGGCCCACGGCCCATTTGCGCTCGCGTGCCCGCACGGCCGAAGGGGAGACGTCGAAGGCGGGTTTTCCAGAGGCGCAACCGCGTGAGGGCCACGCCTCGCTCCAGTGGCGTCTCCACTTAACCCGACCGGTGGGCCAAGGACCCACTGTCAGTTGCCCAACGGTCGCCGGTCGGCTGCGCACGCGCGAAGCGGTAACTGGCAGCTGGGGCCCGCATGTCGGCGACACAGCATCTACGGCTCCGCACGAATCTTGGCGCACATCCTACGGTTCGCCGTCATCGTCTTCCTCCAGACGGGGCAACGTGGCCGGCGGCGACGGCTCGCGACGCGGCTGCGCTACAGGGCATCTCCGGCCAAGAGCATGTGTGCACGGCATCTATAGACCCTAAGGACTCTAAAGGTGCTCGCATCGGGGCCAGTGGTGGCCGGACGCGGCGGCAGCGACCGAGCCGTGAGCTCACCGGCGGCGCGAGCATGCGCTAGGCACCTACAAGCCATGTGCGTGTGCGGGAAGCATGCGGGGAGGTTGAGAATGCTTACGGAGCCTTGAGACGGGCGCGAGGATGGACGGCGACGGTGGTCAGCGGAGCACGCAGCGGCGGCCGAAACAGAGCAACGACGGCACGCCGGCTCCGAGGTCCTCGCCTGAAATTGGAAGAGGGGAAAGGTCAAGGGGGTCTCCGTGAAGCTCTGGGCGAGAGGGATTGGAGAAAAGCTCACGGAATCGCCGGAATTGCCTCGACGTCGGCGAGCGGTGGTTTTGGGGGAAAAAGGTGAGGTGGCGCCGAGAGGGGGTTTCGGCCCACGCTTAAGGGGGCGGCAGAGAGGGGATGGATGCTGGAGCGGGTGCCTGCGCCGCGGAGCGGTTATTGCGACGCGACAGGGGCAGGCACGGGCGGCGGCTTGGCGGTACGGCGCGGCGGGGCAGGGCACGGTGCCCGGCTAGGGAGGGGCGTAGCCTTTTGACTGACGGAGCCGTGTGACGAAGGCGGGGAGCAGGGAGATCACGCGCACGCGATTCGTTTTGACGGACCGACGCACACCGGCGTTTGCCTGATGGTCCAAAGCGGCGGACTGGTCCTCCGGCGAGGCGCGCGGCGGCGAGTCCGAGGCCGGCCAACCGAGGGTCGACACGGCGAGGCACGCGCGCGGGGAGGCGAGCTCGACCGCGATGGGACGGCGGCGTGCATCCAGCGCGGCGACAGCGTGCGCATGGCGGGGCAGTGAGAGAGAGAGAGAGATGCTACTGTGACTGGCAGTGGGACCCACATGTCAGGGTGATCCAAAATTTCAAGCAAAATTTGAATTTGGCGCAATTTAAATTCATCCCCAATTTGGGGTGTTACAGAAATAATAATGGCTGCGACGAGCGACACATCCCCTCGGCTACACTGTTTGGACACATCTTGAACGGACTCAAATCCTCTACCGTACTGTCCCATGCTAATGTTCCATTCACTTGTGGACCACGGTTGGGATGGGTTCATATGTTCGTGAGACAAAGACATACGGCGAGATGGATAGGATATGCTTCCACTCCGAACGGTATAGCGTGTGTCGCAAATTATAGTTTTTCCTGTTATGCAACTATCGTCAGTCTGGTCCATCCTTGGCCAGCCATGTACGTGGTAGATGGGAGGCACCTGACTTGTAGACGAAGCTAAACCCTAGCATATGCACTATATATTGAAGAGGTTTTGATATATTATGTACATGTAAACAAGAGAAGCAATAAAGATTTTCCCCTCCACACCTCCATGTTCTTTTGGTTACTTCTGCTTGCGTATAATCGGAGCATTGGACTACACTCGGTAGAAAAGTTACATAATACATTATAAGCATAAAGCTCTCGAAGGCCAAATCATGAGTAAGAGGACCGCAGCTGCAGGACGCACAAGGGATTGAACGACTACTAAAAGAAATTGGTCGTCGGCAATCATAGTGCATCAACTCGTCATCACACCAGCAGGTCCATACAAGACTTGCCGATCTATCCTGTATGATAGTTTGTATCCCTACCTCGTTCGCTCAAGATCGAAGCGTAAACGCCTCCGCCATCGTCTCTAGCATAGCCCCTCCGTCGTGCGCGTCCTATCGCGTCGCGTCGCATCGACCGCTGTAACAGCCAATTTTTTGGGACAATTCAAAATTTTTGAAATTCAAAATTCAATTGAATTCGCACTGACACGTGGGCGCTGTTTCTCCTCCTCTCTTTCTCTCTCCCCCTCTCTTTCTCTCTTTCTCTCTCTGCCCAGTGGCCCCGCTTGCTGCTCAGCTCAGCCCTGCTCTGCTTTGCGCCGCGCCGCCTCGCTCTCTGTTGTGCCACGCCGGGTCCCGTCACCGCGCCGCCCTCTTCCCGAGCCGCTATGAGTGCCCTCGGGCCAGAAACCTTGTCCCGCGCCTATAAAGCCAGGAGCTCCGCCCCGCAGGCATCGGTTTCCGTTTTCCCCCAAATTCGCTCCTCGCCGGCGCCGAAGCAATCCCGGCAAATTCATGAGCCATTCTCCGATTCCTCTCACCCCAGAGCCTTCTTAGCTCGTCCCTAAGCTTCCCCTCACCCAATTTCATGGAAGCTGCCTGGAGGAGTTGTGCCCGCGGTGACCCTGCTCCGGCCGCCGTCAGGTGCTTCGCCGCTAGCCGTCTCCGAGCTTGATCAACCTCGGCACGACCCGTGGTAAGCATGCCCTTAACTCTCTGGTGCTTGCTGCTCTTGCGCTTAGCCAATAGGTCCATAGTTAGGCACCTCGTCTCCGGCGAACCTTTGGCTCCGTCCCCGCCGTCGCGCCGCCGCATCTGGCCGCCTCCAGCATCGACGAGGGCGCCAGTAGGACCATAGGAGGCAGTAGGTGCGAGAGGGTGCAAGCTCTCGGCCGTAGCGCGGCTATAGCGTTGCCGTGTCGAATCCCTCCGCCGTCGGCCTCGTCACCCGCACGAGGAAGACGACGATGGTGGACCGTCTGTTGTGCGCTAAGATTCATGCCGAACGGAGCCGTCGAGTCGCTGCCACGCGGGCCCCACCTACCAGGATAACCTTTTGCGCGCTTAAACCCGCACGCCTTGAGTCACTGACTGTTTGCCCTTGGCCACCGGTCAGGCTAAGTGGATGCGCACTGGGTGCGGCGTCAACTCCTTAGCGGTGGCGCACCCGTGAAATACGCCTTCGGCGTATGCCGCGCGGTGTGGGCGCCCGAAGCGCTTGGCCAGGCCGTGGGCCGAAACTGTTGACAGGCCGTTTCGTTCGCCGGCTCGGCCCGTTGGATTTTATTCATTTTCCACCGATTTTTCAATTAATTAATTCCAGAAATTGCTATAGATTTATCTTAAATAGTTAGAGGCTCCCAAAAATCCTAGAAAAATTTGGATAAATAGTTTAGGTCATTTCTGATTTTATAAATATATGAAAATAACCACTGGAATGAAGAAATGGCACTATTGGTTTAAAATATTAGATTTCTCATATAGAAAATGTTTAAATATATATATAATGGATTTGGTTAGGCTAAGTAATGAATCTGACCCCAAATATTAATTAGAAAATAAACTGGGTAAATAAATGCACTAATAGGTGTAGAACATAAAAAATGTCATGCTTGTCCAAGGTAATCCTATAGGAAATTAATTATTAAATACCAACCAATACTTAGTAAACCACTTAATTACTAGAATAAAGAGCTAATTCTAGAAGACGCGTTAATAAATCCTATAACCTAGGTTTACACCTTAACTATAGAATAATCTTAGAAAATACTAGCATCGATAAATTTTACCCTATATTTATGCCTTATTCCGTTGAGCCGTCATCGTATGTCGTTTCCAAAAACCCTAATCGCCCTATTATGACCGTATCGTACGATATCGTATTCTTGGGTATAGCTAGATTGTTATAATAATATTACGGTTACCTAATAGAGCATTACAACATGCATGGCATATCATACGAAAACTAGATTCGTTAATCGATCTTATGCAATAATGTCGAGGGTAAAGCCTAGGTCGTGCATGCATCATATTTCTTGATTTGCATCAATAGGTAATTATTGGATTTTATGTGTGCTTAGACGTAGGCGATCCCGAGGGAAGGTTCGGAGACGCCGAGGAGGACCTTCCACCTGAGCAAGGCGAGTTAACACTTACTCAGTAGATGTTGTCCATATTAGGGAGAGATTGCGACTTTCCCTAGTGCGGATTAACATTGCTAATATCATGCTCATTACCCAGTTTTCTGCAAACTAATTTGTTTATTATTTAAATGCATGCTTATTAATCTACCTAATTGTTAAACATGTAATATTTATACATGCCTGCCCTTGATCTGTTTAGCCTTGATGACTGTCTTGATTGTCATTACTCTGGTTAGCCTATGATTAGTCTGCTAATCACTTTAAACCTACCTAATGGGTAAAACTTGCTTATACTGGCTTAAGTTTAAACAAATCTTCCGGCAAATCGCCACGGAACAGTGAACCGATATTCACGGGTCATTCATTCGTTTCATTCAAATCTGATATGACATATGACAGTTGGGGCTATTAGTTGCATGTTGGGCTGATTGTGTTTGAGGGTAAGGTTATGTGGGAGGTCGGTCTGGATTGATAGGTTGGTTGGGATAGTTCATGTATGGCAAGGTCGAGAACCATGGAAGTAGATGAGAATGATTGGTGAGTTGCCCCTAGGGGACATCCGGATGCATGATTAAGGCACAGGGTGCCTGGTCCAAGAGGAGCGCGGAGTAACACGCGTAGCGTGGAGATCGCTGCCATCAGAGGGATGGTTCCAACACAACGCGTGGCCATCGCGCGGAGTACGGGTCTTGGATCGCCAGCTGTGAGCGCTCTGCGGAGGCCCTTTGGGACCATTCTCGATAGGGACTGGCATGGGTAAGCACCAAGGGTGATAAAGGCCACACTTTCATAGGATGACGGTCGACTAGTGAGGGCTGGCAACCCCCTAGGCCGAGGTGGACATGCCATGGCAAGTGTGGTCCACAACAGGATTGCCAAATCCTGGAAGGATGGCGTATCTAGGAAATGTTGGGTGCAACAATAAGATTGGTTTGATGAGGTACGTTGTCGAGTGTATGTTGGTCGAGGCTTAGTCTGTTTAGGGTTGGTCGGGGGATTGGTTGGCGTTTCGGCATGTATTGTGGAGGCTATCCTCCTGGAAATAATAAGGCTACTAATACTTGATGCTAGTCTAGGAAGTTTTTAAAGTCATTTAAAAACTGGCCTTACGCAAATAAAATACCCTTTTCCCCAAATAAAGCCTTATATACACTAATTGCATTAAGGGAAGTGTTAACTAGCCAGCGTTTGGATGACACCGACCTCGCCTATTTATATTCTCTAGACGAGGGAATCGAAGAAGATCCGTACGAGTGCCATGAAGACGATGGACAGGACTTCGGTGTACCTGACGAGTCTTAGGGGTTGCTCCGGTCGTTGGCAGGACACTAGCCGATAGGAGATCTTTTGGGTATATATTTTGGTGGAAGCTGCAAACTCTGAATATTGTTTTGTATATTAAGGCGTGTATTGTTCGCTTTACTAAATTCCCCTAAGGGCGTAACATGGTATGTAATATTCCGGGATTCTATTTAATCGATGTATGCTTGTATCGGCTATGTGATCTTCCGCACTAGTGTACCGATCCAGGGACTAGTGCATGGGATTCCGAATCTCAAGGTAAGTTAAAATTGAGGGTTGACACGAACTTGCCCCGATGTGATCGTCCTACGTATTGTTTTAGTGCAGTAGGCTTCGTTGTTTTTGGCCGCAATCAATTGAAAATTGTAATCTCGAAAAGTTCTGATCCCTTTATAGAGGTCCTGAGATTCCAAAAAATTATGAAAGAATTATTTTAAAAACTCTTAGAAAAATCACTTAATTCTAATAAAGATGACTACAAAGTATTACATCATTTGGTTTGTAGAAAAATAATAAATTTCCAGTGGTAGTTTTTAATTTTAATTTAGAAAACAATTGTTAATTTGGTCCCTCACTATTATAAAAAAATATCATAGGAGACACCTTATCACAGACGATTATGAGATTTGTCCTCAAAAACTATTGCTGATAAGCGGTAGAACCGATGGTGCCAGGTATTTGAGACGATTCGATTAAAAAACAGTTTATGATACTTGGCATGCAAGAACCGTCTGTGTTGCTACAGTATCCGAGAATGTTTTAGAAGAAACCGTCGCAGATACATTCAGAGACTGTTCGTACAAGAAAACGTCCCAAAAAACGACACTATCTGAGATGGTTTTGCAAGTGAATCATCTCTGATAGTATCTAAGAAGGTCCAATTATATGACGGGCAATGGATGGCACTTATTGGAGACGGTTCTTCTTCCTCACGCGTTTTTAGCTTCTCTAAGCTTGTGATCCTCTTTCGCCATCCCACAGTACGCGTGCGTGAGTTCTCTTTGCTCACTCCTGTCCCCCACTGCCGTCGTTGCCTGCACGCGGCAGTGAACATAGTGCTTAGGAGGGCGTCGTCACCATTGGCTACCCACCCTACGCCCGCCATCGCTGTCGCCTGCCTGCTCGCCTTCCGTTCGTTGCCATCTTGCAGGTCACCGTCGCTCGCATGTCGTCGTTGCCCGCTAACCGCTGCCAAGCCGCTCACAGCCATTGCCTGCCCATCAGCATTGCCAGCCTAACCCGTGTGTCGTTGTTCGATGTCGTCCATCATTGTCATTATCCCCATCTCCCTTTGGGGTATAACTAGACTATTATAATAATATTATTGTTACTTAATAACGCATTAGGGCATGCATGGCATATCATACGAAAATTATAGTCGCTAAACGGTCTTGGAAGATAGTGTCGAACGGTTAAACCTAGGGCATGTGCATACCTCATGATTTCTGCTTGCATTAGTAGTAATTATTGGTTTGATTGTGTGACTAGACGTAGGCGATCCCGAAGGGAGGTTTGGTAACGCCGAGGAGGACCATCCACTGGAGCAAGACGAGTTAACACTTACTCTTTAGATGTTGTCCGTATTAGGGAGAGATTGTGACTTTCCCTAGTGCGGATTAACATCGCTAATATCATGTTCATTACCCAGTTTTCCTTCAAACTATATTGTTTATTATTAAAAATGCATGTTTACTAATCTGCCTAATTGCTAATCATGTAATATTTATACATGCCTGCCCTTGAACTGCTTAACCTTAATGACTGCCTTGATTGTCATTCCCTTGATGGCCTAAGATTAGTCTGGTAATCACTTTAACCCTACCTAATGGGTAAAACCTACTTAGACTGGCTTAGGCATAAACAAATCTTCTGGCAAATCACCACGGAACGGTGAACCGATATTTACCGGTCATTCATTCCTTCATTAAAATGATTATGACATGTGACAGTTAGGGCTATTAGTTGCATGCTGGGCTGATTGTGGTTGAGGGTTTTGTTATGCGGGATGTCGGTCTGGTTCGGTCGGTTGCTTGGGATAGTCATGTATGGAAAGGTCGAGGACCATGGAAGTAGTTAAGAATGAATGGTGTGTTGCCCCTAGAGAACATCCAGATGGATGATTAAGGCACATGGCGCCTGGTGCTGGGTTTAGTCAAGGCTTACCCAGGAGGAGCGCGGAGTTACACGCGTAGCGGGGAGATTGCTGCCATCAGAGGGATGGTTCCAACACAACGCGTGGCCATCACGCGGAGTACGGGTCATGGATCACCAGCTATGAGTGCTCTGTGGAGGCCCTCTGGAACCATTCTCGATAGGAACCAGCATGGGTAATCACCGAGAGTGATAAAGGCCACACTTCCCCAGGATGACAGTCGGCTAGTGAGGGCTGGCAACCCCCTAGGCCGAGGCGGGCATGCCATGGCAAGTGTGGTCCACAGCATGATTGCTAAATCCTGGAACGATGGCGTAACCAGGAAATGTTGGGGGCAACAAAAAGATTGGTTTGGTGAGGTCTGATAATGAGTATATGATGGTCGAGGCCTGGTCTGTAAGTAGGTTGGTCGAAAGGGTCGGTGGTTTGGTTGGGGTTTCGGGATGTATTGTTCATGCTAAACTCTTTGAGATCATAAGACTACTAATACTTGATGCTAGTCTAGGAAGTTTTTAAAGTCATTTAAAAACTAGCCTTACGCAAATAAAATAACCTCTTTCCTCAAATAAAGCCTTCTATACACTAATTGCTTTAAGGGAAGTGTTAACTAGCCAGCGTTTGGATGACGCTGACCTCGCCTACTTACATTCTTTAGACGAGGGAATCGAGGAAGATCCGTACGAGTGCCATGAAGACGACGGACAGGTCTTCGGTGGACTTGACGAGTCTTAGGGGTTGCTCCGGTCGCTGGCAGGACCTTAGCCGATAGGAGATTCTTTTGGGTACATATTTTGGTATCAGCTGCAAACTCTGAACATTGTTTTGTATTTTAAGACGTGCATTGTCCGCCTTACTAAAATCGCCTAAGGGCGTAACATGGTATATAATATTCAGGGATTTTATTTAATCGATGTACGCTTATATTGGTTACGTGGTCTTCCGCACTAGTGTACCGATACAGGGACTAGTGCATGGGATTCCGACTCTTTGAAATTGAGGGTTGACACCCGCCATGTCCGAACCAGCGTGCCTCGCACCTCCGCAGCATGGACGACTGTGCCACACGTCGTGTGCCCTGCCCAACACACAATTGCATGAGCCCTTGTGCGCTGCTGCGCTCCACGACCTTAACGGCGGGCCCCACCATTGATGCGCTTCCTTGTTGCGCGCCATATACCCGCGACGCACCTGAGCCCATGCCGCAACTTGGTCGTGAGCATGTCAGATGAAGGGAAAAATATAGGGTGTGTTTGGTTAAGCTGCCCTGGATGATCCTGTCCAGCATGGTTCGATTTTTTGTTTGGTTGGTATAAACAGGTCCCGGTTCTTTCCATCCCTGGTATCAATCCTGTGCTCTTTTGAACGGTTCGCTTCGTCCGATGTAAAATGATAAGTTCGCCTCGTCCGAGTCCGAGTTTCCTCCTTGAAGCTAGCTCCTCCTCCTCCTCCTCTCCTCCACCTCCTCACCCGACGGCGTGCCTCCTCCTCCCCTCCACCTCCTCCGCCACTGGCGCCGGCGCTCCTCCCCTGCCGCTGCGCCTCCTCCTCCCCTCCACCTCCTCACCCGACGGCGCGCTCCCTCCTCCCCCGGCGACCACCGGCGCAAGGCGAAGCTTGGTGCGGGAAGCTCGGCGGCGCGGGGAGCCGGGGTTCGCCCCTCGCCGCCGTGAGAGCGGGGAGCGCGGCGGCGCGGTGGCGCCGGGAGCACGGGGAGCACAGCAGCGCGGGGCCGAGCTTGGCGCAGGGAGCATAGGGCGGTGGTGCCGAGGTGGAGAAGCAGAGGAGAGGGAGAGAGAACGCGGCAGTAAAATCAATTGGTCATGGACGGAAAAAAAAAGCAACCAAACACCACCACATAGATGAGTTTATACATTATCAACCTATCACATCCCTAATCCTGTGCTGGATGGTCCAACATGGCCTAACCAAACACACCCATAGAGCATGGGCCAAGCCAGCTGCAGGCAAGCCGCCCGCGCTGACCGCCCTAGCAGGCCTACGTCCTGCGCGGTTTTTGCAGACGACCTATGCACGCTGAATGAAGGCCGAAAGGCCAACCTCTAGTAGGGCTGATGAATTGGAAAAGAAGACAAAAAATAAAAAGGGGGCGTAGGCTTTAAAATAAAAGAAAAAGAAGTCGTCGGTGAAAGAAAAGAAAATGACCCGTTGCAATTTATAAATTTGGATATCTGGCTATTTAGCATCTCGGAAATTATTATTTTATTACTATTTTTGCGGTAGTGGTTCAATTAACTTTTGTTAATTACTCATAATTAATTTAGCATTAATATATTGGAAAACTTGATAAATTATAAACGATCTATGTCATGCACCACTATTCGGATTACTACGTGCAAGTAATCTTATGCAAATTATTTACATCATGCATATATCAGACATTGTCAGCCATGAGTTTGAAGCACTGCCCCCCATGGCCAGAACTATCTCACTTGGGAATCGGATGTGAAGATTAAGCTTGGTGGGAAGGGTCTAGGGCCAGCCGTTGGTATTTCAATAGGATCCTTCACCCTCGAGCAAAGCAATCAATCACGGCAATTCATTAGGCACCACATGTCCCCTACTTTAAAAAATGAAGACATGGCAGAAGAAAGTGTCGTTGAGCTTTGGACTGCACTCCAGCAGCAATTAGAGAATCTCAAGTATATACTGCCGCAAGCACACCAAGACTAGTTGCGCTTGAGGTTTGCAGACTAAAACTATGGCTGAGTATTACCCAGTATTACAATTTATTGTCAAAAATCTTACACTTGTGGTAAAAAGATCACGGATGAAGAAAAGATTGAAAAGACAATATATACCCTTTACCCTAGCGCAATCCAGATTCCAGAGAGACCGAAACTATCGTTAAGGGAACTATAAGACCTATATGGGCCTTATTGACATGATGTAGTTAAGAAATCTTAGGACAGCGTTCTCAATAATAACTATGTCTCTCAGGCACCTAGTAAATCCATTGAAGTTAATGCATGCAAATATCAGGCTGAGAAGCCCAATCGCAAGAGAAATAAGTACAAATCTAATGTAACAACTAACAAGGGTGATAAGAAAAACCAGAAAAAAAATATGATATACCAAATAAATACAAATCCACACATATGTCATATGGAAAGCAGAACCAAACATGTTTTAAATGTGGTGAATGGGGGCACTGGTCTAAGGTCTATCAAGCATCTAAGGAGGCAATTGCACACTATCAAGTAAACAAGAAAAAAAAGAGCAAAGTATGAGACTTATCTCGCCATCTTGAACAAAGTAAACTCTTAAGGATGAGACTGATCTCCTTGGAGAGAATATGTAGACGATGAAACTCAATGAACAGCCCCCTCCTGTGCCTAAAGCTACTACCCTAAAGTGGTTGATAAAGAAGTTGGTGCCAAAGCAGAGTAAGAATTTAGAGACAACGTGAAATGCCCTATTCACAGAGTTTGTTTAGCAGTTTAACATTTTTCTATTAGGAGTTCAACATTATTATGTTTAGTGGTTGCTAGCAGACAATTGTGATTGTTGCATAAAAACATTGTAAGCTTTGGGGGAACAATATCTTAATTCTTGTGATCAGCTATACACTTTATTTTCTGGTATATTAAGCATGTTTGCAATGAATGCCTGATTTCTACTATATTCTATACATTATATTGCCCATATTATGGAGGAAATATGCATTGTTGATAGTGATAAAGCTAATAGCATCATAAGAAAGACTAAGTACTTTCAGTCGATTGTAAAGAACATCAGTAGCATTACCACTATGGTGGGTAATGATTTGTGCGTGGTAGGCACTAGCACCGTTACTTTCGCAAGTGACATGACCCTAGCAATTGTAGAAGTTGTGTTGTATCTTGATTCCACCAAATCTCTCTTAAGTTTTAAACATATATGTGCAAAATGGTTTTCATATCATAATCTGTAAACCCACCACCCTCTACCCCTTCTTTTATAGCCAAGTGGGTTTAGGGTTTGCACCTGCCCTACACCTTTACACCACTTGATCTTGATCCTACGGTTGAGATTGGATTAACATTTCAGCACACTCAACCATGGGAAATATCTCAACTACTCTTGAGCATATTTTCTCATACTTATACATAGAGCCCACACACGGGCCTCCACTAGGCACAGCCAGTTCGAGTCCACCATTGAATATCCGACGCACCCGACCTCCAGTCAAGTCCAGAATATTCACACCAATGCGAGTCCATTTTTCAAACCATCTTTACTACCTTAAGTCCTAGTCCCACCATCTTGCGCAACCTCCTCGCTGTCCAGAACCCCCGAACCTTCGATTCGCGTGCATGACCTGTTGCCGACAACATTTCATCTAGACCTGTGCCACAAAGATTAGTCCAAAACTCCACTAACCTTTTAATACCTGCAAGGTTAGTCCACAATCATTCATGTTCAAGACACACACATGGATTACCAAAAGACTGCATTGAAAAATGTGCAAAGCGGTACAACCCTAACCAAAGAGACACACCGGACCCTGTCCGATGGCAAGAACCCAAAACCATTCAAATACGAATAAACTTCGTCAATATCATTCATCACTGTTAAAATAATTATGGGGTTGGCCCATTTAATTATTTTGATAGAAATTCCAAGAGGCCCATTTAATACTACGGGAAATTGGGAGGAGAATATCTCAACTTAAATAGTTGGATTGTGGTTCTCCCAATTAGAAAAGTGAGAAAAGAGAAAGGCAGGGCCACACACGTGCGCGCGCCAAGCCGAGTCGAGCTCGAGCCGAGGTGGGGCGTGGGCGTGGGCGATCTCTCCCTGAGCCGGGGGGCGATCTCTCCCTGAGCACGGGCGATCTCTCCCCGAGCCGGGCGACCTCTCCCCGAGGAGGGCGACCTCACCCTGAGCACGGGCGACCTGACGACTTAATGGCTGGTTTGGTGACGTCCGTTACATAACCGACGACTTAATGGCCAGATTAATGACGTCCGTTACTAGTGCTTGATGGCGTCCAGGTTCGACGAATCTTCTCTTCCTGGCGCCTATAAAAGCATGAGATCCTCGCCCTATGAAAAAATGAGTTCTCGCCCTTAAGAGCTCTCTCTCTCTCCCGCACATTCCATCTGTAGCGCTGCCGTTTTGCTTTCCCGCCTCTGTTTCCTTGCGCGCACAAGGAGCGGAGGGAGCAGGCCTCCGGAACCTCGTCCTTCTCGAGATCCTGCTCGGGATAGAAGGCCGATAAGGTTTTTGGGGAGCGACCGCGCGACTGCTCAAGTTTCCCTGCTGGTTCAGCTTCGTCTACACAGCATCGACGTTCGACTGCACCGACCTCTCCACTGCATCAACGGCATCTCTGCACCAACTTGTGATCGTCTACACCAACTGTCATGGCGAACAACAATGAACAAGTCATTGTTCCGCCTGCGCCTGTGCCCGTGGTGGCACCGGCTCAAGGGTATATTTGTTTATACCGTGCTTTTGTCCTTTTGTTTTCCTGTTCATTAGACTTTGCGTATGAGATAGATATTTTTATATCTAGTACCGCTGGTCTTGAACTAGAAACTGGCAATTGTTTAATTATGATTTACATAATTTTGTGGATTAAAATATTGAGAAAATTCCTAATATTTCCAACAATCACAACATGGAGTGACATGCGCATGGTTTTACACTCCCTCTTGAAGAATATATTGACAAACTCCAAATAAAAGTTTTTGGTTGAAGATAAGAAGATGTAAAATTGAAACTTGGACCAAGAAATAGGCAGGTAAAAAAATATGTCCAAGTTCAACATATTGAAGATTTGTTCAAACTCACCCTCAAAGTCCCCCCCCCCCTTTTTAAGAAAGCTTATCCCCTTTAAAACATTTTCAAAATTCTCCCCCTTTTATCAAAATATGCATCAAGTTTAAAAGGAAGAAGCAAAAGAAATGGACACCGTTTGCTATGCAATCACCACTCTGATGCACTCAAGCAATCAATGGATTTCAGCTCTTGGATCTATATTCAACGGACTTTATCTAGTGGATGCCATTATGCAAATGCAGGCCCGCCGTTCTTCAAAGCCGCATCCCACCGCCCCTTCCGGCCACGTCGCCAAGAAGTGCCGTCGTTGCCTCCAGCCTCGCCATCTTCCACATCCACGTCGTCGCCTACCGCCACACTGTCCTTTACATACGATCGGTGCCTCCTCCAGTGACTGACGCTTGAATCAGTTGCACAGTAGAAGCTAGAAGACTGAGAAGAAATTACATATAGCACTGTCTGAAAAGAAAAGGATGGTCATCTTGAATAAACTCAGGGACGATGACATGAAGAATAAGGATATTGAATGTATTTTTTAATTTAAAATTAAACTTTTTGTTGCAGTTTATGCAAAATCAGATATATCCATGTACGTTTTCTTTGTATAATTAAGGTTGCCAAATACATTTTTGAAATAAAAGATGACTTGAAGCACTTGTCAATTACATTACAAAAAACATTGCGGGTGTTGCTACATTCACAAAAGTTCTTCCATTGTTAAATGGAAGCCTCCTCGAATGTCTCAGTCATAAATTCTCCTCCATTGCTGGATTGAAGTTCCTCTCATCAGTGATAAATGCAAGGAAGATGTTAAACTTCATCTCATCAAGAAGAAAAGTCAGAGAGAAACAACAGAAAAGATGTTAAACTTCATCTCACCTTTAGATATCTATTCTTAAATACAGTCAACATTAATATGAATATGAAATTAATTAATGTTGTAACAACAAATGTTTATGGTAACCTGGATTCAGAATTATATATGAAGGTATCCAATGGCGTACTAACTCTGGAAGAGAAAATATAAGCAATTATACAACGTAAAATTGCAAAAATCCTCATGGATTAAAGCGGTCAGAAAGAATGTGATTTAATCGCTTAAGCAAATATTTGTGCAAGAAAGGATATGTGAACGCCAAAGATTATCCATGTGTCTTTATACAATGATCACAAGATGATTTTTCTACAATTTTGGTTTATGTGGATGATTTGAATATCATTAACACAAATGATGAAATTGAAGCAGCAAACAACTATTTGAAAGCATAATTCGAAATGAGAGATTTTGATAAAACCAAGATTTGCCTAGGCCTATAAACTGAGCATTTTCTAGATGGGATTTTGATACATCAGATGGCTACACCCAAAAGGTATTAGAAAAGTTTAGCTTTAATAAAGCATATGCATAAATAAGTTGTATGGTCATGTAGGTCATTGCTAGCAGACCAAAGACATGTAAGACATATGGGAGAGGGGGAGGAAGTCATAGGGATGGAATTCCCATACTTAAGTGCAATTAGTAAACTCATGTACTTAGCAAACAACAAACAACATGATATAACATTTTTTCTGAATTTATTAGCAAGCTACATTGCAGAGCCCACTGAGAGATATTGGTAGGAAGTTAAGCATATCTTCTTGTTTCTCAATTTAACCGTCAATCGGGGTCTATTTTATAGAAAGAACTAAAATATAACGTTGTAGGATAAGCAGACGTGGGATATTTCTCAAACACAAAAATAGGGAAACCACAAACGCGTTATGTGTTCCTATGTGAAGAAACAACAGTTCCATGAAGTCATAAAGCTGACACTTGTGTAAACATCGATAAACCATTAAAAAATAATTGCATTGTATAAGGCTATACGCGAGTGTGCTTGGCTTCGTAGAATGGCACTTCACATTTTGTGGTCACGTGGATTGAATACTGAGCAACACCCCACAATTATTTATGAAGATAATGCAACATATGTCACACAAGTGTAAAAGGAATATACTAAAAGCAATTTGACAATGCATATATACCCGAAATATTTTTATGCACATGAGTTGCATAAGATGAATGAATTAGCATACAACATTCCAAATCGTGTGAGAATCTAACGGATTTATTCAGTAAGTCACTTCCCACATCATCTTTCGAAAGACACGTGAAAGGCATAGTAGTGATGAAGTTTAGAGACTTGAACCGACAAAAAGGAGCAATTATGAAAGGTTAAGTAGGAATCTTGGACACATAGTTCGAGTATAAACAAAACATTGAAGCATTGTTGGATACCAGTACTATTTTTTGCTTAAGTGAATTTTTATAACAGTTTCTTATTAAGATTTTTAACGATACAAATTTATATGCATGACCAAAACGTATGCTATGCTTAAGTGAATTTTTTTCATTGGACTTTTTTTTAGTTTTTGAGACATATGCATTACGTGGCATGGTTCAAAAGGAGTGTTACGTAACCACCGTCGACCCAGCCCATCCCTACCTGCCGTGCTCATGGTAGGGTGAGACCTAGCCGACTTACGGGCCAAGCTGAATCTTAGCATATGCATTATATATATTGAAGAGTTTTTTATTTATTATGAATATGTAATAAAAAAGTAAATTTTCCCTCTACACCTCAGTGTTCTTTGTGTTTCCTCTATTTAAATATAGTTGAAGGTTTGGACGACACCGGAATAGCAAGTTTTGCATAATATTCTCCATGAGAAAAGTGTCCGGCCCCTTTTTTTTTGAGACAGAGGCACACAAAGCTTTTATTAATTTATAATAGAGGTTTCATTATAATCGGAGCAAGCAATGACATCACTTAACTCATTCTTAATAAAACGTAACCCAGGGTTTACAAAACCGAGGAGCACCTCCGAACCGTCTACTGCGCGGGGCAGTTAACCGCGGTTAGCCACGGTCTTCAACCGGTTTTCACCCTAAATGCAAAGATCAGTGGTTAACCGCGGTTTGTGAGGAAAAAAAGATGAAAATTGCTAAAATTCTTTAAAAAATACATTAAAAATTTGAATTTTAAAATTTTGTTTAAGCCAAAATGCTTAAAAAGATTAATAGTATTTTTAGGAATTTTATGTGTATTTTACATTTAAACTTTATTTGAACGAATTTCGACCAAACCCCTAAACCCTAAACCGCCGGTTTACCAAACCGGGCCCGCGGAGGTGCGGTTAGCCGTGGTTAACATTGGTTTTGGAAACCCAAACGTAACCATGGCCCATCAAGTAGCTCTATGCAGCCCATCTTTTTCACACATCTCCATAATTCTAGAGGGAAAGCAGCTTCTTTGTGACACTTCCTGATGAGGACATCGTCCACATGGATGCGACCACCACTCCTTCCCCTACTTCTTGCACTACGATCGTGACACGTTGGCGACAATTCATCGCATCCACTTCTTCGGCTACATCAACATGGCTTCATCGGCCCCCACCTTGGCCAGGTCGACCACACAGTTGGTCTTCTTTACCTTTGGACATGATGCTACGGTATCCATCACTCCGGCCGCCACCTTGGCCGCCACCCATACTTGAAGGCGCATTCAACAAAGGCGCATCTCCACCTCCTCGACGACCTCAGGCCCAAACCGCTATGTTGCTCAAGGCCCAATCAAAGATTAAACCCAATTCGTTGTCCACGAGCCGTTCGGCCACTAGGAGCAGTCCAATTTGAAATGATCATAACTCGGTCATACGAAGTACGTTTTGGACGTTCTTGGTATGCACGGACAAGCCCACGACGAGAGCTTTCTAATGGATCCAGTTTGAGGACCAAATTCTATCAGAATCAACAGAAATCGCGAAATCAAGAGGACGTCAAAATCTGTCGGGTGCTGCGCCACCTCCACTTTAGGCCCGTGGCCCATGTAAAGGGTTGAGCGCCCCAAACCCTAGCCGTCGCTATTTATTCAGTAGCCGTCATTGTTTAGACTCAGATTTGATTGTGTGTTGGTAGACCCCGTGTGCATCCCCCTCGAATTTGTGTGTGTCAGCTAGACCATCCGAGTCAAGTTATCGAAGCTCAAATTTATCCAAGTGCTTCATCTATATTTGCAATTTTAGATTGCGTTTATCTTGTTTCTTGCTTGTTCTTCGATCGCTTGCAGGAAACGACCTTTGTGGTCAGGTCAATCGCGTTCTTAGCGTGGTTGATAACGAGCAAGTTTGGTGGTTTAGCGATTGCCGGGTTGTCATCCTTGCGAGGTTGGTAGTCGGATCGTCAAGGTCGCCTCTCCGACCAGATCGAAATTATCCCCTCGAGTCTCACCAGAAAATTGGGCCCCCCGTTCCCCATCACTTCCACTCACCAACTTTCCCTCTATTCTTCCCCATTGAGCTAGGTGGTGAGCAGCAGCATTGAGTTCCCTTCTATTGAAGACAAAACTAGAGCTAGAAAACTCCTCTTCCTTTAATCGCTTCAGATCCGTGACCATCATCGCCAAAGGGGATCAATCCACTTCAGTTTATCTTTTGGACCGGTGAGGAGCAATCTGAAAGAAAAAACTTCACTCGCTCTTTGTACTCTAGAGCCACGGTAAGACCAATTCCCATTGCAAAAGCTTTAGCAGCTTCCGCACTTGGTTTCTTGCCGCAGTCACTGATTCGTATTGCTACTGCTTTCCCCTTTCATCCAAAACAACAGCTGCACCAATGGATTTACCCCCACTTGGATCGTAAGCCATACCCACCATACAACATGCCCATCTCCTCCTTGGTAATGCTTCTAGTTTCTCCTCCATCTGTTTCTTTGTGAATTTTACTTTCTCCATCAACTCGGCTAGGCTATGCTTTAGTTTATAAGCTATAGACTGAATTGTATCAGGGTTACCTCCAAAGAGCAACGCATTATGCCGCTGCCATAAAGTTGAGAAGCTCACCGTACTCGCTAGAATATTTTCCGTCGATTCCAAGCACATGTTTTTGAACCAATCTGTCAAGGTGATATGCATCTTTGGCTCCCATTTTGGCATTTCTACATCACGTACCAAGTTCTGTGCCTCCGCCCAAAACAACATTGCCACCGGACATAAGAAGAATATGTGTTCTAAGTTTTCCTCGTGGCAACATGACAAGCAACATGGCCTAGAAGAGTTTCTCCTTATTATCAAGTTGTTGCCTGTTGGCAAATTATCTCGACATGCTCTCCAACAAAAATGTTTCAACCGGTTAGGTATATCCAGCTTCCAAAGCAGCTTCCAGACTTTGTGGGACTTTTATATCTAAGGATGTACTTTTTTATTCTTTCTTAGGCTCAGCTCTTTTCAGCTTAACAGCTTAACGGCTTAACAGCTTAACGACTTATCTACGTTTTAAAAAGACATATGCTTTTAGTTTTTTGAGTCCGTTTTTTCGTTGTTTTGAAGGTGTGTCTTGATGCTTTAAAAAACCAAGTCAAATGAAATGGATCTGAATTTCGAGACTATCTCGAGAAGCTCTCGAAGTTCAGTCATTTCAACCGTTCAGCTGTTCAGCCGTTCAGATCAGCTCAAAAGAACAGGGCCTTAGTATTTGTTCTCTCTGCATAGCACAAGCATTATGATAACCTGATTTAGCTGTGTGGAAACCAAATTTATGAAATTTGCATGATAGAGTCAGCAACTTAGTAGTTAAAGGGATATCTAAATATGTCATCCGGTGCAAAAAGGTTCTTATTAAACTCTCGTCCCCCTTCAAAAAAAAAAAAAAATCTCGCCCCATTGTTGACAAGACTGATCAATTAAATCTGAAACTTTCAGATTTATAAAACTTAAGCCCAAAGGTTTGTGTGCCCGGCCTCTTCTATGTTGCATTTTCGCCCCTTCGTGTAAAACCCTAAACCTCGCCAGCGGTACCACCATGGCGGCCTCCCCCGCCGCCCCCACCTTCTTACGCGAGGCTGAGCTCCGGCTCCTCCGCTGCACCCTCCCCTTCCCGGCCTCTCCACCGCCGCCGCCTTCACCTACTCCTGCACGTCCACTTGGCTCCGTAGCCGCGTTCACCCTCGCCGCCGTGGAAGCTGGCGACTACGCCGCGGCGCTCGCTTCCGCTGCCCCGCACCTCCTTCCTGCCCCCGACTCTACCGCCGCCCCCGACTCCGCGGCGCAGTTCTACGCCGACCTCGCGGCTGCCGCAGAGGCGTTCCTGCGGGGGGACGGCGATGGGGCGGCGGGCGAGGGGTTCGAGTGCAGGTGCGCGGTTGTGCTCTCCGCGGCAGTAGCCGCGCTGCTTGCGTTCACGCAGAAGAACGTCACCGGGTTAGTTGTAGTTCCTGCTTCTTACTTGTTTTCTGGGTTTCCATGCGCATTTCCTTTATCTTGTACGTAGTTAGGGGGAACCCAGGTTCAGAATTTGGCTGCTTGGCTTGGCAAAATAAGCATTTTTGTTGAAAAATCTTTGAGAATCTGAGTACAAGGCCTTTTTTTACTAAAACTTTTATTTTAGTGTTTGTGCATTAAGACAATAGAATATGGTTCAATCATTTTCTATGGGCCCTCTGCTCTCTATGTGAAATTTGGTTGGTGTTGTGAAGGACACAACTTCTCCAATTTGCTAGATTTAGGGCTTCCTAAAATAAGCTGATGATCATTGCGCAAGTAGGGCGTACAATGGTACAAGTTGCTGTTCCTGTATGTTGAGAGAAAAAGTGGGAATACTATATGGTGAAATTATTAAGTTTGACTGTTTGAGCATGTGACATTCTTGTTGTGCACGTGAGAAACCTTTGGTATTGGCATGAGGTTATTAAACTTAACAATACTAGTAGCGTGAGGTGAGGACATATCCGGTTCATAGGAAGGGAAGATTAATGGAGGGTGTTTGACTGTTTGGAAGGCAGGCCTCAAGGTGCATGTCCAAGTGAAGTGGCAATCTTATATTGAATTTAACATTCCGTGGCCTGCTAAACCAAAAATAAAGTGTGAACTGTACTACACCATAGTAATATGTAAATGTGCCTAAAATTATTTGTTTTCAAATCTTATAAATAACTAAGAAGGACCATCCATGTGTTTGCTACTCTGATATTTAGTGAACACCTGCAAATTAGATGTTTCATATTTTACAATGGTATTCCTTCCGCAACCACATGTTTCTTGTACTGACTAAAGTCATTGTGATTGTATCATACGAACTAAATTGTTACTTTATTTGTCCTTTCGGATCAACACATATCTAATTAGAACTTTAGAGAGGTGTTAATGTAGTTGCTGCTGTCTTTGATTTGGCTTTTTATAATCATTTGTAGTCCTTCCGGGAAGTTTTCCCCTTTTCCTTTCTGCACATCTTTTGATGAGGGATGGTATAGCAATCTTGGAGGCAAATGGGATGCATGGGCGTCTGATCATCTAGCTTCTTTTGGTTCCCATGTTCATGGGAAATTCTCCCTCTTGCAGGTATTTGTTTGGAGGCTTGCTCGCTTATTATCTGTTCATGCATTGTAATTTACTGTATTGTTTTTGAGAACTGAATCCTTGTTTTAATGTCCTAGCACCTCCCTTAGTCTTTCCGCAAACAGTTGATCTAAGTTGAAACCATTCAGTTTGATAAATTTTTTTTTTGATCCATTGCAAAACGACACTACCATAGTTGTGGCATGCCATGTTGGTTCTTCGTGGTATCTCATGTAATTATATCATCTTGTCCCACTTCACAGACTCACCATTCCAAAATCCAAACAGTAGCCCTATGACCTGTATTTTTTGAACAAAAAAGACTGAAGCTTCGCTGATTCTATTAATAGAGTGATTCATGAAAGTATAATATTTACATGATGGAAAACATCACCTGGCTGTTAGGCCTGACAACCGTATGAGTTTGTCAGTTTTGAGCACATTTAACACCAATAAAAAGTGTAATTAACATGGACACATTATATTTTAAAATACACTGGTCAGTATTGTGGTTATGACTTATGACCTATGAATGTAAGAAAAATAAAATAAAATATTATAATTCCTTATTTATTAATTGGCACCTATACCATTACCTTTAGTAATCTATAACTGCAAGCTTAGCAATATCTTTTTTTCCAAATCTTGTATTACTCTTTTGCATAGAACCTGTGCTTGTCAATTTTCATATGTATAAAGGTCTCTAGGATTTAAATTAGTTTATCTGCATTTTGTCCTTCACATGCATATATGTAGAAAAATTATATTATATTATATATCAATATGTGGCACTTGCATGTTGATGTAGGTGTGGTTGGGACGTTGGGTAATTAAAATGTTAGCTGTTCCATATGTTGATGTGTATTGAGACTTTGGGTGATAAGATGCCTGCTCACAATTTACCAATTGCCTTATCTTGCTATTGTCATTGGGCAGACAGCTGTGTTCATATACTATCTTTTATTAAGAGACTTGCAGTATTTCAAATTTGAGCATGCTAGTTCCTATCTTATTCTTGTACAGTTCATTGTCTTTGCAGAACTTTTGTTTACAAGCATAATGAGTCTGGATTCCTCTGATTGCCTGAGTGTGCCATGGTGGTTGTGCAGAATATGCATGTTCCAACAGAACATTTTAGATGAATTATCATCCTCTTTGTTTGATCAAGTACAAGTGTACAAGAATAAGATGTTGGCTCACTTTGGCGAACTTGAAAATGTTTCTAGCTACTGGGGTTCATTGTTATGTGATGGAGAAGGCTCTTATTTTGTCTCAACTGCTTACTTAGAAGCTGGTATTTTGGAGTATAAATATGGCCGAGTTGATGCTTCAAGGTCTCTCTTTCTCTCTAAATCAAATATTGTAACAATGTTAGGGCTTGAAATTTTCCTAGAAGATTTTTGTCATTTGCTTGTTCTCATGAGAATGTAGCCAAATGATCTTTTATTCTTTTGCTTTAGATTATTATGGGCTAAAGCAAAATGGCATGTCAAACTATCTATACTTTTTGTCATGAAGTTATATAGAGTTCTCTAGTATCACTAAGGGTCAAACGGAAACAACCTCGCTGTGATTTTTAATCTCAGGGGTAAGGTTGCGTACACCGACCCCACCTTACCGCACTTTTGTGGGAGTTTCCTTGGAAACATTGGGGTATGATGATGATGATGATGATGATCACTAGAAGTAAACTAAAGAGTAGTAATGAATGTGTCCCAATGTTTGTATATATGGGCTTAAAAATATTTTACAATTATTAATATCTATTTCCTCTCAAGTTAATTTCTCTTGCATTTCCATGGACCAAACATGATGCATGTAACTAATTTAAATGAAAATTAGTGAAGAAACAATTAACTTTGGTTGTTGCAATAATTACATACTTGTGAAAGGTCAATTGTTATGAATTCTTTTGTGGTACTGTATTATCAGCGATGCAAGAAGGCAATGCCCACAACATTCGGACCAGCTTCCCATCTGCCACCATCTCGATTATGAAAAATAAGATCGGTTAAGATCGTGTGAATTAGCAAATATAGGACTGTTTAGGATTCAATCTCCTTAAGAGATAAGCTTCTATGTTTACTTGTTTAGTGAGTCATCCATCTTACAATGAATTGTATACCTTTTTTCTTGAACAAGAAAGAACTTGTTATATCTGCATCTTTCCTTCTTTTGTGTGCTTTCTCTTACTGACCAAGCTACCAGTCTGGTGCCACCAGCCTTTATGGGTGCCCCTTTAGCTGTGTACACCCATCATCCTCAAACTCATATAACCTTTGCCATTACCAGGTTCATATCACCAATGAGAATAAAAAAGTAATATCTTGTATGTTAAACACTCAAAACATGCTACTCCCTCTGTCCAAGAAAATAAGGCATACTTTTTTTAATGGACTTGTCCATTAATATAGGGTGTTTTGATATTCCAATGCAAAATAAATGTGTTCTACCCTCAATACCCCTAATAATATTTTGCTTTATCTTATTTACCTCCTATATGCATGTTTGAATAGAGTGCTTAAAGATAATAACGAGGGGTAATATGATCATTTTCAATCGCTCCTTGGTTGTGTGAGAAAAGGAAATAGGCCTAATTGGATGGAAGGAATAATATCATGATTTGTATCATGATTTTAGTAATAGTGCTGGACATGCTTTGTGTAACTTGAGTTAGCACAACGCAAGAACCATTAGCTGTGAACAATTATGATCTGATGCCCTTGGGATATGTTTGAAAACAAATGCGATCCATAGAATCATCTTTCATGAATTTATTCTAGTAGCTTTATTTTTCTGCACTAATAATTGTAATGGCTTGACATACACCCATTGGGCGTTGCAACTTTTGCCAATTTAACCAATCTATACTATATATTCAGAAAGCCTTTAGCCAACTGGAGCATAGTACTATCTTGATTATTTTGCTTCGGATATTTGGATAGGTTGCAT
This sequence comes from Raddia distichophylla, assembly GCA_005191435.1. Taxonomy (NCBI): domain Eukaryota; kingdom Viridiplantae; phylum Streptophyta; class Magnoliopsida; order Poales; family Poaceae; genus Raddia; species Raddia distichophylla. The sequence continues at coordinate 1,459,750 of SPJY01015242.1, read as the reverse complement.
CTGGATAAAGCTCAAGAAGCATGTGGGCTGCATCTCTCTCTTACAGGGATTCTTGGCTTTCGAACAATACATCAGGTAGATTATGCCGCATTTTTGGCCCCCTCTTTTCCTGTTCTGTGTATGAGACTTTTCAATGCTATTTTGATAGAGATGTCATGTCTTGACTTTCTTTTTCAAAAATTGGTATTAACTAACACCAACATATCTTTAATGTGATTTTGAAAGTGTTTTTAAAGAAAATAGTTTTTTTGGCTAGTGGTACTTCATTCATATCATTTGTGATTGTCTTGCATAACATAAAGAGAAGCATTATCCTTGAAAACTAATGAAGTGAACTATCTCTTGGTATAGGTGGATGCGAAGTCCCAAATGGTACTTGTTGCGAAGACCAGTAATCCAACAGCTGTTGTTGAACAAGCAACTGAACACTCAGGAGCTCAGAATGATGTTGCAACTTTGAAAAATGCAAGGAGCTCTGTTCCTGGTGAAAGTGATGAATTTTGTGACATACTAAGAATGCCAAGACTGGTCCAAAATGGAAATAATTTGAGCAGTGGAAATGCGACAGACCCAAGCACAAAAATATCACTAACGGCTATCCAGCAGGCAGCTGTACTTGCACAATGTTTACATGTGAGCCGAAGGAGTCGCAGTGATGAAATGTCAGGTATGTCCATATTTTTATTCCTTGTGGATATCTTTTAAAAACTTTGGTTATATTTCAAACATGACTAAAATATGCATTATAATCTTAACATTATTAATACAATGCAATACAATATAATATTATTAATTAGTTTAATTTTACATAAATGATTGCTATCCCAGAATTTTCTTTTCTCAGTTTTCAAATATGGTACTAGGTCAAAAGGATTGCTGTTTCTCAAGTTATCATAAAAATCCTTGGATGTAGACGCATTAAGTATAGGTCATGTTTGTCTTAGTCTAGTATATAGTTGTTTTCACATTTATTTAAACATGGAAGATATGATAAGTCATTTACATTTTGTTTGATCTGCATACTTGAGAGCATTGAAAAGTCTCAGTGAATAGAAACTGCCTTTTACGGTCAATATCATAGTTTTGCATGGCATTTATTTGCTATTTCTAAAATTTAAAAACACAGAGCTACCTTGTACATATCAGCAAAATCTTCTGACAGTAATATTTCATTTGTTTTTTCAGTTAATTTGTCCATATTGAATTTTATGTTCCAATATTCGTGAATAGTCAAATTATGTCCCTAAATTTGCACAAAAAGCCTTTTTGGTCCCTCATGTCATTCCAAGCAAGACATGTGCCACATGTTCATGTCATTCTAGCATCCATTATCACCCACCTTCCTTTCAACACCACACAAGGGTGAAAAACTATTTTCTCTCATATTTAGAATGTGTACATTTAGTTTGACTCTACCGGTTGGCTTGGATTGATGAAACACACTCACCTGCCATAGCACTTGACCCAAGTGGAGTTCTTATGACCCACAATAGATATCGCGAGTGAATTTATCGATCCAACTAGTTGAGTCGGACTAAACAAGTACAATGCACATATGAGGGTGGGAAACATGTCAATCCAAGGGCGTTTTTGGCCCAGATTGGAAAAGCTAGGGCAAATTTGACCAATTTGAAAGGTGAGAGTCTAGACTGACCTGTTCATGGAAAGTAAAGGGACTAATCTGGCTATTCACTATTCCAATATTTATTTCTTCTAATAGTCCTTGATCTTATTCATTGAAGTTGATGGAAGTTCAGCATATATCATCAAAAGATGATCTACTTATCTGTTATTCATTCCTTTTGTTATAGATATGTAAGTTCTTTGGTGTTTTTACGCAGGGTGGGAGATGGCACCATACGTAGAGTTGATTGATTCTCAGGACCAGTCTTACTACGTGGTATAGTTCTAATTACATCATTACGTCACTGGAAATATGTTCATCCTAATCGCACCATACGTAGAGTTGATTGATTCTCAGGGCCAGTCTTGCTACATGGTATAGTTCTAATTACATCATATTACTTCACTGGAAAAATGTATGTCCATCCTAATCCTACTCATGTAGACAAATAGGCAAAAGACTGTTTCCAAATTTGGGGCTAAACTTTTCTGTGTGCTTGTTATTTTTGCTATTTGTGATATTGTGATCAATCATGTTAGACCATTGTTTGGTCAGCTTCTTCTTTCCTTCTTTTGAAAGGCATATGATTGCCTTGTGATCCTCATAGTTAGTTCAGTAATTGTGCTTTGTCTCATTTTAGGTCAGGAGCTTGTGTGATGTTCTGCGTATTAGGTGGGAGTCCACTCGCAGTCGTACAAAACAGCGGGCTTTATTAATGATGGAGAATTTGGTAAGTTCAATGTCAATTGCTATTTACTAATAGTGATAATTGTAATTTTCCCAAGGGTTTTGAAATGGTCATCATCTATATTTGTTAGTGTTTTTTGCAAGTTTCAGAATAAATGATGTTTAATGTTTTTCATAATGACTATAGTTGTCTTTATAAATTTGCTTGCAAGTTATAAAATGAGATAATTGGCATTTTCCTCCTTGAAGTTGTAGCGAATCTCACTTAGCCCCTTAGAAATTAACATTTTCTTTGTCCCTTTGAAGTTTGAACTTGTATCTGTTTGCACCACAATCATAAAACTGTTAGATGTGCCATTAGATGTAGTGGTGAATCCTAGAAAGAAGTTATTGGGGTCGCCTGGGTCACAACACTAGTTTACCATTAAAATGATATACCAAAATTTATCATTAGATTTATGTAGGATATCCTTGAAAGCTCCGGGATCGCTTGACCCCAACTAATGTATTGTGGACCCGACCCACAAGCGACCCCAACCAATGTACTGTGGACCCGACCCTTATTAAATGCTGAGGTGGCAGTTAGTTTTCCAGTCAAATGCTTATGTGGATGCCATGTGTTGCTCTCTCGTTGGAGCAAGTTCACTTAAAAAATTCTGAAATTTGGTTTTGATTTTTTAAACTTGTGAAAATTCGAATTCAAATACTTTTGAATTTTAAAATTGATGATTCAAATTTGAATTGTAGAATTTTTTAATGTTTTGAATTTTAAAATTCAAATGATCATATTTGAAGGTATAAAAATGCCAAAAAATGAGGGCAAAATTGGTTCTACACCACTCAAAGTTCCCTACTTTTGGTTTATACCATCAAAAGAATTGGGTGCACTTTAATGCCATCAAAATAATATTTTTAAAAGTTTCACCGTTACCCTTTTCAACTACTCCGTCTCATCCCTGCCTCCATTAATCTATCCTCCTTTGCTAATCTTCCTGACATTGACCATGTTAAATAGCCCGCTGTTCTTGAGCAGCATGTTGAGCAGCCGATGAATTGAACTCTACTGGAATCATCATGATATCTCAAGAGGGCGCACCAGAGAGCCTAAGCACGGGCAGGGCGGCGAGGCCCTTGCTGAGTTGCTTGTCAGAGTCAAGATGCAGCCCCTGATGCGGTTGATATTGGTCTTGAGGTCCTGGTCCATGGGAGGCAGGTGGGCAGCATAGGCCATGAGGTGGTGGTGGAGGGTGTCGGGGAGGTGGTGGACTTGGTAGTGTCGCACTAGAAGGAGACGGGGGAAGAGAGGACGAGGAGGTGAGGCATGGAGCGCAGGGGCCTGGCGGGTTTGGAGTGAAATCCCAGGGACACGGACGTCGAGGTAGCGGCAGCGGATGCTATGGAAGGAGGCTGCGGCGGTGATTGGGGAATTTGAGAAGAAAAAACACCGATGGTCTGCAGTCCCATCAGCTCTGGTGTGTTCCAAGGTAGAGCCCGAGTTGGGAGGTGGAGGACGGGCTCGGCAATGGCACACAAAGAGGAGAAGAACAGTGAGGCTGTCGATGGGGAAGACGAGAGAGATGAGGAAGAAAAGAGAGGGGATTTGACGAAAGAATGGATGAAATGGTAAAAAGTAGTAACAGATGATCTTTCGATGCTATTTAAGGGTACCACAGTCTTTTAGTGGTAAAAATAAAACCAGTGATCTTTTGAAGGTACCAAACCAATTTTGCCAAAAATGAAATTGAAATTTGTGAAACTTCAAATTTGAACTACTCGAAATTCTGAAAATTTGAATTTGAATATTTTGAAAATTTAAATTCAAAGTTCAAATGTCAAAATTGTGAAATTTTATAAGTTGAATTTTTGAAAAAACTCGAAGTTGATTTTTTTCTGAGAGATGGGGGAGGGAGGTGACATGAATGTCATTCGAGTTTCAAAAAGGCTTTGACAGCCATATAGGCATCTAATGGAAGACTAGCGGCCACCTTATCATTTTACAGCTGCCTAACAGTTTTGGATCTAGCTTGCAAGGATTCGGGTGGTTGAATGTACAAGTGCACCAAAAATGTTTTACACATGTGATACGTTGCCATGAACTTATATCAGATTTTGATGGGTTCACAGTTAACTCCAAAATAAACAATCTTTAGGAAAAATTCTGTTGGTGAACTGCAGTTGCAGTATGAAGCTATAGATTGTTTTGAGGAGAGCATACAAAGTTCTCTTGGAAGAGAACTGACAAGTTGCCTTTTGGGATCTATTTCTGTATTTTCTCTTACAATTTTGTGTGGAACTTTGTTAGTTCTGTTACATTGTTAGTACTTAGTAACAACTGGTGAGATCATATTTCAAAGACACTTTCAGTGTATATTGCTACTAATATGCATATCTGATGCATCCATAGATTGATGATGTGGGCAAGGAAGTCCCAGTGGCTGGACAGAGAGCTAAATTGGTTTTTGGAGTTCATCTGCCAACTCTCCCTGCACTAAGGAAGTATGCATTAATATTCCCAGGCCTTTTTTTTTTTCTGTAACAGTAATATGACTTGCTTTGATTCTTGTGAACCAGGGAATATGGTGAACTTTTAATAAGTTGTGGTTTAGTTGGAGAAGCACTGGATATTTTCAAAGATCTCGAATTGTGGGATAATTTAATCTATTGCTATCGGTATGCATTTCCACTTGAAATACAGGTACTACAGTTTCTTTTCTTTTCTTTTTTCTGTATTAAGTTACTATTTTGTTCTATGCCAGATTGTTAGGTAAAGTTGCTGATGCAGTTAGTCTAATAAATGCTAGGCTCTCTGTTACACCCAGTGATCCAAGGTTATGGTAAGTAGACTATTTTGGACTTACCTTAGTGATCTTTGCTAAGTTGTTGTTAAGTTGGTGTGTTTGTCATTATGTTCTTTTAGCAAGCTACTATCACATTAAGCAATTTTGTTGCACTTAGCAGTTGCAAAAAATTCCATGTTTCCTGCACCTGTCATGTTTTTGTATATTATGCATTTCTACAAAAAACATTTCTTATCACTCATCGTGCAAGTGGAAAGTGAGAAAATGTCTATGGAGAGAATAATTGAGGGGCCTTTTTTTTTGTAGCTAAGCTGACATTATACCATGGTCACCCCCATTATTATTTGGATGCATGAGACATCTTTTCAGGTTCAGCAGTGCGCGCGTAGCACCGAGCCAGATCTGTCCAGTTCAAAGCATGGATAAATGAAGGATTAAACTGTAGTTATCTAGAATAAAAAAGATAAGATCTACAAAGAGATTTGTTAGTTGAGTTTTGTTAGCAGTTTAGGCTATAAAAGCCGATGTAATCCATGAAATAAATTAAACAATAGAGATTATCTTTTGCCCCCTTCTCTCTCCCCCTCTCGTAGTCTCGTGTTCTCCCAACAGCCAGCACACATGACGGCGTCACTGCTGCCGTGTGTCCACACCAGCACTGGCTGGCGCCACCTCATCACTGGCCAAAACTCTCCATCCGCAAGCCTGTGCATGACTATCAACTCAGGAGCTGAGCACATACCACATATTGCTCATAATCTCGAAAAAAATGCTTTACTTTAATGCCTAGATTGCTGCGTATTTGTCAGTTGTCACATCTCTTCTTTTCGAGTTCTTAACATCATCTTTAAATAACATAGAAGCAACAATGTACTTATTTAATTGTTGTACCTTTTTTTTTTTTCCTGGCGGTCATAGTTAAGAAGCATTGGGGGCTATTTAATCAGCCTATGCATGGCTATTACCTCAGGAACCGAGCACATACCACATATTGCTCATAATTTTGAAAAAAATGCTTTAGTTTATTGCTTGGATTGCTGTGTATGTCACATCTCTTCTTTTCAAGTTCTCAACATCATCTTTAAATAACATAGAATCAATTTGTGTATCACATGATTGTGCACTACGACAACCGGTGTTATAAACATTGCTCGAGACCCGATGAAGCATGAGCTCACCATGCTTATTGGCCTTGATGCTTCCTCTGTTCGATTCCAGTGCAGCAGGAGGTTGCTCTTCATTATGTGTGTTAGGACTCAAGAACTTCGGACTGCAGATTTCTTCACCAGGGGAACAAATAAGACAACATGATTTCCAGCTCTCTATGCTGTGCATCCACCTTTTTTTTTGTGTGTGTGTGTGGGGGGGGGGGTGGTTGATAATAGGCATTGTATGGGTTTTTTCTGCATTTCCCACTGTACCTGTACATTGGAATGACATGCTGCACAATTATCAATTCATACACGATGTTTTGTTTGCAATCACTCTGTTCAGACTCGTGTTATTTATATTTTTTTGGCACTAATTTCATTTAGGTGCTCACTTGGTGATGTTACTAACAATGATGATCATTATAAAAAAGCACTGGAGGTCTCAAACAACAAATCTGCTCGAGCTATGGTATTTTTCTCGGTTGCTTTTTGTACGAACTTGCTACTGATGCTTAGTTTCGTATAATGGCATGTAGTCTTACAATCTCGTATTTTTTGGTGCAGCGATCTCTCGCTCGCAATGCATACAATAAGAACGACTTCTATACATCAAAAGTCCTTTGGTACAAGACTAACCTTATTAAAGTTGTCTTTTTGTTCTTTAAATTTTCCACATCAAAAATAACTTATTTTTGAAATTTGGGTAGGGAATCTGCATTGGCGTTGAATTCTTTGTTTCCAGATGGCTGGTTTGCATATGGTACAACTGCATGGAAGGTAGTTTCTTAAAATTCTCTCTTTTTTCGCAGCCGGTTGGTAATATCTAGCAAGTTAGTGATAAAATTAGATTAGTTGCCATATATTAGAGATTGATTAGGATAAGATTAGGTTGTTAGGGATTTGAATTCTATGTATGTATGTATTAGGCCTCCGGCCTCCCCTCTATATAAGAAGGTTATGTATTTAGGCAACATATCCTGTGCAACCAAGGAACCTTGTGCAATCTGCAAATAGGAGTCATACAATTGAGATCCACCAGTGGTGTCAACTGAAGGGTCAACCTGGCAATCAGATGTCCACAGCTCCATCCATGGGTGTTTTTTCTATTTTTATAAACTCCCTGCCTACTTTCTTCCTCACCCTCCCTCCTAATCTAGCTTGTCTGATCCCCCAACCTGTCAAAGCTATTGGAATAAGCTGCTCACATTGAAATGGGCCCAATTGGGTTGTAAATACATGTACAGAGAGAGAGGGCAAACATGCAGAGAGGACCCTATAGACCTATACAATACCAGAGAGGTCCTATACAATAGCTATTCTAACACCTCCCCTTCAAACACTTGGTGGATCAACAACATTGAGTTTGGAAATGTGTACATCATGTTGCGCTCTAGTCTGTGTCTTGGTGAAGAAGTTAGCTAGCTGAAGAGTCGAAGACACATACTGAAGTGTAATCACTTGATCTTGCACTTGAGATGCTTCACAGGATCACGGGAAATGCTAAAGGCGCCAGTGCTATCGGAGCACACCACTATCAGAGCGGTGACAGGGACTCCAAGATCACCAAGCAGGCAGTGAAGCCAAGTGATTTCGGCTGTGGCTGAAGAGAGGGCACGATGCTTAGCCTTTGTGCTGGAGCGAGACACTGCATCCTCTCGCTTGGTCTTTCAAGAGATCAATGAGGAGTCGAGGAAGACAATAGGCCAAGATGAACTTGCGATCAGTGGGATCGCTAGCCCATGTAGCATCAGAGTAAGCCTGCAACTGAAGAGAGCTGGAGAAGAGCCGTACCACCGCAGGTAGCAAAGGACCCGAAGAAGATGCCCATAGTGCACACTCGTAGGAGACACCATAAACTGACTAAGGATATGAACAACATGCGAAATATGCGGACGAGTAATGCCTAAGTACATAAGGCTCCCCACTAGGTGACGATAGCGAGTGGGATTCTCAAGTGGAACTCCATCAGTAGGCCGTAGCTGAAGGTGGAGCTCCATAGGTGTGTCAACCGTGCGCTCATCCGTGAGATAAGCACAATCAAAGAGCTCCTAGCTGTACTTGAGCTGAGAAAGGTAGTAGCTCTGAGGTGTATAGTCAACCTCAATATCTAGAAAGTACCGAATAGGACCCAACATTGACATTTGAAACTGGTCAGTGAGGTGAGCCTTGACAAAGACTATATGCTTAGTATCGTCACCAGTGATGAGCATGCCATCAACATATAGAAACATGGTGCGACCTTGAGCAGAAGTGTAAACAAAGAGAGTTGGGTTGTGAGGACCACGAGCCACAGGGTGATCCTTGTAGCACTCAAGAGAACCATCAGAGCGAGTTTTAACCTTGAAAACCTACTTGCAGGTGATGGGATGAGTAGAATGATAGGGACAAGAGCCCGAGTACCTGTGTGCTTAAGAGCAGCCAACTTCTCAGCTATGGAAACTGTCACTCATTTATCCACCGGCATGGCATAAGTAGATTAACAGACCAACAAGTAGCTGGTATCTCTCTTTATCCACCGATCACGTGAATGTGCACATAACTTGTGGTTTGTATCAATAGGACTTGAGGCAGGACAACATCTAAGCATACCTGTCTCATTTAGAAGGTCTAGCATGTTTTTTCGTTGTGATATCGCTACCCCTTTTAGTGATCTTGCAATCTCAATACCCAAAAAATACTTGAGTTGGTTTGGATCCTTGACTTCGAACTCCTTCGTAGATTCTGTTTTAATCTAGTTACCTCGACTATCATTAACTGTAATAATCATATCATCCACATACACGGCAAGGATGATGATGCAGCCTTCTGAATGATGATAAAATACAATATGATCACCATCGCATTGTTTATACCCCAAATTACACATTGCACGTCTAAATCGATCAAACTATGCTCTTGGCGATTGCTTTAAACATATAGGGATTTTTTCAAACGCAACCTTTACCTTTAGTTTGAGAGGTAGCAAACCTAGGTGGGACCTCCATGTATACTTCCTAAAGGTCTCCATGTAGAAATGCATTATTTACATCCAATTGATATAGTGGCCAATTAAAATTTGCAGCATAAGATATTAGAATCCTGCAGGTTTGACTGTAACCCTTTTGACACAAGACTTATCTTTGCCACCGGAGCAAAAGTCTCATCGTAGTCAATCCCATAGGTTTGACTGTAACTCTTTGACACAAGACTTGCCTTGTATCTCTCAACCATTTCGTTAGGCTTCACGGTGTATACCCACTTGTAGCCTACCACTTTCTTTCCCTCTGGAAATGGTACAAGATCCCAAGTCTTTTCTTTTTCAAGTGCTGTTAGATCCTCTTTCATGGCCTTATTCCAACTTGAATCTTGCTTTGCCTCTTTCCATGTCTTTGGAACTAACACTAATTGAAGAGATGCAATAAAAGTTTTGTAGGTCGATGATAAGGATTCATACGAGACATAGTTGGCTATGTTATTATCACCACCTTCACTGATAGAAATATCTTCAAAACAATATCTTGAAGGTGGTTTTCCTGCTGTACTCAAAATTCTCTCCCCCTACTTCCAACTCTTCCTCAGCTTCAGAAGATACTTGCACCAGATCTGGAGAGTCAGAGGACTCACTTTCAATCTCAACAGCATCTTGATGTAATTTTCCAGTGAATAACTAAAAAAAATAGAAGGACGATAGACAGTAAAGAAAAGGACAAATCATATTGTTCTTTTCTATTTTCCGTATGGGCTGCCCGGGACTCGAACCCGGAACTAGTCGGATGGAGTAGATAATTCTGCCTTGTTACAGTCGAAACAATAAAAATCCCTCCCCAAATCGTGCTTGCATTTTTCATTGCACACGACTTTCCCTATGTAGAAATAATCAACTTCTATTCCAAAGAAGAAGTCTGCTAGTTCAAAAAATTAGTAATTAAATTAGTAAATGAATTTCTTCTTATCCATAATGGATTTACCTGAACCAATACATGAGATTCTTGTGCTATTTGGAGAGTTTGTTCTTCTGCTAGGGGGTATAGGAATAGTATTACTTAGACAAGTGAGGTTCTAAATTTCCTTCTTGTATAAAACTGCAAATTTGGCTTTCTCGTTGAGTACACTTGTAAATTTTGTTCTTCATTTGGATTTATTCCCCCTTTCCACATGAAAGCTCATTCATAAAGCATGGGATTAAACCAATCATTATTTGCCTCAATTTAGGTTCTGTTTTTTTTGGGTTGATTTGAACGGCTGAACAGCTAAAATGAATGAATTTTGAGAGCTTCTCGAGGTAGTCTCAAGATTCAAATCCATTTCAGTTGACTTGCTGTTTAAAGTGTTAGGACCCACCTTCGAGACAACAAATAAACAAACTAAAACAAAACCCAAATCATGTCTTTTCAAAATGTCATTAAGCAAAATACGTCGTTAAGCTGTTAGGGTGAAAAGAATGTAGCCTTCGACTCTTCTCCATTATGCTCCAAATGTTAACGTACTCCAATTGTCTGAAGGTCAGCAAATATCTGAGATTTGTCCTTTCTCCATAGAAAGGAATGAATTCTCGAACGGACACTTCCAAACTAACAAATACATGACTTTCAGATGGAGTCTTAACATTTGTAACCCTTTTGTCTAGGTGAATACCCAATAAAGATGCACTTGATCGCCTGTGGATCTAGTTTTTCAACTGAAGGTCGATTATCCCTAGCAAAGCAAGTGCACCTAAACACCTTTGGTGGCACAATAAACTTATTTTTCCCAAATAGCATTTCATATGGGGTTTCCATCCAAAAAATCCTTGATGGCATGCGATTAATAAGATGGGTGGCAGTTATAACTGCTTCACTCCATAGAAAGTTTGACACGTATACATAAGTGAATGAGATACCTAAGATGGCGGTTTTTCCTTCAACTACTCCATTTGTTGAGGTAAATCAACACAAGATGTTTGATGTAAAATTTCTTGTGAAAAAAGTTTTGAAACTCATTATTCACTCTTTTCCATTATCAGTCTTGAAAATTAGAACATTAGTGTTGGACTGATTTTTTACACAAGCATAGAATTCCTTAAAAACATTTATAGACCCAACTTTTATGTTTCATAAGATATAACCATGTCATACGAGAAAATCAATCAATAAATGTGACAAAATATTTCATTCCGCTCACAAAAATAAAGAGGAAAGTCTACACATCGGAATGGACTAATACAAAAGTGACACTTCAGCATATGTTTCCCATACTCGCTTGCATCACATACTAATTTCAGTTTGGCCACTTTAGACATTTCATTATGAAATACTCTCGTGGTCTCAAAAGATATATGCCGAAGTCTACAATGCAAAAGCTTTGCCTCAACTTCCTCTTCACCGGCCGCAATTGATAAGAGCAAGACATATAGATGGTCCATCAGCAGCCTGGATTGTCTCCTTCTGAGAACGTGGATATGACATATATGATGTAAATTCACTTGGCATGCCATTTACATGCCTCGATGCACCCGAATCTAATATCCAATTAGAATTAGAATTTTGAATGGATGTGAAAACATGACGATATACCTGAATAAACTTGAACAAGGTTGGCAACGCCATAACCACATTCGATTTATGGTCACCACCATATCCACGACCTCTACCACCTTTGCTAGAACAACCTCTGTAGCTGCCTCTTTTCTTTCCTTGATTGGGCTTGCGTGGAGCACGACAATCTTGAACCAAGTGCCCCCTTTTCCCACAGTTGAAGTACTCTCTAGTCTCCACAAATGTTGGATGAGATGGAGATGAACTTCCATTTCTCGTCATCTTTAATCTTACGTCTTCCCTTGTCATGGCTGCTATGGCCTCCTCTAAGCTAGGAAGGGTAGGCTGATGGAATATTGGTGGCACGCCTTCCATCAAACTCTGTGTTTAACTCTCTCCGTAACTGGAGAACTCTTCTTTTTTCTATGCACTTCTTCACCCAAGTTACACACTCAGAGTTTGGTAGCTCAATAGGATAGTGATCCACATCAGCCCATAGGTTTTCAGCTCTGCAACATACTCCATCATAGATAACTCCTCCTGCTTCAAATAACTAATTTTATCCTGTCTCAGCAAGTAACATTACATTCTCTCAATACCAGAGTACATCTTTTCCATAGTCTTCCATATCTCTGCTGCACTTGTAATAGTATCTACAAACCCAGCTATGGTTAGAGACATAGAGCTCAACAACCTTGCAACCACTAGAGAGTTTGTAGCATCCCAATTCCCCTATGCAACACTGAATTTTTTCGCTGGCTCAATAGACTTCCTGTTAAACGTAGCTATCAAGTTTCTTTGCCTTCAACAACAACAATGCCCTCCTTGACAAAGCCAAATATTTTTTTTGTAATTTCTAGCTTAACATCATTTGGCATCAATTCAATTTTTTGGACATTATCTTCATGGGCACAATCTCATTGTTCGAAGTTGAGACTTCGCTTGTTTTTGCTGCAAGCAATTCCACTAATTTACCAAGAATCTGCTCAATCCCTTGATTTTCAGCCATATCTCAGGCCTCCACTTGTTTCTCCCAACTTCAGAACAACAGCACCACCAGAAAGTTTTTTTGCCAACCTCTCCTGTAGCTGACTTCTTGTCAAAGGAAGAAGTGCTCTCCTCAGTCTCTTGCAATGCTTGAGCTGCCACTAGTGCTAGCCACTCAGATACTTTAGAAGCCTCTAGCAACACCACTTTTTCCAAGTCGACAACTAGATTCCCATGCACGACAAATAGTTCCTGGTAAAAAGGACATGAGGCCCGTACCAAACACAGGGGATTCTGAAGTCTCAAAAACCCAACTTGCTTCAGCAAAAACTAATGAATTCACTCCTGATGCTCAAGGTGCTGTAGTTGGCAAAGAGACAGCCAAGCCGACAGCCAAGCCTCCATCAGTAGTGAAGATTGAGCCAAACTACCTGATCTCTGCAGTTGCAGCAGCGTTGCTCTGCTTGGCTACTTCCTTTCTCTTCTTCTCCTCCGTGAGCCCTCCCTCCAGATCTGACCGTGCCGTCTCTTGTTCCGGCCAGCCAGGCGTTGCCCTTGACCTCCCGCCACCTCCGAGCAGCCGCCGCTTCCGCCTGCTGTTTCTCCGGCCGACCAGTGCCCCACCTTGCTTCCTCGCCTCTCCTTGAGCTCCGCTGCCTTCTGCTGCTCCCAGCGGCGCCGAGGCTGGATGGATTTCCATCGAGGTTAGTCAGCGACCTAGGGCTCGAGCTCCGCCACCGACCGTGGCTCTGATACCATGTAGTTTGTGGAATTTTCTGGAAAACTCTACTCTCTCTCTTGGTCAACCTGTATACATATAGGGCTTTACATAGATATGGGCCTAATGGGCCATATCTATTCTCAAGTCATATAAACAAACCAACAAATATTAAATGGATGACCATTCAATTCATTCTGTGAAAATTTAAACTTGAGACTTGTTTGCGCCAGATATAATTCTTTTACAAAAAAGAGATGATTGTGATGGTTTCCCTCATAACAGTATTATATCCTTGTCCCATAATTATTCAATAGGAATTTTTGCTTTTGTTCCTTTAATGCATGATAAACTATCATGATGAGTGTTGACATGACAGACAATGTTGTGCTAACCTAATTGTTGATCGTGCGAACAGTTCATTTTCCCCCTTTATCCTCAGCTAGTTTTCTCCACCACGGTAATAGTGGCATCACCATTGCTGCATCTGTACATAATACCTTTGACATGTATATGACTTTCATCATATTTCCTTGTTCATATCATAATAAATGAACATTAGTGATATCCAATTTCAAAGAACTATGGACTCATAAGAGAACTAATCTTCTACTCTTTTCTTACAGGATAAAGATATTGACAAAGCTGTGGATGCTTTTAGTCGTTCTGTGCAGATAGATCCTGAAAATGGAGAAGCATGGAACAATATAGCTTGCTTGTATGTTCACCTTCTCGATTTATTCCTTCAGTGCTATATTCTGATCTTGATGGTTTCACATGGTGTGCCTTCACATGGTGTGCCCTGAATTTATTTTTCCCACTTCAAAGATATATCTTTTTTTCCTTCATTACAATTTTTTGGATATTTTTTTTTCATTTGGACAATTTTTTAGTTCATTGGGTCAAGCTAACTGTAAAATATTTTGGTTTTGATACTTCACTTGTGGAAGAGTAATTCAAGAAATTGCATGGAGATACTTGTACACACTAGGGTGAATAGAAATTATGGTGTACCATGCATGCAAAACTATAACCGCTCTGTAAGTTTTAATGCTCAGGTGTCAACCTGTTTGTTAGATACACTCTGATACACCCACGGCCTATGAACAGTACGCGCGGTACTGTAGCGGGTACTGTAGCACTGTTGGGTTTGTTAGGGATTAGGTTTCTGTGGTTTCCAAAATTAGAATTAGGATTAGTTTTCTTTCTTATTATCCAAGTTGAGTCTTTCTTAGGGTCTAAGTCAGTGCTTCCTATAAAAGGGAGAGTTATGTATCTTTTATGATTATCCAAGCAATAAAGAAAAATTGAGATAAGATCTCATAGGCGTCGCCGACGATTAAACGGCCGGTGGCTCCGTACAGCCAAGGCGTCGCCGACGATAAACGGCCGGTGGCTCCGTACAGCCAAGGCGTCGCCGACGATAAACGACCGTCTCGCCCGCGTCAAGGGCCTTACCCGTTGCGTGCTTATCAAGCACGTAACAATTTGGTATCAGAGCTAGGCGATCCTCTCGCCATGGCTTACGAAGACCGGCGCTCGTGACCGTACTATCATGGTGGCTCCATGAAGATCGGCGTCTGTCCAAACAACCGAGGTCGTCCAAGTTTCAACCTTGAGGACAAGGTTGATTCGAAGGGGGGAGTATTGATACACCCACGGCCTATAAACAGTACGCGCGGTACTGTAGCGGGTACTGTAGCACGGTTGGGTTTGTTAGGGATTAGGTTTTTGTGGTTTCCAAAATTAGAATTAGGATTAGTTTTCTTTCTTATTATCCAAGTTGAGTCTTTCTTAGGGATTAAGTCGGTCGTTTCTTAGGGTCTAAGTCAGTGCTCCCTATAAAAGGGAGGGTTATGTACCCTTTGTGATTATCCAAGCAATGAAGAAAAATTGAGATAAGATCTCATAGGCGTCGCGGACGATAAACGGCCGGTGGCTCCGTACAGCCAAGACGTCGCCGATGATAAACGGCCGTCTCGCCCGCGTCAAGGGCCTTACCCGTTGCGTGCTTATCAAGCACGTAACACACTCCTGATCAGAGGTAAGGTTTTTGGGCTACAAAGCGGCAGCTTTTTCTTATGTCTTTATTAGCATATTTAGACTAATACAAAGACCCATTTAGCCATGACTTTCCTAACTCCAGATCGTGGTCATTACACCCATTACTTGCACTTGCATGATCTTATTAATCAGCAACATGCAACTGACCAAACACAAAGATTGAAACTGAAACTGAAAGCTAATTGAACACTGGAATCAGAAACTGACTACAAACTGAATCTGAAGAAAACCGAAAAACGTACAGGACTTATCTCACAATCACCCCCTAAGTCCTGTTGCAAATCACTTCTTGAAGAGACCAATCTTGGTGCATAGCTCATGTAATCTGATTCGCCCAAGAGGCTCAGTGAGTATATCACCCAGTTGCTCGGCAGTCCCTATGAACTCCACCTTGATTTGCCCTTTCTCAGCACACTCCCTAATATAATGGAACTTATCATCATTGTGCTTGCTCCTGTTATGATGGATTGGGTTCTTCACCAAAGATATTGCTGACATGTTGTCCAGTTTCAACACCGGTGTACTAAGCTCCACTCCAAGCATCTCGGTGACAAGCTTAGTCAACCAAACTCCTTGACATGCAGCAGAAGCTGCTGCTATGTATTTTGCCTCACAAGAGGATAGGGCCACTACCTTCTTCTTGTTGGATTGCCATGTGATAGGGCTCCCATTGAAGAAGAAAATTACCCCAGATGTACTCTTCCTATCATCAATGTCACTACCCATATCACTATCACTAAATCCCAGCAGTTGTGGATGTCCTTTCCTGCTGCATGGAACACCCCCCAATCTTTGGTTCTAGCCACATAGCGCAGGATGCGCTTAACAGTTGTGAGATGCTCTTCATGAGGTTGCTCCGTGAAACAGCTCACATATCCAACTGAATAAGCCAAATCTGGTCTTGTATGTAGCAAATAACGCAGGCTCCCAACCAAGTTTCTATAGAAAGTGGTATCAACCAACGGTGTAGAGCTGACCTTGCTAAGTTTAAGCCTCACTTCCATTGGTGTTTGGCAGGGATTGCAACCTTCCAAACCAGCCTTCTACACCAATTTTTCTGCATAGGCCATTTGTCCAAGTTTGATGCCTCTAGCTCCTTGAACAACCTCAATGCCCAGATAGTAATGAAGGGCACCAAGGTCACTTATCTTGAACTGCATCTTTATCTCCTTCTTGAACTTGGCGACTCCGCTGCTATTCCCTCCTGTGATGATCAAATTATTAACATAAACTCCAACTATCAATCGATTTCTTCCATCTCCATGAGTGTACACACCATGTTCACAAGTGCTCTGATGAAAACTAAGAGAGACCAGAGTGGTATCCAGTTTTGTATTCCAAGCCCGAGGAGCCTTGTGCAAACGCAACACCTTCCCTGCATGATCAGTGGCTTCAAATCCTAGAGGTTGAACCACATACACCTCCTTCTCAAGCTCTCCATTGAGGAATGCCGACTTTACATCCATGTGGTGTACCTCCCAAGAATTGTGTGCAGCAATGGCTAGCAACAGTCTCATTGACTCCAATCTGGTCACAGGGGCAAAAACTTCATCAAAGTCAATCCCTTGTCGCTGCACATATCCTTTGGCCACAAGTCTGGCCTTATACTTCACCACAGCTCCATGCTCATCTCTCTTCACCTTGGTCAATCCTATTGCACAATGTCCTGTTGGAAGATCAACGAAACTCCATGTCCTATTGTCAGCAATGGATTGGAGCTCCTCTTCCATAGCACTACGCCAATTTGGATTGCACAGTGCTTCTTCCATAGAAATGGGCTCATCAGCACTCACCACATGTAGCTCCTCAGCAGCAAAATCCCGTGGCACCAAGCCCGGTGCAGCCACTGGACCCAGCAGATTGTCAAGGTGCGGTACCTTGGCACCTCGTCGTCTTTAGCATAAGCATCCAGTCTAGAGTCATGTGATGGAGGAGTTGCAAGCTCAATTGTCGGTGTACCTTGAGTAGAGCCACCCGTTGTCGCAGACGATGCTGGAACATAAATTGGTGATGCAGCCACCGAAGGTGACACGACGAGTGGCGTCTTCGTGGTCGGAATAGTCCAGTACTCCACAATCAGTGGATCCAGATCTTCACCACCATCAATTCCTCCTTTGCTCCAATCCCAATTTGTACTCTCATCAAACACCACATCCCGTGACACCACCATCCGATCAGTGACGGGATCATATAGCCGGTAGGGATTAGAGTATGCCTTATAGCCCAACAGCACCATTGGCTTGCTGCGATCTTCCAGCTTGTGCAAGTGGGGCTTGGTATTTTTGACATAACCAAGACAACCGAAGGTGCGAAGAAAGTTCACCGCTGGTCGCACTCCATACCAAGCCTCAAACGGTGTCTTCCCTTCCAACTTCTTTGTAGGTGATCTGTTCAAGAGAAAGATAGCAATAGTCACTGCCTCCCCCTAGAATCTCATTGGCTCCCCTTTGGCCTTCATCATGCTATGAGCAGCCCCAACAATCGTCTGATTGCGCCTTTCCACAACACCATTCTGCTGAGGGGAATAGGGCGCCATGAGATGACGCTCCACCCCTCTCAGCGCAATACTCTCCAAATTCAATCGAAGTGAACTCACCACCACGATCGGTACGCAACGCCTTAAGCCTACGACCACTCTCAGCTTCAGCACGCCACAAGAAACGCTTGATTCTAGCTGCTGCATCTCCCTTCGACTTAAGCACCATGATCCACATTTAGCGTGACGTCATCAACGAGCAGAAGGAAGTACTGTTACCAGCAGGTGTTACCAGCGTGATTGAGCCACAGAGATCACCATGAATTAGCTCCAGCTTCATCTTCGCTTTGAACTTGGCTTCCTTGGGGAATGGGGGGTGCCTCTGCTTGCCAATGAGGCAGCTATCATAGACGTGGTCGATCTTGGGCAGCCCCTTCACCATCTCCAGCTGCGCAAGCTTGCGTAAAGCGGGAAAATTCAAATGTCCAAAGCGTGCATGCCACTGCCATGCCTCTTTAGACCCCTTTGCAGCTAGGCATGCAGGTCTAGCCACCTTGATCCTCAAAATGTATAGACGATTTGGAGAACGTTGTACCTTAGCAAGCAAACTCTTTGAGGAATCAACAATGCGTAGCTCCCCTCCACTGATCTCCACCTTGTTTCCCGCCTCATCTAGCTGACCAAGGCTGAGAATATTGGTGATGAGTCTTGGAATATATTAGACATCGGTGAGAGCTTGGTTTTGCCCCCACTTGCAGGCAAACAGAATGGTGCCTCGACTTTCAATATGCACCGATGAACCATCACCAAAGCAGACCGAGCCATGGACACTTGCATCAAGTTCAGTGAAGGCTGAACGGACGCCAGTCATGTGATTGGTGGTGCCTGTATCCAACACCCACTCCATGTCCTTTGCTTCCTCGTTCCGCTCGAACTGAGCTAGCTCACACTCCTTGACAGCGATGTCAATGGCTATTGGCGGAGCCCTGACCGGCAAAGATGCCAGACTCCCCTGAGTCATCAACAGAGTATCCTCTTCATCACCTTGAGCAACATTTGCTTGCTCCTTTGGTTTGCTGCGGCACTCGCGAGCCCAATGCCCACGCTTTCCACAGTTCTTGCACTGGTCGCGAGCAATTTGTGGCTGGAAGTAGCTGCTCTTCCCACCATTGCCGCCACGGCCACCGCCGCCTCGGCCACAACTACCATTGCCGCCACCGCGAGCGCTGTTGGAATTGTCGTTGTCGCCAAACTTCTTCCGCTGCCGGGCTTGCCACTGCTCCATAAGCAATAGCTTGCCACTGGAGTCCAATTGCGCCACGCCAACCCTATTGGAAGCGCATTGATAATGCTGCTCCACCGCACAGAGACGTCCAGTCATCACCGATAGCGCCCCGACATCAAGCAGCGTCTCAATGGAGATTGCCACTTTAGTGTAGCGCTCCAGAACAACTTGGAGGAACTTCTTCACCACCTCCGCATCCGTGATCGCGTCGCCAAGGGCTCGAAGGTGGTTGGCCAAGCCGGAGATCCGCATGGAGAAGTCATCAACGGTCTCGCCATCCTTGAATTCAATGTTGGCGAGGTCACGATGGAGCTTCTGGGCATTGGCCTCCTGGACACGCTCAGCACCCATCCGCACGATCTTGATGGTGCCCCATTCCTCCTTCGCCGTGTCCTTGACAGCGAGCGTCGCCAACATCTTCGTTGGCACCGCGCGAAGAATCGCGGACAGCGCCATCCGATCATCTTGTAAGTCGTCGGTGCCGGGGTTGATTGCATCCCACAGGCCTTGCGCCTGAAGATTCACCCGCATAACTAGCGCCCACTTGACGTAGTTGGTGCAGGAGAGTATGGGGTACTTGATGGAGCCCGATGCTCCCTTCATCAACCACTCGACGACGACCTCGCGCGCCTCTCCATCGCGATTCCTACGACGACATGGTGGGGGTGAAGACGACGGCACGCGTCGTCGTGGGGGCATCCTGGAGCCATGGCCGCCATGACCACCCGCGACACCCTCGCCTTCTGCGCCCTGTCGCCTCTGCCGCCGACACCTCGTCCAGTAGCACCGCGACCACCAACCTCCATGACTAACACTCAGTGGGGAACCTCACCAGGGTCTCTCACTCAGCTCTGATACCAAATGTTAGATACACTCTAGGTCAGAGGTAAGGTTTTTGGGCTACAAAGCGGCAGCTTTTCCTTATGTCTTTATGAGCATATATAGACACCCTCTTAGCCATTACTTTCCTAACTCCAGATCGTGGCCATTACACCCATTACTTGCACTTGCATGATCTTATTAATTAGCAACATGCAACTGACCAAACACAAAGACTGAAACTGGAAGCTAATTGAACACTGGAATCAGAAACTGACTACAAACTGACTTTGAAGAAAACTGAAAAACATACAGGACTTATCTCACAATGTTCTGGAGTAGGAAAAGCTAGCCTTGTTGGCCTTGTTATTTTACTCGCTTGAGGGATGTTTCTGGATATTTCTGTTATCGTGGAAGCTTAGTACTTATCAGTATGTTTTATGTGCCATAGCTTTTGATATCATGTTTCTAATATAGTTAACTTTTCAGGCACATGATTAGAGGAAAGAGCCAAGCTGCAGTGCAAGCATTTAGGGAAGCTGTAAAATTCAAGTGCGTATGACCTCATATTCTTTAAATTCATTATGGAATAGTTCCTAATTATAATAAATTACTTCTAGGAGGAATAGCTGGGAAGTTTGGGATAATTACAGTAAGGTCGCCTTGGACACCGGCAATATTAGACTGGTAAGATATATATTGATATCAAAGACTTTGTGTTGTTTTCGTTCTCACATGAAGCTGCCATTCATATGTAGAAAATTTCAATGCCAAACTTAGGGCCTTTTTTTTGGGTTGATCTGAATGGCTGAAATGACTGAATTTTGATAGCTTCCCTAGATAGACTCGAGATTCCGATCCATCTCGTTTGACTTGCTTTTTAAAGCGTTAGGAGATACCTTTGAGACAGCGAAAAAGCATAATAAAAAACTAAAGCGTATGTGTTTTTCCCATGAAGATAGGCCGTTAGGCCGTTAAGCTGTTAAGCCGTTAAGCTGCTAAGCTGAAGCCTTAATTTTGTCAGAGATATAAACAGGACAAACAATTGACAAATAGTGATTATGCAATGTTCACGAAGCATGCTTTTTCTGTATCTTGCACACGTATTTGAATTCTAGAATTTTGTGTGGCTACAAGACTTCCCTTCCACCAATTTTTTTTATTTTAGAAATCCTTTTCACATTATTTGTGAAATGAGGCCATTTTCATAGTATATGCCCCTCAATTATTCAATTTATCAAACATATAAATTAGCCGAGTGCTTTTGCTTTGCTATGAATTAAAGAAATTTCAGATGACATTCAATCATGCTGTAATCGATGTATTTGGCTCATGCATTTAGCTATGCTTCTATGATTGACTGCGTCGTACCTCTATATTCTCGGCTCATCTATATTTATTTGTATATACATGATAAATGATAGGAAAAAGTGCCGATTTGGTCCCTCAACTATGTCCCCTGAACCATTTTGGCCCCTAAACCTCAATACTAGACTTGTGAGGTCCCTCATGTAGCAAAACCGGACCAAAATAGTCTATTGACCAGGTCAGTGGGTGGTTTTAGGGTTTTCTTGCTTGTGTGGCAGCTATGTAGGATTTTTGTTGATTTGGCAATGACATGGCAATGACGTGCAAGTCCAGGTGTTCACCAAGTGTGACGTGGCAATGACGTAGCAGTCCAGGTGTTCACCATGTGTGACGTGGCAATGACATGGCAGTCCACGTTGGCAAGAAACCCTTATACCGCTGTTTTGACCAGTCAAAGGATCGGACAAGTCCGGTTTTGCTACATGAGGGACCTCACAAGTTCGGTATTGAGGTTTAGGGATCAAAGTGGTCCAGAGGGCATAATTAAGGGACCAAATCGATACTTTTTCCTAAATGATATGCACATCCAATAGATAAATCATAGGTATGGTGATTTAGTATTGTTTGGGGGTTGGACGGTCTAGATATGGCAGCCTTTCACCATCACCCCCCCACTGTAAGGCTCTTTTATAATGGTGGATGCTCATCCGTTTTTGTGATACCGGGCAAGTCCGGTTTTGCTACAAAGGATCGGGCAAGTCCGGTTTTGCTACAAAGGATCGGGCAAGTCCGGTTTTGCTACAAAGGATCGGGCAAGTCCGGTTTTGCTACAAAGGATCGGGCAAGTCCGGTTTTGCTACATGAGGGACCTCACAAGTCCGGTATTGAGGTTTAGGGACCAAAGTGGTCCAGCGGGCATAGTTAAGGGACCAAATCGACACTTTTTCCTAAATGATATGCACAACCAATAGATAAATCATAGGTATGGTGATTTAGTATTGTTTGGGGGTTGGACGGTCTAGATATGGCAGCCTTTCACCATCACCCCCCCACTGTAAGGCTCTTTTATAATGGTGGATGCTCATCCGTTTTTGTGATACTTCACTGAAATTGGCTACTGGTCTACCATATAAAAGATTGCGTTTTCTTGGCGTCTCACAGGGCATGCATTTTCTCTCTTTATTTGCATACCAGACCTTTATGTCAGCCAGAATATGTTTGGTCTTTGTAAAACGACTCATGAAATAATGTAATGTATTCTGCGCAGACACTTGAAGCTGTCAAAATGGTATTAAATTTGTCAAACAACAAACGCTTCAATATTGATTTATTGGACAAGGTGATGGACATGCTTGATGGACAACCTGTACATATTTTTGGTG
The DNA here is from genome assembly GCA_005191435.1 of Raddia distichophylla. Lineage (NCBI taxonomy): Eukaryota > Viridiplantae > Streptophyta > Magnoliopsida > Poales > Poaceae > Raddia > Raddia distichophylla. Next base: position 1,436,959 of record SPJY01015242.1, on the reverse strand, counting down.
TTCAAGAAGTTGAGCTGGTCGGCAACAGTTCAGATGATGCAAATAAAGAGACCAGACAATCCAATATATTGTTAGACATGATTGGTGATATCCTTCAGCAGGTTTATATACTATATGAGTTGGCATTTCATATTACATTCAAAGAGCAGTTTGCATTTTATATCTGAATATATTCTTATGTTTGTAGATCGTACGAAGTGGGGGTAGCAATGCGGATATCTGGGGATTGTATGCAAGATGGCATAAAATAAAGAGCAATCTTGTTGCATGTGCTGAGGCTTTGTTGAAGCAGATTCGCTCTCTCCAGGTGCATAAAATATGCTCAAGCTGAATATTTTTTGGTTCCTTTTTAGACTTTTTTGATTATGTTTCAAATGTAGTACAGATCGCATATCTACCTCTTCATATTTGTTATAGATTTTTAACAAATCTAAAAGTCTATTGGGTTCATGGAAGATGGATGCCTAAAGGCCTAAACATTCCTCGTCTTCTTAAGGAGCTCATATCCTGATAGCCTTTAGTACTATTTTTGAAAACATACTTTTTATTGTAAAATGTAATTACTGATTTTATTTTCTTATCTAATGCAATTCTTAACATTGATTTGTTTTTAATTATTTTTCTACTTTGTGAGTTGTGACAGTTCGTGTATTTCGTTTGTGTAAATCTTGTAAAAACTACATCTAGTCTTGGGAAGCTATCATAATTGCATTTCTAAGATAATTTATATTACTATGAAATGTAAGCAACTGTATAACGTGTCAAAAAACCATGCACCATCGGTAAGAGAAACATGGCTAGTTTTGCCACATGTATTGCACTCATCAGCAGGTGGCTTGTTTTGGTTGGTGTCATGGCATTAGGATAACAAGGTATGATTGTTTTCATGTGCTACCTCCAGTCAAGTCACATATGGACCCAGGGGCGGAGCCAGGATTTGAGGTGGGGGGCCAGTTGGACACAAAAAAATTTTATATCAATGACACCAAAAAATATCTTAACCATATATATCTACATATATAGCGAAGAAAAATTACATCTGTATTAATTTAAACTTTGCTTTACGACTACCGAGAAGATCACATAAGTATATAAGTTCCTTAGAAGTGATCTTTGCGGCCTATTCCTTTTCAATATAGACTATCATGCAGTGTCGAAGAAAATCGTTTGGCCGAAAATGCTCGCTCGGTCGTTGCAGTTGACATTGGAAGAGTGATGACAAATCATAGCAAATTGTCAACCATTGGATAAATCAAAACTTTGCCTGTTTTAGCTAGTCCATGTATCAAATCAACGAGAAAGGGTAAGTACTGCAGCCGTAGGTCTGGATAGTTGCATGCATCAAATTGAAAGTGTGGTAGTCGGCATTCCAATTGAGCTCTCTTTTTTTCTAGAAAAATCTTTGGGGTAGAACTTGTCCATCAAAGTGCATATATTCGACATATCAAATGTATCACGCCTTGGATCCAAGGTTACACAAAACGTTAGGCTCTGTTGCTTGATAAGTAAAACGATCATTCAACTCAACCAACTATTGATCGATTGCAACATTAAATACATATACACTGTATTGATGTAGTGTTGTAGTGCCATCATGCTAATTGAGCTGTGATTAGCAACTACCCACCATTCCCTAATTACTGAATGGAGGTATTTAAAAGAAAAATATTTCATTGGGCCCCCCGTCTCCACAGCTGTATGGACCACCAATGCCACGTGTTTCTTACATGTGGCTTCTGTGGTCAGAAACCGATGCGTTAACAAAGGTGTGGTGTTTGTAAAATTTCTTAAGTGTAATTTTGTGGTAGAACTATCAAGTACATGTACTTCTGTGAAATATACTTTTTTCTTTTAGTCATAATGTGATAGCCGTCCTAGCAGGGTTCAGGACTATGGAATGACCGAAGCAAATTCATTAAGTATGCTCAAGCTTCTCTGCAGCTTTGCAAGGTGTACATGGAACTTTATTCCTCATCTGGAAGCCGGCGAGAATTATTATCAGCTGAGATGCACCTCAAAAGCTCCTTAAAACAGGTACCTGAATTCTCTTGTCTTTTTTAATGTTTCCTGGTATGAAATTGATGCCAATCTTCTCCTTGAATATTATCTAGAGTTCAGTATTTTATGATTTTTTTTTATCCTTTTGTGCTCTTCACGCTTTAGGCTAAATATATTATTTGAAAATGCTTGCATGCATAATAAAATATCATCTTTGATGTTAGAAATCTCTCTCTTGCTCTAATTTGCTGTCCTCCAGAAAACTCAATTGTCTTGGACTGTCCTTCCTTGTGTAGGCAAAAGATTTCTCAGATACTGACGAGTATAAAGCGCTTGATGACTGCCTCATGGAAATAAATAACCTGGTTCGTGATGCCTAGGCTACATGGTGGGGGTGAGTTTTTCCCCCCAAATCTCGAAAATGTTTTTGTAGAGGTACTGGAAAATGGTTGTATCTGCCTAACTGGTACCCAATCTTTTCAAACCAGGTGGTTCGTAATTGATTTAACGAAGTTTTTGCTGGCCAAATTTGTTCACTTTTCCCTGGCACTATTAGTTACAAATGTTGAAAAATATCAATTAGAAATCATAACCGGTCGTTTCCTGGATGGGCTCTCGCCAAGTTCTCAGCCAGTTTAGCGTTGTTGCCTACTCCAGCTGTTTGCCATCAACGGCAATTGGTCCCATCTAGGTTTTCAAACACTTGTTGACGGGAAGATGTCTCCTTGGTCGTGCATTTCACAAGGGAACAAATGTGCATTCAGATGGTGGGCGTCGTCATATAGCAACACATGGGAATGGGAATACGGAAGCATGTCCTCTAGTCAAAGTTATATTGTATTTGGATATGCTGTGTATTTCTTACTTTTTATTTTGGGTTTGTGGCTGAAGATCTGTTGTAATCTTAATGTGCAAATTACGCACACGTTAGAGCCCGTACAAATTTTACTATTCTTGGAAGGCTTGTGTAACTTGGTAATTTTAGGTTATGGTTTAGTTGCAGCGGTACCCCATTTTGTATTGAGAATAATTTGATATGCAATGGAATAATGGTTACTTTAGATGCATGTCACTCTAAAGTAGCTACTTTAGACAAATGCTATTAAAGTTGCAAACCTCATAGACATGTAATTATAAAAAAAGTAAAATTTTGTTTATACTACTAGAATATTATGCAATACAATATCACGATTTCCATCGTTTAATCACTTATATTGTTTTTATCACTGCTGTGCATGTTTTTTTTCGTATTTGTTACTAATGTTGGTGATAAAAACGAAATAAAACATTGCACGGAAACTTTTCTAGGCGAAGTTCGAATCTGTTCTGTTCGGATATTGATCGGTCTTGGTTTGACATGGTTTACGCGTTAGTGGTTCCCGGAAGAGTCAATTTCTCCGTTAGCATGGCAAAAACAATTTTTAAAACATTAGATGGCAAATGTGATAGCAAGTACAGTAAGCCAGCCATAACTCACCTTTTCCGCCTTTGTTGCTTTGTTACCAGCTGACTTGCTTTCTCCAGCTTCTGCTACTAAAGCCAATGACCTTATTTATAGCTTTCTTTCCTATTCTTCTTATGGTTGCTAATAAGACAACTTATTCTCGCTACTCCTACTCCTCTTGTATTAGCTTCCGTCAATACATATCTATTTGTCTCTTACCCATTCCCTTGACCTTCTCTTACTCTTCTTCTGGCTTGTCTTTCCGCTTTGTCACTCGTATCCTGAATAGGAATCGGCAAGCAGGTACAACCACCCTCGAAAAATCGAACTTCCCTCCTTACCTTACTTGCCTTTGTGCCTTTTACCTAACCTACTTGCTCGCCGAGCTTTTTTTATCTTGGTTATTGCCTTTTTTTTTTTCTTAAGTTAGAGCTTTTCTTTCCTGGCTTATTCACTCGAGTTGTTTAATTGCTCGCTTGGCTTTAGCTCATTTTTTCCATTTCTTCTCTTTACAGATCCCATCCCCTCGAAGTAGGAAGAGCAATGAAAAAGAATAGCAATAGTCGTCTCGTAGGTGCTGGTGAAAGAATAGCTTATGGGGCTAGAGTCAAAGGAGCTTTCATAGACATAGAAGTCCTAATAGAAAGAGCAGGCCTGCGAGTAACGAGTATCTTTTATTATGGATTAGATGATAGTTGAAAAAAAATTGAAACTCAGGGATATTGAAGAGTAAAGATAGAGGGATGGAATGAAAGAGTTGTTGGTGCCCTTTGTAAGTTGCGAGCCCGTCAAACCATAGGTGCCTTACGGCCCCCCTTTCTTTTTTGAATTAGAAAGAAGGGGACGGGGGGATGAAAGACAAAGAAAGAGATTAGGAGGCTTTATTTATGATCGGAGAAAAGGAAGGGGCGTGGTTGATGTGTCAATGGGGAACCCGTAGGAAGGGGAGACGACCGGCCTCATTCACATCTGAAATCACCAACATGAACACAAACAAAATCGTCGAATTTCATATAGAAAGAAAAGGAACCACTTCTATTCTCTTTTCTTAGGTATATGAACAATTGCTTTTTGGTCCCTTTCGTCCGATGGTTAGGACATCGTCTTTTCATGTTGAAGACATGGGTTCGATTCCTGTAAGGGATAGGTACTTATTCCCTGCCGGCGGTATCATTGTTGAGTGATCGCTTACTATCTGGCTTGAAAAGGTGGTCCAGGAGCTTTCGGAGAAGGCCGAAAATACATTTATCCTTTGAATTACTCTGACATTCCATGTTTCCGAAACGGATCCTATAAAATATTTCACTTTTTCTATGATCATCTCTATTTTAGGTATTCGGGGAATCCTCCTTAATAGACACAATATTCTTATTATGTCAATGTCAATTGAATCAATGTTATTAGCTATCAATTTGAACTTTTTGTTATTTTCCGTTTCTTTGGATGATATGATGGGTCAATCATTTGCTTCATTAGTTCCAACAGTGGCAACTGCGGAATCTGCTGTTGGATTAGCCATTTTCGTTATTACTTTTCAAGCCCCCTTTCTTTTTTGAATTAGAAAGAAGGGGACGGGGGGATGAAAGACAAAGAAAGAGATTAGGAGGCTTTATTTATGATCGGAGAAAAGGAAGGGGCGTGGTTGATGTGTCAATGGGGAACCCGTAGGAAGGGGAGACGACCGGCCTCATTCACATCTGAAATCACCAACATGAACACAAACAAAATCGTCGAATTTCATATAGAAAGAAAAGCAACCACTTCTATTCTCTTTTCTTAGGTATATGAAGAATTGCTTTTTGGTCCCTTTCGTCTGAAGGTTAGGACATCGTCTTTTCATGTTGAAGACATGGGTTCGATTCCTGTAAGGGATAGGTACTTATTCCCGGCCGGCGGTATCATTGTTGAGTGATCGCTTGCTATCTGGCTTGAAAAGGTTGTCTAGGAGCTTTCGGAGAAGGCCGAAAATACATTTATCCTTTGAATTACTCAGACATTCCATGTTTTCGAAACGGATCCTATAAAATATTTCACTTTTTCTATGATCATCTCTATTTTAGGTATTCGGGGAATCCTACTTAATAGACACAATATTCTTATTATGTCAATGTCAATTGAATCAATGTTATTAGCTGTCAATTTGAACTTTTTGTTATTTTCCGTTTCTTTGGATGATATGATGGGTCAATCATTTGCTTCATTAGTTCCAACAGTGGCAGCTTCGGAATCTGCTGTTGGATTAGCCATTTTTGTTATTACTTTTCAAGTCCGAGGGACTATTGCTGTTGAATTTTTAAATTGCATTCAAGGTTAAACATAACTTCAGGACAATTACCAAATACAAAGTTATGTTCTCCTTTCGTTCTCTTCTTTCTTTTCTTTGTCGCTTCGTACGCATTTGAACTTAGGGATTGTGATAGCTCTGAGAAAGAAGGGTTAGTTTATTCTGTTTCCGAAGGGGGAAGAAGCCGGAAGAAGAAGCGGGGTGACAGTGGGTAGCCCTGCTTGAGTCCTCTTCTACATCTTGAGTACATCCCACTCCAATGGACCTAATTTTGAGAATAGTTTTGATCCGTCCATTTCTTATTTCCTGAGGATCACCTATGTTCTTTTCTTGTGCTTTGTCAAATCAAATAGGCGCGTATGAAACTGGGTCAAGAAAATTCGAAATTCAGTACTGTCGAGGGGAAGAGTTGCTTCAAGCTTAGGCGCGGATGAGATTTTCCATTAAGTATGCAGTGAAGCACATTAACTACTCACTTGAATGCAGACCAACTGCACCCGCGTATGAAACACAAGTCCAGACTCAAATATCTATTGACGATATAGCGTATGAAAGAGATTTTTATGCAATGCAATCAGTGCTAGCTCTGTTTTCATCATTTGCCAGAACAGGCGCATTTGATGCTTCAGTTAATTCTTTTTAAAGGTGGATATTCCGGTTCATTCCTTCTCTACCAAATATAAGTTAGAAGACCCTGTGTGAAGTTCAATGTCAGTAAAAGTACCTTGGCCAAGTCTTTTACTACAAGGGGACTCAATGCATAAAGTTCAGGGCTCAAAAGTCAAGTTGGTTGAAGCCCTACCTTGCCTGGTTCCAATCGTGGTTGAGTTTGGTTAAGTGCCGCTTATGCTGTACAAGCAACTCAAACTCGGGTCAAAATCTTCCATCTTCGTCGTTGTGATGCCTCAGCCAATAGTAGATAGTTGCTCATTATTTGTTTTCTTGGTTTCAGTGTCTTTTTTTCTTCAGTAGTTTGGTAGACGACTATGAAATAAGGAGATGTAGTGTAGCTGGGCCCCTACACAGCCTAGGCAGTCAACCTTTTCTTGACTTCACGAGTTTCAAACCTGTTTATTAGAGGGAAGCCCTTGATTGTGGAAGTTTTCCAAGAGAGTGAGTTGTAATTGAGCTTGATTTACTTGAAGGTCGCTGGCCGGTGCCTTTTGACTTGAATACCTATAACGGAACAGCTTAGTGCCCACCCTTACGATTGAAATTTCTACATTTTGAAGGGAAGCGTCGAAGGGGCTATTTCTGGGTGTCGTACTGATCTGATCTGTAACTGGTGATCTGTCTTTTTTCTTTCACAATGAGCCGAGACTACCAGAATGTTGTACCTTATGGTATCATAAGATAGAGTTAGTTGTCCTAAGCGTGAATGAAGACACTATAGAATCTCATTTCTCTCTCATAAGATAGAGTCAAGTAAGAAAACGTCCGCTAGTCAAAGGATTCAGCGTTGGCATTCTGCTATAGATCATATAGAAAATCCGTGGGTGACATCCTGGTCTTCCAATTGTCCTAGCGCTAGCACCGAGACCCTAATCCGGGCCCATTCACGATGGGATTAGGGTTACTGACCGTACGATCCGATTGGGATAGCATAGTGAGGTGACATACAGTAAGAAAGAAAGACAGCTGCTGGCCCGAAGACTACTACCAAATCAGTGATTGCTTGGAAGGGTGGCTTACCACTTTATCCATATGTTCCGGGAACTTCAACTTGGCCTCGTGGCGGGAGGGGGGCACTAAGTGAAAGTTCATCAGCCGAAGGCAGAAAGCTAGCACTTCGTGCAGAAATGCCGCACTAATCTAGCTAAAAGACTACCTGATTAGCTTGATTTATTTGCAAAGGCAAAGTTCATGCAACCCACCCTTATCTACTTTCGCTGTTTGACGGCAGATCGATCTAATCCTCGAGGAAAACTCACGAGACATTCTTTCCCTCTTGCTACTATGATGTTTCAGTTCGAGGGAAAGGAAGCTTATCCGAAACACGAGTTACCTATTAGATTGACAGCAGTAAGTGTAGCTATCGTACCTAGTCTTTTATTCAGTAGTTTCAATAATGGCTTACTCGCTTTGAGAGGCTAATTACCCTTTTGCGCCACACAAAGAATAGAGGGTGCTGCTCTACAAAAAAGGCAGAACAGTTAAAGGTGGCTCCTTTTTATGAGAAATGCGAGTGAGAAATAGATGGTTGGCCCATACTGAAAGGGGTGATATGGGTGAAAGGGCGCTGTCTAGTGGTAGGAAGTCGCTGATTAGGTAGGTTTTCCAGATGAACGGAGGTAAACTAGAGGCATCTTTTGATTGAGGTCCTGTCGCTTTAAATGCAGCGGGGGAGTACGTGTAAGGGCAGTCCAACCATGGATCCTACTTGAACTTCAATCCTGTTCAGAACCAGAAGCCCTGTTACAAGAGATGACTACTACTATGGAAAAGACTTGATCTTTGCTACTCATAAACCTATCCCAATCCCTACTACTTAGCAATGCCTATGCCATTCCCCCAGCGAAGACCAAATAAAGTAATAAGTAATGAGAATCTGCCTATTATTTCCAAGTGTCGAAGAAGTCAAGTGTGAGTTTCGAGAAATTGCCAACACCTAGGCACACGTATTCTTCTATTAGACCAGCGGGACTCTATCCAAATCCAGCAACCAAGTAGTTAGAATGTCTTCCCTCATAACTGAAATGCGCCCAGGTCCAAACTCCGCATCTTGAACGCCCTTCTTCCGGAATCTACTATTTTGTCTTGAGACTCGATATGATAGTGTCTAATCAACATAACGTTTCCTAGGCATCAACACAAATATGATTGACTGAGCAATTTCTTCATTGTAGGAGCCACCGGCCCAAGAGATATAGCAGCAAACACTAGCACTAAACGGATTTGCTTGCATGGAAGGAATTCGATCTTATAGAGTAAAATCCTATCATGAACGTAACCATAGATAATTGACTTTATTCACCTTTCCTTTCAATACCTGCATGGAGCGGGAATAGGGATAAGCTCTTGAACTAAATCTTATCTTTGCCTTGTCTCAGCACTAGTGTAAGCAATTGGTTATAATTCATATAGGATAGGAGATACTGTCGACTGGTAGCTAATTGGGGGTTATCGTCGGCAATGATTATATATGGGCGATGCACAAGATCCAAACTTGATGATAGCACAAGATAGGGGGGTCTTTTTTATACAGGTTCAGGCCCTCGCGGTGGAGGTAATACCCTAGTCCTGTGCTCTGAGATTATAATGGTGATCTGATAATCAATATGGAGGGAGATGTCTCTCCATGGATGGGTGTGGAGATGAAGATGTAGATGATGATGATGAGGGATCATCTGGGGATCATGATGTGGATGCCGAACCAGGGACTCCCACTATATAAGGCTAGGCCAATCTGCGTGTGGGTAAGTAAATGCAGCTCTCTCTGTTAAAGGCAGGGCTGAACTGCAAGAAGTATCAAACCAACCTAGTTAGGCAAGGCGAAAGCTCCTATAGATTTTATTGTGTTGAACTACTAGAGTTAGTTCCTAGTTCATTCTCTCTGGGCTTTAGAGAATTGAAGTCATTGGATCGATGGATGGTCCTTCCTTGATTTGCTTTAATGTATGTACCAAGAGTGCGATTGACATGCTGAGTGAGCCACATAAATTGCAAGGCGCTCCTATCCTGTCCTCGGCGTATATGCCCATACTCCCTGCCAGAAAGAAGGCCTACCTAATAAAGCATCGCCCATGTGTGTAGTTGACTGGTTACTTAAACAAAATATGGAGGGAGTGATCTTAATATCGATGTCTTTCTTTAACCTTTCGTTTTTCTTGCTTGAATCATCCCATTTTTGTATCCGGAGATACCTAGTAGCCAGAATTGCGTACCGAAGCTTCAACTCGTAACTATGCAATTCCCCTTTCTTGGCTTTTGCTAGCTACTATGATAGCTGGATACATCATAGTCCTGGATACATACATATAGCTGGGGTTGCTCGCCTTGTTGAAACTAGTCATTCTGTTTCTGCTGTGGCAGGTTTATCGGGTGCTCCAACTGTCCAATCTGTCCCAACAGAGTTAGGCATTCCTTCTGAGCTAGCTAGGGAGTCAATAGCAAGACCGGGTACAACAAGCCTATTAGAGAATGAAGTAGTAAGTCGTGGGTTACAAGCTGTCCCTTCCTCTGCTCTTATACTAAACCTCTTCTCTTCGTTCCCTTTGCCCAGTATCAGTATTCTCCTTCAGGACTTGATCTCGTACTTTGCACTTGATATGCCCTTGTTGTCAGCACGAGTTAAACTGAAGGACTGATTCCCTCCCCGGCAAGGTGCAAATCCAAGCCTAGGTGGTGAAATGGCCCTATCATATAGAAGGGATTTGTATCATCTGAATTGACCGACAAACACTTTCGTAACCCACAGATATCGCTTGGACGGACTTCAGCCGAAGCAAGGGAAATGAGACAGCGCCCACTGTCGGAAGTATCTCTTCGAACGATAGGTTTTTCTAAACAGAGTCGAGTCGAGTTCAGCTTGCTTGCTCTGTCTGATCTTCTGATTTCAAATCCATCTCGGCTCAAGCAACAAGGCATAGCTCATATAACTGCACTTGGGAGGGAAACTGCTAATGAGAGCGTAACGTATAATTCGAGGTACACTACTCGAGATACACTACGGCATGTTTCGCTCAGCACTAAAAGCTCATCGTTTGACACAGGACTAGGTTGATTTCTTTTATCGAGGGAAAGGAAGCTTATCCGGAATACGAGTTACCTATCAGATTGACAGCAGTAAGTGTAGCTGTCGTACCCAGTCTTTTATTCAGTAGTTTCAATAATGGCTTGCTCGCTTCGAGAGGCTAATTACCCTTTTGCGCCACACAAAGAATAGAGGGTGCTGCTCTACAAAAAAGGCAGAACAGTTAAAGGTGGCTCCTTTTTATGAGAAATGCGAGTGAGAGATAGATGGTTGGCCCATACTGAAAGGGGCGGTATGGGTGAAAGGGCGCTGTCTATTGGTAGGAAGTCGCTGATTAGGCAGGTTTTCCAGATGAAAGGAGGTAAACTAGAGGCATCTTTTGATTGAGGTCCTGTCGCTTTAAACGCAGCGGGGGGAGTACGTGTAAGGGCAGTCCAACCAAGGATCCTACTTGAACTTCAATCCTGTTCAGAACCAGAAGCCCTGTGACAAGAGACGACTACTACTATGGAAAAGACTTGACCTTTGCTACTCATAAACCTATCCCAATCCCTACTACTGAGCAATGCCTATGCCATTCCCCCAGCGAAGACCAAATAAAGTAATAAGTAATGAGAATCTGCCTATTCTTCCCAAGCGTCGAAGAAGTCAAGTGTGAGTTCCGAGAAACTGCCAACACCTAGGCACGCGTATTCTTCTTCTATTAGATCAGCGGGACTCTATCCAGATCCAGCAACCAAGTAGTTAGAATGTCTTCCCTCGTAACTGAAATGCGCCGGGGTCCATACTCCGCATCTTGAAGGCCCTTCTTCCGGAATCTACTATTTTGTCTTGAGACTCGATATGATAGTGTCTAATCAACATAACGTTTCCTAGGCATCAACACAAGTATGATTGACTGAGAAATTTCTTCATTGTAGGAGCCACCAGCCCAAGAGATATAGCAGCAAACACTAGCACTAAACGGATTTGCTTGCATGGAAGGAATTTGATCTTATAGAGTAAAATCCTATCATGAATGCAACCATAGATAATTGACTTTATTCACCTTTCCTTTCAATACCTGCATGGAGCGGGAATGGGGATAAGCTCTTGAACCAAATCTTATCTTTGCCTTGTCTCAGCACCAATGTAAGCAATTGGTTCTAATTCATATAGGATAGGAGATATTGTCGACTGGTAGGTAATTGGGGGTTATCGTCGGCAATGATTATATATGGGCGATGCACAAGATCCAAACTTGATGATAGAACAAGACAGGGGGTCTTTTTTATACAGGTTCAGGCCCTCGCGGTGGAGGTAATACCCTAGTCCTATGCTGTGGGATTATAATGGTGGTCTGATAATCAATGTGGAGGGAGATGTCTCTCCATGGATGGGTGTGGAGATGAAGATGTAGATGATGATGATGAGGGATCATTTGGTGATCATGATGTGGATGTCGAACCAGGGACTCCCTGCCCGCCTTATATAGCGGGGGGCAGGGTTACAAGGTATAGTACTGGTCGGTAACGAGGTAGGATTCCTATCTCTATCCTCTAGCCAGATACCTAGTTTTCCGGGATTACAATTGTACCCTATTAATTAGGGATAGACTTCTATCTTTATGTCTTTCCTTGCCGGGCAAGCCATCTAGAGTCCGAGTGGTACACGTCCTTATCCACCCTGACTTGGTCCATCCCCTGTCGGGTGGTCTCTTAGACCCGTGTGTGTGTATCCGGGGTCTATGTTATCCACAGATACCAACTGGCTGGTCACAGTCCTGCCTTCAACTAAGCACCACAAATCAAAAGATAATATCCCAAGGCGTGTGGGCCAATAGGAAAAGTCGAGGCAGCGGGGAAGTACTCCCTCTAGTCACAAAAAGAAGTTGCCGTTGATTTTTGGTCATGCCTTTAACCATTCGTCTTATTCAAAAAAGTTATATAAATATTATTTATTTTATTATAATTTGGTTTATTATTAAATGTATTTTAAGTATTACTTATATTTTTACATATTTAAACTAAATTTTTGAATAAGACGAATGATCAAAGGCGTGTCCAAAAGTCAACGACAACTTTTTTGCGACCGGAGGTAGTACTAGCTAGCCCTTTTCGTAAGTGAGTAAAGGACGGACCAAGCACTTGGCTAGGCCAATCTGTGTGTGGGTAAGTAAATGCAGCTCTCTCTGTTAAAGGGAGGGCTGAACTGCAAGAAGTATCAAACCAACCTAGTTAGGCAAGGCGAAAACTCCTGTCGGTTTTATTGTGTTGAACTACTGGAGTTAGTTCTTAGTCCTTCTCTCTGGGCTTTAGAGAATTGAAGTCATTGGATCGATGGATGGTCCGTCCTTGCTTTGCTTTAACGTATGTACCAAGAGTGCGATTGACATGCTGAGTGAGCCACATAAATTGCAAGGCGCTCCTGTCCTATCCTCGGCATATATGCCCATACTCCGTGCCAGAAAGAAGGCCTACCTAATAAAGCATCACCCATGTGTGTACTTGACTGGTTACTTAAAGAAATTATGGAGGGAGTGGTCTTAATATCGATGTCTTTCTTGCTTGAATCATCCCATTTTTGTATTCGGAGATACCTAGTAGCCAGAATTGCGTACCGAAGCTTCAACTCGTAACTATGCAATTCCCCTTTCTTGGCTTTTACTAGCTACTATGATGGTTGCTGTCTTTCTTCCAAATATGCCGATTACTATTATTCAAAAACCGTGTGTGCGTGTTCCTGCATAATATTCCATATATTCTTATTGTTTGCGGGCACAGATAAGTCTGGTACTTTCCTTTCTAGCATGACTATAGGAATAACCCAGTAAGCCACCGCTTAAGAGCTCAACAACTTTGAGAAAGGGGAGAATTCTACGGCTTGAGTTATTGCTATATCTTTGTGTCGTGGATCCCCGGCCTCCTCTTTTCAGGTAAATCCACTCCACTCCATTCCCAGGCTGAACACAAAAGTATGCTTGGATGCCCAATTGGAACTTTTTCTACGCACTTGCCCCAATCCACTGAGGACTCAAACCGGTAAAGCAATCAAGGCCTAAAATCACGTCATATCCTTTGAGGACATCCAGCACTCTCAGGTCCTTTGAAAACTCAAGGCCTTTATTTTATAGTAAACTTGAGAAAGATGGACTCTCTTTCACTGCAACTTGCCCGCCCTAACAGATGGAATTCATTCATGATCAGCCTCCTTCGGACCTGGAAGCTACAACCCATAAGCAAAACAAGATTTGGTCTCATATGCCTGCTAAGCAAGTTCCCTCTCTTTTGAATTTCTAACAGATAGCCCTCTCGTTACTTGAAAGGAAATGGAATGCTTCTTCGGTGCCTAAGCTTGAGTGAGCGCATCGCAACTGTGCCGATTTCTTTCTTTTGGCTTTCAATTCACCCTCAGCCTAGAAAAGGATAAGGACTTTTCGGAAAGGCAAGAAAGTGAAAGCACTTCGGTCTTTCCAGAAAAGTAGGCATTCTAGTTTTTGGTGTCTTTGAGAGGTTTTATTATTTGAAGTTCCTAAATTCAGTATCAATAAAAGTGAAATAAGTTTGAGACATGAGTGAACAGATGAAAGAGAGAGTGGAAAGCGCTGACTGACTAGTTAATGTGGATTTGACTCGTTAAGCTCCTGTGGCTTTGTCTCGTGCGCGGCTTGCTCCATTAGCATGACCATGGGTTCCATAACCCTAAGTCAGCGAGACACTCGTCAAAATTGAAATTACTCAAACCCCGCAATCAGCCTGCCCGAAACGAAATGATACAAGCACTGCCAGGGACACGGCCAAGTTCATTGACAAGAGAAATGAGATTTATACTTTTTATGCGATCGGAAAACGAATGAGATCAGAAAGATAGGCGGATGACTTGACCATAAGGTCGGAAGTTTCCTTGAGCAATAAGCTGCGGATCTCCCCCTTTTTGGGGGCAAGCTAGTGGCCCCTTTGGCGTGTTAATTCTTTCGACGGGGCGGCCTTCTTCGTTCGGTAGATCCGGTCGAGGTGGTTTTCGTTTACCAGCGCGTAGGTGGTCTAAGTTCCTATGACCGAGTCTTTCTGGCCCCTGTGAACATATTTTCTTAATGTATTAAAGAGGGCCTCTCTAACTGGTGAAAATAGGTAGGTGTCCACTAACGACTATTACTGGCTCGGCTCCGATAACGCAATTCTGGGAGGAGTCGGTAGTTCGGCACTGGATCCCTTCGGACCTGGACAACGTGTGACACTGGGTCGGGGTTTGGTGAACCAACAGATCGCTCCTTTAGTTGAAGTATCGGGCCCCTTTTTGTTGCCTAGGTTACACCTTCGGAATACCCCAGACGGGGATTTCGCTCCATTCCCCCCAATCTTCGCTTTACACCACACCGACTCTCCGTCGTGGAATTAGACCAAGGGTCGAAGACCCGTACCCATAGCATAGGACCTCGTCTCCTGTATCTTACGCGTGTAGGAGATTGAGACACAGCCTTAGGGCAATGGGAAAGTAGATCAATTGCGCTAGAATTACAATTACATAAGGGGTCTCTACAAGTCTATAAAGAAGTTTTTAAAAATTGATCGGTAGTAGTCCAGTCGCACCTGAATAATAATATTCCAGAGGGAAATGCACCTAAAATCAAATATTCAGACTTTCTTTTTGATGCTGCGATCACATAAAAACATAAACTTTGAAGCTCAATAGCTAAATACATGGCAATTAAATCATGAGCCGGGATCATTAAGAGCATACTGCGAGTAGGAACTGGAATTAATACAATGAATTCAAAAGCATCAAACCTCTCTTTTTTGAAAGAATCGAAACACATCAAAATGGTACCAGTCGTACTTAATAATGGAAGGACTTGGCAGAAATATGTAAAATTGTCCCTCCTAAACAATTATTCTAGAATAAATGGGCAATAGTTAGGAGAGGTGCGCCAGTGGCGAGCAGAAGCAAGGCTATTAGATACTGGCCCGGTCAGAACCACACGTGCTATTTTCCCTACATGTGGCTCGTCCGTGATAACTTATTCGGATTTGTGGGAACTAGCGGACCGATCACTAAGTGGTTAGTACCTCCAGCATGAGCTAACCTTTTCGGAACTTGTTAGGAATGGGTGCCACTATCCCAGCCCGGATCCAGCCAGGTTCTATTGATCATGTCCCCTTCCTAACAGTTGTACCTTGTCTTGGGGCATCTTTCTTTGGCTTCACTATCAAGCCTGCCAGAAAAAGAAAAGTTTTACTCTTCCCGTCCCGGGTCATAGTATAATGAGGCGAAGGTGCATCCACAGAAGAGGAAATCGCAATGCATCTTGCTCTGCAGGCGTAGCTTGGAGTGGGAGTGTTGCGGGGGAGAGGAAAGTGGCCTAAGAGAGGAAGCCAAAAAACCAACCAGGGCCTTTTGAACGCTGCTAAGCTAATATGCGCTAGAGAAAGAAAAGGAGGTAACTATTCAGTATGCCATAACGAATAGGCTAATTCTGTCTCTCAATTGCCTATCCTATGCTCTAGAAGGTCCCCCTGTTCCTCGGCTGCACCTTGAAGTGCATTTAGTTGTCTAACTTTAGACTTGGGAAATTCCCCACTCCATGGCATGTTTCGCGGCACCCTTTCGCATTATCATCTACCGCCCTTCCTTTCCTCCCGTCCCTTCATGCATTCAGATCGTCATATGTATGTTCGACTTCGGTTGCCAGTACAATAGAATTGGCGGAAGTATATTATGGTAGGATCAGTCACCTGGGCAAACCAACCCTCCTCCAAGAAGAATTGTGCTATGCCCCCCTGATATCTCTATAGAGCGAAAGAGCTGCTTGGTGATCCCTAGGTTGCAGCATGTCCTATCGTTAACTCCTCGCTAGCTGCCGCCGTTTCTAGGACCGACCGACGCCTCACCTGCATGCATAGGTACCTACATAGTGTAGTGTAGGTCGCACATTTATAATAGCGTTCGGACTCATATGCCTTCCGGAACAGAACCAAGGGAGTTCCCTTGCTCCTACTGCGTACGATTAGCCAGCCTTACGGCGGCAAAAGGATTAGGATGTCCCCCCATGCTAAGGTTCCTTATAGTCCGGCCGCATTAGGTTAGAGAGCAGGGCGCTAATAGCTCCTTCGCATCCCAAGCGCGCTGCCCTCCTAGGCGCGCAACACTAAGTAATCCAAGCCAACCCACATTAACTAACGATGGATAATCATCTTTCTTAGAGGTACTAAATACAACTCCATGAATGAGAAAAATGAAGGTTGCGTTAATGATAAAGATCTCTAGGGAAACCGCTAAAAAAAGATTGAACATGTGGTTCTGAGTTTAAGTTTTTCGATAACTTCTTCTGCTTTCATTTTCTTCAAAGGCACATGCACTAGGTTACTTACGGAATCTCAAAGAAAGAGTCGTCTAGGAGCACTTCGTTAGATTTTCATGTGTTAAGCATATAGCTGAAGTAGCCTAAGCGCTTCAACATACTCTTACAAGATGAGTCAATTGATTTCTTGTGGGCAATCCCTCTTTCCTATGTCCTTCCCCCCCTTTGCCCTTTCACTAGTGGTTACTCCGGATCCGAAGCACCCCTTTTCCATTCATACAGAGATGCAATCGTCAAAATCAATAAAAAGGCCATCATGGACCAAGATCCAAACAGATCAATCATGTAAGGTGGTACTGCCCAAGGAATAGAAAAGGTGACTTCCGGATCAAAGATAAGAAATATAATAGGAACCGGATAAAATCGTATATCGAAACAACTTCTGGCATCACCGGAGGGATCGGAACCATATTCATAGGCCGACAATTTTTCCGGATAGGTCAAACTATTGGAAGCAAATGGAAAAGGAACACTGAGTGGAATCAAAGAAACTAGCGGATTGATCGCTAAATAGATAAAAATAGGTGCAAATTCCGACATCACCAAAGCCCACTTCGTTCTCTCGCTCTCCTCGTAGCGCTCCTTGCTCGCGTAGCGGCATTCCGGAAAAAAGACGCTCAGATGTGGATTCAGACCACGTAAGGACTATGCCCCTTGCTCTTCCCACTGAAATAAGCAAAAAAGGATTTGAAGTCCTTTGCTCTAACCAGCTGAGCTACTAGAACCACTTGCTTAAAGCCTCTTTTCTTCATCTAAGAGCATCCTACCTGTAATGGAGGAGCTTGCTCAAGAACTGAGAGCCAGCCAGGGACTGGACTGGACTGCCCTTCTTCGGGAAGGTCTTCTTCGCTATAGACGCCACCAAGAACAAGAGAGGGGTGCTCCGCTCCTAGCCGCTAAGTAGTGCTTAAATTGCTGTTATATTTATTCTACCTTGCCTTTGATGACTTGGTTGATTCTGATTCTTGCTGCATCTCAATTTATTTTGTGAAAAATTCATGCATATTTTTATATATATGAGTATCAACTATAGATGGCAAGAGGTAGAGGAGCTGGTCTGGCTCGGGTGCTGGTGATGATGCTGGTTGAGGCCAAGGTCATGGCCGAGGACATGGCCGCGGTCTTGATGATATTCCGGCACCATTGCTGGGAGATCCGACGCTAGGACAAGTGATGGCTTACCAGGTCCAAATGCTCGGCGAAGTGCTTCGCGAGCGAAGACAAATCAAGGATCGTCATGGGATGAAGCTTGAGGACTACCTGCGAGCTAGGCCCCCTATGTTCTCCCACGCCAATGAGCCCATGGAAGCGGAAGATTGGCTCCGAACCGTCAAGCAGAAGCTAGCCCTGATTCGGTGCCCCGAAGAAGACAAGGTTCTTCTCGCCACTCACCAGCTGGATGGAGCTGCTGCCGATTGGTGGGAGAACTACGTCACCGCCCGTCATGGTGACGTCGAAGATGGCGAAGAGTTCTGCCAGCTGAAGCAAGGGAACTCCTCTATCCCTGACTACTTGACCCGATTCAACCAGCTAGAACGCTAAGCCCCGGGTGATGTCGAAGATGAAGATGAGAAGATCAATTCCTAGAGGGTATGCTCCCTAGCCTGCGTTCTCGCCTGATTTTGCTGGATTATCATGACTTCAAGCACATGGTAAACAAGGCCCTGATCCTGGAAAACAATATGAAAGGCATGGAGGTCACCCGGAAGAGGAAGCTGGCTGCTCGAGCTGAGTCGAGTTCGAACCAAGGCAGGGCGAGTGCAACCAACTTTCCTCGCCCTGTGACCCAATATCAAAGGATGCAACCGCCTTATCGTCCGGGACTGACCTACCAGGTCCTCGGAAACCGAGGCTACCAAACCACGGGGAGGCCATCTGCTCCTTCCCAGACCTACAACCCCGCTGCTTCTGCTGATAGGGTCGCTGGAGCTTGCTTTCTTTACCACAAGCCTGGGCACTTTGCTGCAGCGTGCCCCGAGAAGAGAAGGGCTCCTGCGTCTTTCAATACGGTGAACACCCCGGCCTGAGGACAAGCACCGCCGGGAAGAGCAATGGGACAAGGATCCGTGGCCGTATCAGCCACCAATCCGGCCGCGGGAGACTCAATCATGTCTCCGTCGAGGAAGCCGAGGAAGCACCGGGCGTGCTGATGGGTACGTTTACGTTACTCAACAACCCAGTCCTGGTACTTTTCGATTCTGGAGCATCACATTCATTCATTACACAGCACTATGTGGATAAGTATGGGCTGCAGACCTTCCCACTAAATAAGACTCTGGTAATAAAGTCTTTGGGAGTTATGCTGACCGCCACTAGGGCGTGTCCGTATGTAGAAATAAGGCAGGAAAATAATAGCTTCCACTTTGACCTTATGGACATACCCTGCCGAGGGATTGATGTGATCATCGGGATGGACTGGCTCCAATGCTATCAAGGAGTAATAGATTGTGCCCGTAGAGAGATCAAGCTACTTCGTAGTAGATGTTACAAGACCATTTGGAAGGTAAACACCCCTTTTAGATGGGGCAGAGCAATCTGGTTCCTTAAGAAGGACGATCCCACTTTGGTGTCTCGTGGTAAAGGAGTACCTCGATGTCTTCCCCAAAGACCAGGTCTACCGCCGAGTCGTGGTATGGAGTTTCCCATTGACCTTATCCCTGAAACCGCCCCAATATATAAGCCCTACTACAAGATGAACCCGGTGGAGCTGGCCGAACTGAAGAAACAGCTGGACGAGATGCAGAGTCAAGGATTGATTCGTCCCAGTTCCTCACCATGGGGTTCCCCAGCCATGTTTGTGGACAAAAAGGACAAGACTCGGCGGATGGTCGTGGATTATCGAGCCCTAAATGTCTTCGGATAGATGACCTATTTGACCAACTGAGTGGTGCTAAGCATTTCTCAAAAATCGAGCTTCGGTTGGGATATCACCAAGTCCGAGTTAGGGAGGCAGACATACCCAAGACAACCTTCACCACCAGATACAGACTGTACGAATACTTAGTAATGTCATTTGGTCTAACCAACGCCCCAGCTCATTTCATGAATATGATGAACAAGATTTTGATGGAGTTCCTGTACCACATGGGTCTATATATCATGAATATATAGAGATCCTAATCTACCCCTAAATGTAGACTACATATGGGTCAATTTGGGGCGAGCTGGTTAGCCTGAACCGACTAGCCAAAATCCAGTTTCTCTCTCCGCATTCAATATTTCCAATTATTTCGGATGACACGGTTTAAAACCCACCCATTTTCTCCACGACCTCTATTTTCTCTCTCCTCTCGCCATTTTTTCCCTATCCAGATGCAGTGAGCGGTTGCGGATATGGCGAGCGACGGCGACCCGACGTCGCATCCGCGTCCTCTCCAGCGACCGTGGCTTCCCGTCCCTGCGCCCTCTCCGGCATCCTGGCGGCTAGCGGCGTCCCGACGGCCCGCGCAGTCCGGGCGGGAGGCGGCGCCACGGCAGCCGGCAAAGTACAGGCGTTGTCGACGTCTCCGTGGCTAGCGGAGTCACGGCGCCGGCGTCCCGGCGACCGACGGCGGCCGCGCCTCTTGGCAACCCCTAAGCCACCGCGCCGCTCGGATCCAGCGTCGCGATACGACGTTGCCGTGCTGCCTGGTACTAGAGCCGTGGTGACTCTCCGGCAAGCCGCGTCACCGGCCCCGCTGCCGGCCCCACCTCCCGTCGCCGCCTCCCCTCGCCGGGGGCGCGCACGGGCCTCCCCTCCCCCGCCGCGTCCTCCTCCAGATCGGCGCCGCCTCCACTGCGGACGCGTCGCCCGGCCTCCACCGCACGACGCCGCGCCTGGCCTCCTCCTGCATCGCCCCCTCCCTCCGGCTGTATGTAGGGACGGTGCGTCGGCCGTGTGTCCAGTGTTGAGCGTCTGTGCCAGGCATCGGCCCCTCCTGCCACAGCGCCGTCCACGGCCGGCGCGATGCCCCTCTCCACCGCGCCGCCTCGTCACGTCCGCGCCTCCAACGACCAACGCCGCCTCCCCGACCCCGCACCGACGCCGTCCACCGCTGGTCGCCGCCGACCTCACCGGATTACTTAGCAAATTCACCGGATTACTTGGGGGATTACTTAGCAAATTCACTGGATTACTTAGAAAACCCGCTATGAACGTAATAGTTCTGTATATTTACTTTGCATTACGACAAAGTAATGCATAGTAATAAGTTTTTGACTGCTTTTTCATCTTTGTACGTTTGCATAATCGAAAGTAATAAGACGTAACCGGTCTAAAATTCTGATTACTTTCTTATTTTGGCTCGAGAAACATCAGTAATCAAAAGTAATCGGTTTGAAAAGAAGCAACTCAAAATTTCAAATAAACCGACATGCAACCCACAATTTTAGGGCAGTTAATGGCCCCGCGATTCTAGGATCTTGCCTCCTAGCGAATTACTTTTCGTGCTGAAACATGTTCACTTCGGTTACTTCCGATTACTTTCAAAATGCGACCATTTACTTCCGGGTTTGGCTGGCTCTCACGGCTCGCTGGAAAGGCTCTGATGTAGATTAGCTTAATCTACACCCAGGGGTAGATTAGAGCCTCCATGTGTGTGTGCGTGTGTGTGTATAACGTAAAGACTACGGTACTCTTAGAAGTACTTCAACTAAAGTACTCCTACATTTCTAGAGCACCATGTGTCCGTTCCCATCCACCCCCGCGCCCCTCTCCCTCTCCCCCTCTCATTTCAATTTTTCCCAATCCCTTTCCCTCTCTCTCTCCCACCAGATCCGTCGCGCCGGAGCCCGCCGCCGCCCCGCGCAGCCGGAGCCCGCCGCCGCCCCGCGACGCCGAAGCCCGCTGCGCAGGCACTGCCACCGAAGCCCGCCGAGCCGGCCGCCGCGCTGCTGCTGCCGAAGCCAGCCGCACCATGGCGCCTTTGCGCCACTGCCGCCCCCTCCTCCATTCCCTGCCACCGCGTCCCGACGGGGGGATCCGCCGCCTCGTTGCTGAACCCCGCCGAGGTTGCCAAGTTCGCGGCCATCGTGGAGACCTGGTGAGATCCCTCCTCCCTGCCCTGCTCTGACCTAGCATCTTTAGTATGATGGATCGCTGTGCTAGGATTTGGTTAGGTTAAGTAATGAATCTAACCCTAAAATTAATTAGAAATTAAACTGGGTAAATAAATGCACTAATAGGTGTAGAACATCAAAAAATGTCATGCTTGTTCAAAGTATTTTTTAGGAAATTAATTATTTAACATCGACCAATAATTAATAAATCATTTAATTGCTAGAATAAGTGCTAATTCTAGAAATGCATTACTTTAACCTATAATCTAGGGTTAAGCCCAAACTATTGTAAAATCCTAGAAAATACTAACACCGATAAACTTCACCCTGTACTTATGACGTATTCCATCGAGCAGTCATCGTATGTCATTCCATAAACCCTAATTGCTCTATTATGACTATATCGTACGATATCGTATTTTGGTGATAACTATAATAATATATAAAAATATTATTACCTAATAAAGCATTGGAGCATGCATGGAATATCATACGAAAATTAGGACCATTAAATGATCTTGGAGGATAGTGTCGAACAGTAAAACCTAGGGCACGTGCATGCATCAGGATTTCTGCTTGCATTATTTAGTAATTATTGGTTTGGTTGTGTGATTAGACATAGGCAATCCCGAAGGGAGGTTTGGTGACGCCGAGGAGGACCATCCACTTGAGCAAGGCGAGTTGACACTTACTCTTTAGATGTTGTCCGTATTAGGGAGAAATTGCAACTTTCCCTAGTGCAGATTAACATCGCTAATACCATGTTCATTACCTAGTTTTTTTCAAACTATATTGTTTACTATTAAAAATGCATGCTTATTAATCTTCCTAATTGTTAATCATGTAATACATATACATGCCTGCCCTTGAACTGCTTAGCCTTAATGACTGCCTTGATTGTCATTCCCTTGTTAGCCTAAGAATAGTCTGGTAATCACTTTAACCCTACCTAATGGGTAAAACTTGCTTAGACCGGTTTCGGCTTACACAAATCTTCTGGTAAAATCGCCACGGAATAGTGAACTGATATTCACTGGTCATTCATTCCTTCATTAAATTGGTTATGACATGTGACAGTTAGGACTATTAGTTGCATGATGGGCTGATTGTGGTTGAGGGTATGGTTGTGGGGATGTCGGCCAGGTTTGGTCGGTTGGTTGGGATAGTCATGTATGGCAAGGTCGAGGACCGTGGAAGTAGATATGATTGATTAGTGTGTTTCCCCTAGAGGACATCCGGATGGATGATTTAGGCAGAGGGTGCCTGGTGCTAGGTTTAGCCAGGGCTTACCTAGGAGGAGCGCGGAGTAACACGCATAGCGGGGAGATCGCTGCCATCAGAGGGATGATTCCAACACAACGCGTGGCCATCGCGCGGAGTACCGGTCTTGGATCACCAGCTGTGAGCGCTCTACGGAGGCCCTCTGGGACCATTCTCGATAGGGACCGGCATGGGTCATCACCGAGGGTGATAAAGGCCACACTTCTCCAGATGACGGTCGTCTAGTGAGGGCTGGCAAACCCCTAGGTCGAGGTGGGCATGCCATGGCAAGTGTGGTCCACAATAGGATTGCCAAATCCTGGAAAGATAGCGTATCTATGAAATGTTGGGGGAAACAAGAAGATTGGTTTGGTGAGGTCTGATAATGAGTATATGATGGTCGAGGCCTGGTTTGTCTAGGGTTGGTCGAAAGGGTCGGTGGTTTGGTTGGAGTTTCGGGATGTATTGTTCGATGCTAAACTCTTTGAGATAATAGGACGACTAATACTTGATGCTAGTATAGGAAGTTTTTAAACTCATTTAAAAACTATCTTTACGCAAATAAAATAACCCCCTTCCCCCAAATAAAACCTTCTATACACTAATTGCGTTAAGGGAAGTGTTAACTAGCCAGCGTTTGGATGACGCCGACCTCGCCTACTTACATTCTTTAGACGAGGGAATCTAGGAAGATCCGTACGAGTGCCGTGAAGACCACGGACAGGACTTCGGTGGACCTGACGAGTCTTAGGGGTTGCTCCGGTCGCTGGTAGGACCTTAGCCGATAGGAGATTCTTTTGGGTATATATTTTGGTGATAGCTGCAAAATCTGAATATTATTTTGTATATTAAGGCGTGTATTGTCGCCTTACTAAAATCACCTAAGGGTGTAACATGGTATGTAATATTAAGGGATTCTATTTAATCGATGTATGCTTTAATCGGCTACGTGATCTTCTGCACCAGTGTACCGATCCAGGGGCTAGTGCATGGCATTTCGACTCTCAAGGTAAGTTAAAATTGAGGGTTGACATTGTGCGTGAGGGCACGAGACGGTGAACAACGAGGAAATAATTGCTTTTTTGCCACTCTCCAAGATGACCTCTTACTATTTTGCCACTCCGTGTGTATTACATATGGGTCCATCTGTGTGTATGACAGTGGGCCAAAGTGGCAAAATGGTAAGGGCCAATGTTGAGGGAGGATTGGCACGGCGAGCCAAACGTTGGCCATGAATCAAACGAAGACCAAATTGCCATGACGTGCCAAATTTTGGCATGACCACCCATGACCATGATTCAAACAGCTCCATAGCATCATTGTCCGTAACAATGATAGAGCAAATATAATGTATAGTGTAACCAAGAGTTATCATACGAATTAAAGAAAAAAAGAAATATACTTGAAATATGAGAAGGGCTATTGCAGCTTAGGTTAACATCTTGAGCATATGCCAAAATGAATTTGAACACACCATCAAACCTGCATCTACAAAATGTTGTAAAGATTTTGAGAAGGTGTATTTTCAAACCCAATTGTTGGTCGGTCACTATACGTAGACCTAGATCCGTATAAACCTATGGATGAGGGGAGAGGAAATTCTGAAATCTGATGTTCCACAGTGAACTATAACTCATTAATTTACTGACTTGGTATAACGTAGAGCATAAAAACAAGCATATGATGGAATCATGGATATCCTCCACTAATCCCGAACAAGCAGGAATTTTGGATTGAAAGAGCCAAAACATGAATTTGAATACGAATATGTTTTTCAACGTGGTAAAACTAAAGTCATGTAAAGTCATGAAGGAGACCCTTGTGTCATCAAGACGGATTTTTATTTCGGTGCACAAAAAATTTCGGTACTCAGCGAAAAATCTATAATTTGCAAAATTCGTGAAATCCGTTTTGAATTTCGGTTCAAAAATTCAAACATGAAAAAATAAAATATGGAGAAAATGCTAAATGGAGCAACAGGAGCACATGTCCCAGGTTCGATGCTCTATTTAGCATTGGTGGGTATGTTATACATAGTTACACGTATTCTTTTATACATATTCTCCAAATTTGATAAAATTCAATCAAATTTTAAAATTTTGGGTGGTAATTTTTAGTATCGTCGTGTGGCTTAAAATCCAAAATTCATGAATTTCAAGTGAAATTTCGCCGAAATAAAAATCCACCATCGACAAATTATTTAGAAATCATACCATTGTATGAGGGTGCACGTGAATGTGCCTGCCTTCCCACATCTTCCTGTCGTGTGGATTAGTTGTTGAGTAGAACTCCACTATTATCTATGAAGTATAAAGATAATGCAGCATGTGCCGCATAAGTACAAACTGAGTATGTGAAGAATAATTTAACTAAGCATATAAACCCCAAATTTTTATGCTCATTAAATGCATAGGATGAACAAAATTAATATTAAGCACACTAAGTCATACAAGAATATTGTAGACTTATTTACTAAGTCACTCCCTGCGTCTACCTTTGAAAAGTACGTGAAAGGAATTGTAATGAGAAGACTTATAGAAGTGTAGAATTCGGGGGGAGAAGCTTCTTATATTTTGGAATAACTCTTGAACAAAAAGTTTGAGTACCAACCCACAATATAGAAGAAGAGGTGTTGGGTGGATTTGTACTCTTTTTCCGTAAGTGAGTTTTTCGTAAAGTTTCTCATGTAAGGTTTCTAACGAGGCATATCCATGCACACAACAATGTAGGCTGTGTACTCTTTCTCCAAGAATTTTTTCCACTGGATTTTTATGGTGTTTTAACAAAGCATATGCTCTACGTGGCAAGTCTAAGGGAAAGTGTTGTGAAACCGGCCCCGCATAAGTCTGTGCCGGCCTAGAGCCGGTGCAGTAAAGGAGAGGACTGTATTGTATTGAATCAATCCATTGAATAATAAAACATTGTATCTCTCCCTATTTCTATGTTCCATGTACTTTATGGTGGTAATAAAAGGAACTGTGGGGCAAAAGGCAAGGGTAAGGATGTGACATCGAACCCGAAACCTAAGCCTGATGGTAAGACCAAGGGTGGCCCCACTGCTTCTGATGAATATCACTACTGCCATAAGCCTGGTCATTGGCGTAGGAACTGCAAGAAATATCTGGAGGATAAAACGAATGAAACCCTGGGTTCCACTTCAGGTATTAATGTTATAGAAATTAATTTTGCTACTTATCCTAATGAGTTATGGGTATTAGATACCATATCGATGATTCACACTTGCAAACCGTTGCAGGGGCTAAAAAGGACTAGAAGATGTACAAGTGGTGAGGTGGAAGTTCTCGTCGGCAATGGCACAAAGGTTGCTGTAGTGGCCATTGGCGTTTATCCCTTATCGTTACTTTCAGGGTTAGTTTTGGAATTGAATAATAGTTATTACATTCCATCTTTGAGCAGAAACATTCTCTCTTCTTCATGTTTGGAAGAATATGGTTTTGAGTTTATAATAAAGAACAAGCGTTGTTCAATTTATTTCAATAACATGCTCTATGGTCATTGTTCATTATTGAATGGATTATATGAGCTAGATATTGAGAATAACATTGTATATGATGTTAATGAAAAAAAAGGCTCAAAACAAATGATTTTAATCGCACTTATCTATGGTATTGTCGCTTAGGCCATATAAATGAGAAACACGTGCAGAAGTTCCATAGAGATGGTCTTCTTGATTCATTTTTATTTTGAATCATTTGACATATGCGAATCTTGTTTACTTGGCAAGATGACTAAGGCCTTGTTTGTTTCAGATTAATGTAGCGTTGTGTTTTACTGTAGCAAATTTATGATCCCCTCAAAATACGTCTTAACGAGTTCAAAAAATTATGAAAAAAATATTTTACAAACTTTAAGAAGTACTATTTAAAACCCCACAAGAATGACTACAAAACATTACATCATTTGGCTTGCACAAAAATAACAAATTTTCATTTAATTTAATTTAATCTGAAACAAACAAGGCCTAAATCGCCATTCACTAGCTATAGTGAGAGGGCTAGTGAATTGTTGGCCCTTGTACATACTGATGCATGTGGACCAATGAGCGTTGTTGCTCGAGGTGGATTTCATTATTTCATCACTTTTACTGATGACTTAAGTAGACATGGTTATATCTATTTAATGAATCATAAGTCTGAATCTTTTGAAAAGTTTAAAGAGTTTCAGAATGAAGTACAAAATCATTTGGGAAAGACAATTAAGTTTCTATGATCTGATCGTGGAGGTGAATATTTTAGCCATGAGTTTAATGATCATCTTAAATGTTGTGGAATTGCTTCACAATTGACTCCGCCTAGGACGCCTCAGTTGAACGGCGTGTATGAACGGAGGAATCAAACTTTGTTGGACATGGTTCAATCTATGATTGAGTCAAACTGATCTTCCCTTATCTCTTTGGGGAGTTGCTCTAGATACTGTTGCGTTCCCTTTGAATAGGGTTCCATCAAAATCCGTAGATAAAACACCATATGAGATGTGGAAAGGGAAACGCCCTGATTTGTCTTATCTAAAGATTTGGGGCATCGAGGCTTATGTCAAACGTCAGTTGTCAGATAAGTTCCATGCCAAATCAGATAAGTGCTTATTTGTGGGATACCCAAAAGGTGTAGGGTATTACTTTTATAACCGGGAGGAGGACAAAGTGTTTGTCGCCCGGAATGGTGTCTTTTTGGAAAAGGAATTTTTCAAAAGAGCTAGTGGGAGAAGGTGCAACTTGATGAAATTTAGAAAACATCTGAAAATGTTTCAGCTCCGTCTAATCCTCAAGAGGGGATGCAAAATGTTGCAAAACCTATGATAGAGGCGCTAGCCCCACGAAGATTTACAAGGGCAAGCCGCGCTTCTGAAAGGTATATGTTCCTTGCTACGGAGCAGTGTGACATATTATTGTTGGACAATGATGATCCCATGGACTATGCGGAAGCAACGGTGGGACCGGACTTTGATAAATGGCTAGAGGCTATGAGATCCGAGATAAAGTCCATGTATGATAATCAAGTATTGGACTTGGTTGATCTTCTTGATGGTATAAAACCTATCGAGTGCAAATGGGTCTTTAAGAAAAAGATAGATGCCGATGGAAGTGTTCACTTCTATAAGGCACGGTTGGTGGCTAAAGGGTATATGCAAATTCGTGGTGTCGACTACGATGAAACTTATTCGCCTGTAGCCATGTCAGAAACTATCCGGATTATGTTAGCGATTGCTACATTTCATGACTATGAGATACGTCAGATGGATGTTAAAACGGCTTTTCTGAATGGAAATCTAAGTGATGATGTGTGCATGATACAGCCCGAAGGTTTTGACGATCCAAAGAATGTTGGCAAGGTATGCAAGCTTCATAATTCTATTTATGCACTGAAGCAAGCATCTCGGAGTTGGAACCTTTGTTTTGATAAAGTGGTCAAAGAATTTGGCTTCCTCAAGAATGGAGAGGAGCCTTGTATTTATAAGAAGGCAAGTGGGAGCGCAATTGTATTTTTGGACTTGTATATGGATGACATTCTATTAATTAGGAATGATATTCCAAAGTTAGAAGCGGTATAATCTTATTTGAGAAAATGTTTCTCGATGAAAGACTTGGGAGATGCAGCATACATCTTGGGCATAAAGATCTATAGAGATAGATCGAGAAGGCTGATTGAATTAAGCCAAAGTAAGTACATTCACAAGGTATTGAAATGGTTCGATATCCAGACTTCCAAAAAAGGTTTCCTGCCAATGTCACACGGTATTAATCTTGACAAGACTCAGTGTGCCTCCACACCTGATGAGCTGGAGAAAATGAGTAGGATTCCATATGCCTCCGCTATTGGATCTATCATGTATGACATGTTGTATACACGCCCAGATGTTTCTTATACTCTAAGTGTTACGAGTAGATACCAATCGAATCTACGTGAAAGTTATTGGGTGGCTTTAAAGATCATTCTCAAGTACTTACGAAGGACTAGAGAGATGTTCTTGGTCTTTGGAGGTGAAGAAGAGCTCGTCATAAAGGGTTATGCCAATGCAAGCTTCCAAACCGACAGAGATGATTCACGATCGCAATCCAGTTTTGTATTCTGTCAATGGTGGGGTACTGAGCTGGAAAAGTTTCAAGTAAGAGACAGTATTGATTCCACGACGGAGGCCGAGTATATTGCAGCTTCTGAAGCAACAAAGGAGGTTGTTTGGATCAGAAAATTTGTTTCTGACTTAGGAATTGTTGCTAGTGCATCCTGTCCAGTGGACCTCTATTATGACAATAGTGGTGCCATCGCACAAGCGAAGGAGCCTAGGTCTCACCAAAAATTCAAACACATACTCAGGCGTTATCACCTCATCAGAGATATCGTCGATAGAGGAGATGTGAATATTTGCAAAGTGCACACGGATCTGAACGTCGCCGATCCGCTGACAAAACTTCTTCCGTAGCCAAAGCATGAGGCGCACACAAGAGCCATTAGATACTAGCATGATGCACTCTAGTGCAAGTGGGAGATTGATATGCTTTATAGGCGATCATGTGAGATGATTGTATCGTACGTCTATGTTTATGTACTTATGATTTTCTAGAATAAATATCACTGCTTTGTTCATTGAGTACGACTTAATTGTGAAACACATTGTCAATATGATATTATTCTAAATGATCCGTGGTCACGTGTCATTATATGAAACAATAGTGATTTGACCAGCACATGTATAGATTGATGGTAATGTTTCACATACCATAGGTATGAAGATATCAAATCAATAATGTGGGCACATGTTAGAGAACAAGGGGTTGGATAGACCCGTTCCGAGACACTGCTGAGATAATTATCTTAAAAGTGCCATCAGGATGTACTCTCGAGTAGTATACCTATATGGTCCTTCGAGCTGAGATCCTTATTTATTCTCAGCATGCGTAGTTGTATACTTTGGTACTATCAAACGCTTTGCCGTAACAGGTAAGTTATAAAGTTAGCTTATGGGTCTGCCATGAATCATGACATGAGGTGTAAGAGATTAAGATGGAATTTGCTCCTTCTCGACAACAGAGGAGATATCTCTGGGCCCTTCGGTGTGGATGAAAAGGGAAAAGTGCATGGCCATGCCAATGTAATTAACGAGTTAATGATGGGGAAACGGGGGCGGCCCGATCTTCTGGTGAGACTCGAAGGGATAATTTCAATCTGGTTGGAGAGGCGACCTTGACGATCCGGCTACCAACCTCTCAAGAATGACAACCCGGCAATCGCTAAACCACCAAACCTGCTCGTTATCAACCACGCCAAGAACGCGATTGACCTGACCACGAAGGTCGTTTCCTGCAAGCGATCGAAGAACAAGCAAGAAACAAGATAAACACAATCTAAAATTGCAAATATGGATGAAGCACTTGGATAAATTTGAGGTTCGATAACTCGACTCGGGTGGTCTAGACGACACACGCAAATTCGAGGGGGGACGCACACGGGGTCTACCAACACACAACCAAACCTGAGTCTAAACAGCGACGGCTATGAAATATATAGTGACGGCTAGGGTTTGGGGCGCAGCCCTAGGAGGTACATGGGCCATGGGCCCAAAGTGGAGCGTCACAGCGCTTGGCAGATTCTGGCCGCAATCTTGTTTTGACGATTCCCGTTGATCCGTAAAGAATTTGAAGCTGGGACCGGATCCGTTGGAAAGATCTCGTCGAGAGCTTGTCCGTGCATACCAAGAACATCGAAAACGGAGTCCATATGTGGCCTGGGCATCCGTTTGAAGCCTGGGCAATATTTTTTATTTACCAGGCTGCTATTGCAGCTGGAAGTTGCCCATGGAATACAACTGGTTTCCTTCCCCAAAAAATGCTGCTGACTGCCAAATTAAGCTGCAGTCAATACTGGACTATACCTGAGCACTTGGAATGTTCCAGTTTCCATCAGTTGAATTTGGGCCCAAAAGGGGCACCGGGAAGTGGAGTGCGTGCTGTCGGAGATGCTTTCCCAGTAAAAAAAAAAATTGGATAAAGATATGCGGCCTTGGTACTTGGTATTTGGTCTTGGGGGTCGTCCGTTTGCGAAATCGGCTTCGTTTCCTCGTCAAGGACTCACGGTCACGGGCAAGCAGATTGGCCAGCAATTTAAATTCAACAACTTGCTGTGTTTTGTCGAACTAGGGTCTTGTTTGTTTTGAGCTGAAAGTTGCTGAAAACTTTAATATGAAAAAGCTGTAACTTCTCGAAAGTCGTCTTAAACAAAGTAAAAAATTATAAAAAAATATTTTACAAACTCTAAAAAAAACTATTTAAGATCACACAAAAATAACAACAAAGTATTCATTTGTCTTATACAAAAATAATAAGTTTTTATTTAATTTAATTTAAGCTGAAACAAACAAGTCCCTAGGCTCGGTTAAAACTGTAATTAATAATCCACCAGCTCTTTTGTTTCAGAATTCATGTGTTTCAATTCCATAAACCTCTTCCCCCTCCTAAAACTCCAGCTTCTTTATTTTATTTTTGATCGAAATTAGTTGAAACCTATGTTGAATTCTTGGTTGGGTGCAATTGAGATTGAGATAGATGTAGGCGTTTGATTGGGCTGAAACCATCGAATAACTTAATTATAATCTGAAAAATTGAGACCTCTTCTAAAGATATTCAAAGATGCTAAAAATATATTGAAAAATATTTTTGAGATTTTTAAGAAGAACCACTAATGATCCCAAAGAAATGACTATAAAATGTTACTTTGTATAGTTTGTAAAAAATAACAAATTTGTAACGATAGCTTTTTAGTTTTAATATAAGGTCAATCAAAATAGGACCGTAATCATTGTATAATCAATTTAACAAAAGCTTTATGTACATTCTAGACATACTATTTCTGTGTAAAATTGCAATATTAAATTTAGAAAAGAGAAATTATGATCAGCGTATGATCTTGAATTTTTTATATGTGTAGTAAATAATGAAGTCCGTTTATAATGTTTTAGAATTTTATTTTTAGTAGTTTGATTGCACTTTAGGTCTTAATTGCTGAACAGATATAACCTCACTACTTTTAACTATGCATTAGCGTTTATCGAATTAAATGTTGTATATCAGTGATTATTCTCGGCTTGCTTGTTTCTTGAGGTCCAATACACTGTATTCCCAAATAAATTTTGCCCAAAAGGTCAACTTCTCGAACAACTTAAAGTAGAAATATTTGGAGAGTTCTTGACTGGATAAGATATCAATATATATACGGCCCCTTGGAACAAATATATTCACAAGGGCTACTGTTTAAAACATCAAACAAAGTAAAAAAAATACAGCTTTACCTATTGATCACTATTGTCATCTACGGAAAAAAAAACTCAAAATTAATTATAATACAATTAACTACCTTTTCAACTTAAAGATATACAAATATAATTTTAAAGTTATGTAAACAATACGACCCAATTATAAAAAGAAAATTGCATTGCTGTTTCTCGAACATGTGGTGATTCTCACTTAGGCCACCAACCTTGAATTTTACTTTATCGGACTGCTAAACTTGTCTCTATTTGCCCGGATGCCCTAAAACCGCTAGAGCAATCTAAACGATGGCATGGGAGCTTAGTCAGCCGCTAAACACATACTAAGGTGGATGCCACATTCCAGTTAACCGTTTACATGGCAAGCCAAATATGCAAAAAAAAGAAAAGAAAAAAGAGAGGGTGAGGTGAAATCCTTCGGAAAAAAATTCAAATAAGGAACGGCCCTCATTTTTAGCGTAGGAACTTTGATATTTAAATATTCTTGCTTTGAAAATTTCAAAAATAAATGTTAGAAAAATAAATTCCTAATTGGATTTTGAAAAATTAGGTGTTTGAATTTTCACAGTTTGGAATATTTTAAAAAAATCTAAAATCATTGATTTCAAAGTTTTAAAATTGAATTTAAAATTGTATTTTCAAAGTTCAAAAAACAAAATTGAATCAAAATTAAAACTCAAAAAGTTTTTCG